>VMKM01000170.1:0-526175 GCA_008360985.2 Macquaria ambigua | reverse complement strand
TATATATATATATATATACATATACATATATATACATATACATATACATACATATACATACACACATATATATATATATATATATATATATTCTTCAAGGAATTGTGAAGATATGCCACTCACAATTTCTCCAAGTCCAAGATGATGTCTTCAATTTGCTTGTTTTGTATTACCAACACTCCAAAACCCAAAAATATTCAGTTCACAATGAATTAAAACATCATTGTAAAACAGCAAATCATCACAACATAAGAGCGGGAACTCGTGAATTTTGAAGAAATGATTCAAACAATGAATCAATTATCAAAATAGTTGCTGATTAATTTTCTGTCAGTTGACTCAATTAATCAATCATTGTAGCTCTAATGAAAAACACTACGTTCTGACTGCAATCTGCAAAGACATGTATTCATAAGTGGCTCTATGATAAATCAAAGAGGTAGAAGTAATGTGGCCTATATATTCCATCTTTAAAGATCCCCTCCAGACACATAAAAATACTCTGCTTGGAAAAATAATTTGTGTCTCATGTGTTTTTTCCACAAAAACAGTTCAATTACCTTGTTCAAAATTCTTAAAATGACATCTGCTCCTTCTCCATCATTGAAAAATCTAGAATCTATGAATCTACAAATATTGTTCATTTTAAAAGTTGAACTGCTGGACACTGATTCCTACTTCACTGTAAAGTCCATTCTCTGTGCATGTGCAGTGGAGGCCTCATGGCTCCACATAACACTTGTGTAAGTTACATACTGGACCATGATTGGCTCCAAAATAGTAGTGATGTCACAAAATCCTGCTGGTATGTCCAGGTGTTAAACTGAGATTTCAGGTGAGCACAGAGACACTTTCCCCCTTCAGCAGATAAATGTGGAAACAGCCTTCGAGTGTCAAACTCTGCACGTACATCATTCTGCACAGTGAAGCTCAAACGTCACAGTCAAGGAACAAAAAACACATTTTTGAGTGGAGTTCCGCTTTGACAATCTCGGAATAACATCAAATGCTGTTAATCATCGTACACCAAACAGTAGCTGAAGACTATGACAGATTTTGGACAGCAGCAGCTTGTGTGGTTTTGAACTCTCCATTAATAGTAAAATGTGTAAGAGCTCGAACCTCAGTGTGCGACACGGCTGGACAAAATGGTAGGCTGTAGATAAACCATATGGAAGAGCGGGGCCGACTGGCACAGTGGGATAGTAGTGCTGAAGTCAATAAAGTTGTTTTTCTGGTGTCTGGCTGCAGAGTGCATCATGTAGTCACTGGCCTGCAGGGCTGAGGGGAAGAGAGTGGAAAAGAGGGGAGCTGGGGGCCATTCAAAAAAGACATCAAGTAGGACAGAGGCCATGGATAGTGAAATGTCAGATTGTCTGGAGGATAACAGTAGATACAGTATTTGTACTAAAACATACTGTACTGAAAAAGAACAAGTGAGGTTTTAAGAAAGAGGGTCTTTTATTACACACATATGCTTGTTAAGGCAAACAGCCATCTCCTTTCAACAACAAACTGTGCGGCTGCAACTCAATATAAAGAGCATGTAGACAGGGTCAACAAGTTCACTTCCTTTTAAAGAAGTCATTAGAACGTGCAACTTAAGTGACTTTGAATGTTATATTGTTTGATTGTTGCCAGACGCAGCGGTTCCATCATATCGTAAATACCTGCCCCCTGGCAAGTTTTATACAATACAGAGAATGATCCAGTAAACCAAAAAAAGGACACATTAATGAAACATGCAGTCCACAGCAGTTCTATGAGCCAAAGCACCTGGTCAATGTGCCAGGTCAGAGGAGAAGGTCCAGAGGTATTACAGCTACCAGGAGTCCCACAATAACAGCTCAGTTCAGTGATTCAGTGCAGAAAGGTGCTTGTAAATACTACTCTCAAGATTTAGGTCTACAGTGGGCATGTGATCACCAAAAATGGATGACTGCAGAGCGGAAGGAAATCTCAGTCTAGAGTCAGAATACAGAATAAACGGCATGAATCTGTGGACGCATCCCGCCTTCAGTGTTACAGACTGATGGTGGCGTCGCAGTATGGGGAGTGTACGACCGCTCAGTGCCAGGAGGTAACCCAAGCTTTGTTGATGACCGTCTGTGTCCCTTCATGGTCAGTTTTCCTTTTTCAAAAGCATGCCTCTAGCAGAAGTATGTGATATGGCACAAAGCATTCATTCTCTCAAGAAAGTTACAGAAACACAACAGTGAATTCAGTTGACTGAAGTTACTTTTACATTCTCCAGATTTCAACCTGATGGAGCACCATTTGGATGGGGTGGAGGAGAGATTACGTCACATGATTGCGTGGCAAAAAGATCTGTAGGGACTGATGCTACTGAGTCAGCATGGACCTAAACACATTCCCTAAGGACTGCTTCTAGCCGTGGTTCAGAGGATGCAAGGTGTTCTGAAGGTAATAGAAAAGGCTGATCAATACCAATTCATCCACTATAATCTTTCAAAGCACCCCTGCAAAGGTTTTGACATTTAATGGATTCTTAGACAGCCTGCACCAATATTATTGTGCATATATACCTATATTATAGCTTGACAAGATGCATAAAACAGCCTCAAGTAAGCTGGACTAAAAGAAAAGCAAAGACTATCTCACCCTGATGAGAGCTGCAGAGCAAGTACATCAGCAGAAAGTCATCAAAGAAGAGCCAATACCCCTTCAAAAAGTGTTTCTTCCACACAAATGAATGTTTGTCAGGTCACAAATACATTTTTGCAAATATACATAACCTAGTTGTCACAGCTGTGGTCCTTAATTATTTTTTTCTTGAAAATTTGTCACAAAATATATTTTTATATTTTATTATACCATATAACAAAGAATGAAGGCAGCTGATGCAGAAATGAGGAATTGTTTGCGTGACCACTGTACTCTCACCTCCATCAACAGAAGAACCCGCTTCTGAAGGGCTGGATGAGATTTCAGAATTACACAATTTTAAAATTACAAGTAGCTTGTCTCCCACAGGCACAAAGATGAGCTTAGGTATTCTTACACTGTGCTGGCAGCCTGATTGGACAATAGTGTCTGATGGCACAGCTTTATCATTACATCATATTATTATTTCAAGAGGCTCTATCCACAGTGGTGGAGGCAGAGAATGGAAACCACAGGCCAATCAGCTATTGTATCAATATAATTTTCATGCCCAAGTCCCCAAATCCCCTTCACTGATTATAAACTTGATATTCATAACATTCTGATGTTTCACAGGTATAATGTCACCATCTTAGTTTAGCGTGTTAGCATGCCAACATTTCTAACTAGCACTAAACACAAAGTACAGCTGAGGCTGATAGAAATGTCATTAGTTTTGCAGGTATTTAGTCATAAACCAAAGTATAGAACATATTACAGTTTTGACTGATGGTGGATCACGGTCAGAGGATCACCAAAGTCAGTAGGATTCATCCTCTGGGGACCATGAATAGCTGTATAAAATATCATGGCAATCCATCCAATAGTCATCTTTCTAGAGGTCTGAATCTGGATTTATTGAGACATACAGCCCTATTACATGCAATACTGCCTCTCTCTGTTCCCCTTAAGTGACCCTGCATTATACTCACACACCCAAAGAAACACACAATACACACATAAGTGTGTGTGACGCAAGTGGCTGTGCTGACTCATTCATAATGAGTGCTCGTATGCCATTTAACATGAAACATGAAATAACATGTCTGCATTCACAGTAAGTTGGCCCCATAGGGAGCTGAACTCCTGTCAGATTTAGCAGCATGCTCTGCTGAGCTGAAAGGATGTTATTTGCCACAAGCATAGAGCTACAGGTAAACCTACAAACTGTACTCTAAATGCTCAGACTAGAGTTTCAGTGAGAACAAAAAACATGCATCCAGTCGGTTTCAGTGTTGCCAGTTACCTCTCTACATCAACAAAACATTGAAATCTGTTACACATCACACAACCTTGATGATCCCCAGACCGAGCTCAAAGACCCATCTCAAAGAGTACAGGCGAGGTGTGATAGTAAGCTTGTCAAATTAAATGAACAGTAGTTTATTAGCAACACCTTGGTTGCCCACCTAGGTGAAAACTAAGAAATGTGGAAGGACGCTGTTTGTACCTTTTGGCTTTGTTGGGGCTACATACAGTATCTGAGCTAATGAAACACAAGCAAAATATTAAAATCTAATGAATTAACCCCTTTCTCACCAGCAATTCAGAAAATTTGCAACACTTGGGGAATAATAAAATCTAAAATTGTGAAATGAATCCAATTCATGTCAATGAATAAACAGCTGAACGAAAACGATCCCCCTTTGCCAAAACAACTGGCATGTTACCAGGCAAATATTATAGTATCATAAGAAAAAAACTGCCACGCAACTGCTGCTCTGAATGCAGCCACTCTCCTCTTTGGCTTTCAGTGACTATGAGATCCTAATGTTTCCACAACAAAACCTCGCCTGACTCAAATTCTCCTTTGGCAAGGTTTTTTATTATGGAAATGAAAGAGCATGTCTTCCAGCAGAAGGCCTAGTGAGCCAAAGTCCTAACCCTGCCTAAGTCCAGCACACTGCACATCAAATCTGTATGCAGAACTACTAGTGGAACGCAAACATATTCCTAAACTTTACCAGGTGAACCTAGGTAACGATAACTCGTACAGCTAGAACAGATGACAGTTGGCAGCACTACAAATAATATTTCAGTGTATATGTCCATAACTGTATGGATCATCAACTGTCTGAATATGTTGGGAATATACAAAACTCCACAAAAAGTGGTATCATGTAGCACTGCAGACACATCAGTCAAACAGCCACCATGATGAACATAAAAATGTCATTTGAGCAAACACTCTCTTAATGTTTAACTTGTTTTCATTCATCAAACTTGTTAAAGTATTTATATTATGTCAGAATCATTTGGGCCAAATAAACAGAATACACTCATTAAACAAGCAACGTGTTTGGTTCAGGCAGGATTATACATAAAATATACTGATTGACACAGGGAACAAATACAGACTAATTAATCCCTTAACAAACAAAGAAGATGTGAGTTCTCGCTCGAGGTTCTGTTCACTCAAGAGGAGAGGCAGGATCTGTGCTGAATAGTAAAACCGTAGAGCAGCAAACACCCAAGCAAAACAAAAAGACAAGGCTACTTGAAAGCAATATGAGAACCACAAAGGGTAACACAGTCGGTCATGATGCTCTGCCAGAATGAGCAGCCAGCACACAGCTGGGATAACAAAAGCAGAACCAATCTGACTACAGACAATTCATATTAGCTGATGAGTTTTCTTTATGCATGCAGTGAGTGAATAGATGGATTCTGTGGTGTAACCTGAGTTACTTCAACAAATAACCTGCAGGTGAAGTAAATCTTTATAGCAAACTCTCTCGCTCTGCCCTCCCAACAGCAACGGGTAAGAAATCTAGCTGACTGCTGACCCCTACTGGTGTCTTAACATAATGACAAAGTTGTCTGAGTTGACTCATTCAAACTCTCAGCTGCATCCTTTCATTCTCTACACCTGCTTATTCCTGTTGAGTGTCACAAAGGGATTGGAGCCAATCCCTGCATGCATTTGTTGAAAGCTAAAGAGCAACAGTTAATTTAAAACGGCTAAACCATTGCATCTTTACACCCTTTATGCAAGTACAGTGTAGTCAACAGCACTGCGAATCCGAAAATCAATTCTGTCCCATTTTGTGGAATATTCCAGCAATTTAGTATTGCACTTACAGAAAGTCAAGGGACTCACAAGGGACATTTTGTAAAAAATAATGGTCCAAATCAAAGAAGCAGAGGCCTAGATATCCTGACGTTTAGCCCCCAGTATGGGCCAAGCACCAAAAACACTGGATCCTACATTTCCCATAATACAACTCAGTAGTAATCTTCGCTGATTTTAAGTTGTAGCTGTTGTTGTTTTCAAAAATATCCCACTACTATTAATTACTACTTCCCTCTATACATAAAGTGCAGACTAACGATAATATAACAGCCTTGACAGAGTCAATTTTCAAGAACCTATAAGCTAGACACAAATTTTAGCTACGAACATTCTACCAGTTTTGAACTTTTTAAGACATTCTAATTGCTTCTATCCCAGATCCTAGCAGCTAGATACAAAACACTTCTATGGGAAAGCAACTGAAAAAGTTTATGATGCAAAACAGATCTGTGAGAAAACTGCACCAAAGAGCTGCTGGCAAAGTGGGCTGCAAATAAGTATTTTAACGTCAGAATGCAATTCTATCAATATTAATTGCTTCAATCTCAAAAAAGGCTACAGCAGCTACTTGTTGAATTGGCAGGAAGACAAGTAGTAGTCAGTAGTGAAGCTGTAATGAATGGGGCCGTGCTGTAGCTGGTTGGGTATTCAAGAAGATATCAAACAAATGCAAATCATCAACCATCTTCATGATATCAACAGCAGAAAGGATGAATTCTGCTTGACGTCAATTGGAAGAGACATGTGAGTCATACTTCAGTCTTTAAGAACATCATCTTTCCATTTCTTACCCAGCACTGCAGGGGAATAACTAAAGAGAACACTGAGCCTTTGGAAAAACAGTAAAGTTCAAAGCTTCGTCTACACCATGATTGGCATCCATGGTGCTGTAATTTCATACAGCCAGTTCCACCTAAATTTGAAACATTTTTAAAACCGCACTGGTGAAGCAAACACACTGCTTAGTCCAGCCCCAGGTTAAATTCTTTATCATTTGGGATATAGTCTATGTGATTAGACTTGGCATTAATGTGGTGAAGTAATTAAGGAGAAAAGCTTTAAGGTCTTTACCTGAATTGTGCCAAAGTCCACGTTTTCGTAGTGGAAGTGAGCGCACTCTGCCAGTTTCGGGAAGTGGCCCTTGGTGAAGCTAAGTCTGAAAACAACACACACACACAGGTTGGTTGGCACTCCATCCTCTGCTCATGATAACACCTCGGAGTGTGTTTGACTGGCATAAGAAAGAAAGTGCAGTGCAAACAGAGGGAGTGAAAGGAGGAGGAAGACACAGAAATAGACTCAGGGAATGGAAGGAACTCAAGCAGGAAACAGAGGCGATAAACAGCCAGTTAGGAGCGATAAATAGAGATGAACAGAGGGAAGGAGAGATGTGAGAGAGGTGGAGGAGACAGGCAGAGGCAGGTGTAAGTGTGTGTGTGTGTGTGTGTGTGTGTCTACTCACTTCTTGACATTCTTGACCTTCATGCTGGCCGTGCTGCTGCTGCAGGAGCGCATGAGGGGCTCCGTCCTCAGCTCAGGGATCTCTGCACTCCTTGCCTAAAATGCACAAACACACACAACCATCAGCTGCCTAGCTGGTGCATACAAATAAATCGCTGCCGCTGTTATATTGTTGGACAGTGTTGCATTCAGGTTTTGCTTTGCAGCAACATTCAAATAGCCAACTGGCTTCTAACTTCAAGTAGATTTAAGTTTGGGCTTGTGAACAGGACGATAACCTGAATACATGAGATGGTGAAGTGGTGCAGTTGCAGATGCAGGGTTGTGTGACAAAAAAGTTGGACCAGGCTCAATCTTTGCCAGAAAGTATCGCACCGTCATCCAGCAAGGTGCTGCATTGGCCAAGCGTACAAGTGCAAGTGTACATTCCTTGTCGATTCTTTTGCAACATGAGCTCTGTATTTCTACTGTTTACCTCAGGATCATTGCACTGCCAGCGTGATACCTTTCCACAGTTGTACAACCCCTCCTCATAATATTATAACCCTCTGTGAAGGCCTTCTGATGAGCCTTCAAACTCTCCAATCTCCAACTGGACTACCTGGATCGTATTTCATAGTTCACAGATACCTGAAGCGACACACACCACCACCGACACAGCCCCCTGGCATTTAAGCAGGGCTGTTTTTGGTCTGAGGGTCCACTAACAAGGCTGTTGAGGTAGGTGTCAGTACAACTCTGTAGAGGACTGTTGGCCAATCAAATCTGAAGGATTTAATTTAAATTGCCACATATTCTCTTTCACTCTGAAATACGTCACATTACAGAAGCCAATCACGCTCTGACTGCTATTTCACTGTGACTTTGATAGTCATGTTGATTTTGATCACACAGAGTGCACAAGCTTGTTCGATCACAAACTAGCTGATATTCTCTCAGCTTTGTTTACTGGACAATAATATGTCGAGATGAGCTTGAGTTTTACATCTCATCACATGTGCATCTTTAGATTAATTTCTACCATGAATCAGTTGGAGGCTTGACTTGCTGAAGGTGTGACAGGACCACACAGGCAGGGACTATAAACTCCTAATGTCTACTGCCTCACCACATGATTTGCAAGCTCCATACTGCATATCCAGTGTTATTAAACAAATCGACTTCCCCTGCTCTGTGTACAGCATAGATCATTAGTATATTTTTACTGGTATCGATTGGCAAATGCCTTTTCACTGTTGGAGTACAAGTCTTGTTTGTTAGTTGTGTCAGGGGTGACCTTGCTCATTTGAATTTTGTACCACATGAGATTATAAATCTCTCACTAGTCACATGGCGAAGTCTGAGCGTCAAGAATAAGGATACGGATTGCTTTCAATGACATTTTCTAACATTCCGCCTTCAGGAGAAATAGGTTCCCACTAAACACTGCGGAAACGTTTTGCTGCCGTTTCTTGAAATGGACTTCAAGTTATCAAATGCTTAAAAACTGTTTATGCTGAGACATAAACAAACACACACACACACACAGGTTCAGGAACAATCAGTCACTCTCCTTGGTTGTTTAGGACCAATGTTAAGTATTGCTTATCAAAGCCACTCACTTGGTTTCATTTAGCTTCAATTAAAGTGAAAATCAAATGCAGCTATGGTCAACAAAACATTTACAGAGCCTGGAATCTATATTTTGATGCAAGCAGATTTTATCAGTGGATATGTTCATTGTGGAATTTTCATTTCAGTGGGTTGTTGGAGGATATAAGAGAAAATCACTTAAAATGAAGGTAAGGAAAAAAAGATTACAAAACACATCTATGAGAAGTAAGTGAAAAACTCTGAAGCAAAAAGGATCTGTAGGAAAACTGCACCAAAGAGCCGCTGGCCAAGTGAGGTGTGAATAAGATAAAGTCAAGGTGGACCAGAGCTGTGGAAGTTTCCTGGATTCAGCTTGTGACTCCACAGCCGGACGGTCAGTGACAGTGAAGGTGGTATGCAGATGAGGTCATGGTTTTTTAAGACAGCAGAGACAGTCTACACCACCTCTATCCAAGGTGTTAACTGGACAAGGCTGACAGGGGCGCACATGGGACAGCAGTTTAGAGACGGCAGTCATTTTAATTGCTCATATGCAGTAGAGCTGTGACGATTGCTTGATTAATCGATTAGTCAATAAACAGAAAAACTGTTTAATCGTTTCAGACATTTTTCAAGCAAAGCTGTCAAACATTCTCTAGTCTAGTTCCAGCTTCTCATTTGAGTGGATTTGCTGCCTTATTCTGTTTTATGTTATAATAAACTGACTATCTTTGAGTATTGGACTGCTGGTCAAACAAAACAAGGCATGTGACTACATCGCCTTGGGCTCTGGTAATGGGCATTTTTCATTGACCAAGTGATAAATCGATCAATCAAAAAAATAATCGTCACATTAATCGATGATGAAAATAATCATTAGTTGCAGCCTTAATATACAGGGCTTTTCAAGCTCACCCAAAACCTGCCATGGCTTCACAACTATATGAAATATTGAACTTGAGCTTCTGAATTGTCTGACTGTGTGACTCAGATGTTGTAAATTAATGTGAAAGCTTTGAACTTGTTCAAGTCTATTCCTAGTACGTGGTCTAAACGCTGCTTGTCATGGCAGATCTATAATTATTGAAAAGAATTTGACGGTTCATTTTATCATTATGTTGCAGGGATTTGGGAATCTTTTGTTCCTTTATGCCTTGCTCTGCAGTCGACACAGAATATGATCTATCCTACAAGAGTGCAACAGGGCGTTGGTGTGACAGCTTACACTAAGTTGCTTAGCGCTTCTCATCACCTCCTCGAACCACGGGAGATATACATAATGCATGCCTCTCCAGTACAGAGTCCCTTTTGTATCAAATATTGAACAAAGAATAGCAGACATGCAGTATTAAAAGCCCCGCCTCTGTGATCAATATTCATTAGCCTGGTGAGATTGTTGTTTCTCTTTTTCTCTGTTGCCCGATCGAAGTGAGCACTTGCGATAGGGCTCCAACCACGCGCCGACCACGGGTGGCTCGGCATGTTACCATGGAGACGGCCTCATTTTCACCGCGCTGTTGATGTAAGAAGCAAGACCCGAACCAAAGATGGGAGGACAGGAAATAATGAATGATGCTGTCTGGTGAATGGAATCCAGTGTGGAGAGATGGGCTGAAATAAACAGATGGCAGGTAGATGACTATCTAAGCAAAGAGATTGGAGTTGAGTAGCTTTAGGACGCCAACAGTCACCTGCATTAATCATGAATGTGTGATAGTGTTTCAGGAACACAGGAGACACCGTTTGGATAGGAGAGAAAGACACAACTGATCAATCCACTGCAATGAAAACAGACACTGATAAGAACGTGACAGGCAGCAACAGCTGATCAGGGCGGTGGGGTGTTATCACTGGATTTGACATGTCAGGAATGACAGTCAGTGTGAGCTTCAGTTGACCCAGGATGAGAGGAGGACAGTGATGAAAGTATTCAAAATAGAGTCTCACATCTGTAAATGTGTGTGTTTATGCCAAAGAGAGAACATCACAATGGCTGTGTCTCAATTCAGGGGCGGCATCCTTCGAAGGCTGCATTCGAAAACCGAATGCCTCACAGCGGCACAACAAGGCCGTCCCATTTTGAAGGCTCCTTCAAATGCAGGCTTCTTTTCCCGAATTTGGAGGATCCAACAGCTGTATCCTTCGCGGCCCAACCTGTCCCAAGATTCATTGCACGCAAGAGAATATGGCGTCCCCAAACGTACCGTCAACAGCGGCCGAGCAGGATTACACTTTTTAATGTAAGTATTGGGTTTCAACTCACTTGAATAGCTAACGATACAAATGTTAAAAAACCAAGGGGCCTTAAAAGCTCAAACCTCAACTACAGCTGTCAAGGTTGCTAGGCAACAGGAGCGGCACTTCATGACACTGGTGACACAAATAAGAAATCCTCCTTAGACCAGACCGTCTCATTTAACAATGCTTGGTTCGGCCTTCGCAGTCTATGAAAGCCCCGCCTTCGTCGTCCTTAGAAGGACATGGTTTCTGAATTGAGACACAGCTAATGTGTGTGTGTGTGTGTGTGTGTGTGTGTGTGTGTGTGTGTGTGTGTGTGTGTGTGTGTGTGTGTGTCTCACCATGGCACTGATGGTCTCCTCCCAGTCAGGTCTCTCTCTGGGATGGATGTGAGCCAGCTCAGGCACAATATCGTCGTCCTCCGGGTGACGTCCAGGCCTCAGGCCCCTACAGCCAACACACATACACACACAGACTTGAACTGAATTCATTTCAATTGGATGATACTTAGCTTTAGCTGCAACTACCAATTATTTTCATTAAAATTAATATGGTGATTATTTTGTTGAGAAACGGATTCATTGTTTAATCTATAAAATGTCAAAAAAAGAGAAAGATTGACCGTCACAATTTCCCGGGCCCCAAAGTGACATCTTGAAATTGCTTGTTTTAAACCAACAGTCCAAACCTCTAAAGAGATATTATTTACTGTATATACTTTATTTACTGTATATACTTTACTTTCATATGACAAAGAAAATGACAAACAATTCATCGATCATCAAAATAGTTGCCAATTCATTTGCTTTCGGTCAACAAATCAATTGATCGTTTCAGTTCTACGTAGCTTGATGTCAAAGCAAGTTCAAATTTAAAGTTAACACATGAAATTCAAAAGTTGCAAGTACCATGGTAAAGAACCTATAGTAAAAAAGAAAACTCAAGGGAGAAACAAAATGATTGTAATACACACAGCAAACTTATCTTCAAACAGCAGTGTGATTAATTATTGAGCATTTAGGAATTAAATTACATTAATTATGAGCCATTTTTCACACTTTATTGATTTATATAGATGCAAGAAGAGACTAAGTGCAAGAGGATGAGGATCAGAGGGTATTTCTACAAATCATGAATGAAAAAGTTAGTTTAGCCTGTGAAACAGAGCTGCAGTGATTATTAGTCTTAAATGTGAGGATTTGCTGCTTTTCTCTGACTTATCATTGTAAATGGAAATGTTTTGGAATTCCGACTGCTGGTCAGATGAAATGAGCAATTTGATGACGTCACCTTGGGCTTCAGGAAGCTGTGTTGGGTATTTTTCACAATTTTTTATTATCTTTTAGACTAAATGATGAATCAATTAACCAAGAAAATAATCATCGGATAAATCTAAAAGTGAAGTGAGCCTGCCATTCTGCTGATGATGGAAGATCCTTCCACCTTTTTGGAGTTAAAAATAAGATTTGTATTCTAATAAGAGTTGTAGTCTAGGTGAATCAATGACTAAGATTCAGTGTAGTGTGTCCAGAGGCTGCAGGGCCGAGCTCAGGACATTTTGATTATAATCTGGTCAGCACTCAGAGACCAACATAGGAAATCAAACAGGACAGGACATAGGAAAATTTGATGAGGGTAAATTTAAGTTCAAATTGCCTTCTTAGAACAACTTGAAGTTGATGAATCGTCTCTCTACACACACTTCAAAGACTGCCCTCGTCTCCAGAGAAGCTGAGAAAAGCGGAGAACAGGGATGGACAGACTTGCACAGCAGCATTTCACAAATTGAAATTTGTACACCAGTGATACTCAACTTACGGCCTCTGGGTCAAATCTGGCCCACGATAGGGGTGCTTGATGTACACTCTACACTCCACACACACACACACAATATCTTAAGGACTGATGCTACATCTCCATGAGTCTAACAAACAAAAGGAATTTGAGGAAAAGAGCTCTGTTTTGGGGAGGATGGAAGAGTCTGTAGCAGCTGCAAGATGACAGCGACTAGCAACTGCTCAAACAAACGGCTCTGCATTGAGATAATTGGACTTACGGGCCAGGGAAGTTAGGTTTAGTAATAAGCAATTCTCTGTACTCCCTGCTCTCCCAACTACTACTCACTGATTTTACGTCATCATTCTGTCAAATTATGCCACTTCTCTCAGCAGAACAATTTCATGCGAGACTTTACACCCTGAGATTCAAAAAGCAGGACTTTCAGATACAAAGAGTATGACTGTAGCGCTAGTGGAGCCTTCTGACAGTTTTAGGGGTCATGTTTAATAAGGGGGGCCAAAAAAACACAAGATAAAAGACCATTATTGTTATAATTATAGACTGTGAAAGGCAGATACACACCAATGACCTTTTAATCAAATTATGTTGAAACTTATCACCTTGACTTTTGCCAAAAGAATCCTCAATTAAAGAATGGTTCTTAGACAAGAAGCACATTGATACATTCAAGGCCCATCAAAAAGTAACATACTGCTGCAAACAAATACAATCACATAATTATGGAAAAGAAAGAAAGAAAGAAAGAAAGAAAGAAAGAAAGAAAGAAAACTACATAGTCTGAATTTATTGTATTCCTTCCAACTGCACCAAATCCTGAACAAAGTACTGAAAACACACACACACACACACACACACACACACACACACACAGACTGAGTCCCAAAGGAACTTGTTAAAGCCAGTGAGGCTGAAAAAGATCTCTGAGATTCTTTAGAAACGGTGCAGACACATCACAGCTTTGGGACCCAAAGGGTCATTAACATAACCTTGATTAGAAATGACTCAGCGAGAGGTCAGGGAGAAAACAAGAAAGAAAGTGCTACAACAGGAATGTACTGGGAGATAAACATTCATTAATATTCCAAAAACTGAGGAATCTTGACCTTAAAAAGTGATACTCCAATCAAAATCTTCTGAGTATCAAACACTTATCTCTGTGGGCTTGAACGCTGGCTTTAAAAAAGTTTGCAGTTTACTCATTCGCTCATCTTTAGACTCATGGTGCTTACAATTGATTCAAATGGTCACCCAGTTTCAGTTTAACAGCAAACTGTCATCTACAGTTAGTATCACAATTCAAACTGTTAGATTTGAATCGACACATCTGCAGCAGTGTCAAAAAAACTAATATTTATCGCAGGCCTACTGTATTGGATTACTGCATTCATCACGTTCACTCGCTATGTATTATATAGGGAGCGGAGATGAATATTTAGTATTTGGACTTAACATAAGGATGATACATTATAGCTTCATAAAGTGGTTCTTTGGCACTCAATAACTTTTATCTGTAGGGACATTTGTGCCATCTTGCCTTGAACAAAGGACAACAAATATGTCTTTAAGCATCAATTTCCTTTTCTGTGTTGCCTTTAATCACAGATGATTGCATGTGGTGGTGGATGTTGTTATGGCATTATATTTGTGCCTCAACTCTGCCTCAATTGGGTGTTAAATGGGGCATTTTGAGGCCAGAAGCTGTATTTTGTAGAGAAATTATAATCATGCAATGAACAATTAAATTTAAGCAAACAAAAGTCCCTTCTGGTCGTGAGGAGAACTGGAATAGGTCATTTCTGATTGATTGCAGGATTAGCAGTTACTTGGGAAGTAGGGAAACACTGGTAGAATGGTAATGGCTGGCTAATTTGATAATTTAATTTTTTTAAAGGATACATTAATGCCTTGGTTATGTAACTGTCAATTATCAAGTTAGCCAACCATCTTAGTTTGGCAAATGGAATTTGATAAAGGTTTATAAAACTAGGTATGTGACCAAAACTTCTCCAGTAACCGAATCCAACTAGCATTTGGATTGGAGACACATTGGTACAAGATGTGTGTTTCCATCAACCGCTTTCAATTTGCGCATAAAAAAAACGGAGACGTAGACCAAAAAAAAAACCCTTGAAATATCGCAAAGAAGGTTTTGCACCTAGCTGGGGTGTAATGAGAAAAACAAAATTCATTTACCAGTTGTCTGCAAATTTGGTTAAAAGTTCGCACTACATCTCGATGGAAACCTGGCTACTGTTAAGTTGAATGAGCGTGCAGGAAAACTTGATGTTGAAAGAGAAAGAAACAGAGCAAGTGTCCAAGGGGTTGGGAGCGTACAGAGCATAAAAAATGATAGAGGGCAAATGAGTAAAACTGAATGAGAGAGGTTATCAATGTGCTCTTATGTGGAAAATAGCAAACTGGATAATATATTTACACTAGGGCTGAACAAATTATCAAAATCGCAATATGGCCAAGTGCAATATCCAAATTGCAGGAGCTGCAATTTTTTTGATAAAGGTAAAATGTGTCACAACATACCATTATAAATGAAGCATTATGGTGCTACAGAGATGCCCCGGCTTACAAATCATATTCTCCAGATGAAAGGGAACATGCTTGCTTGGTACAGACCCCAGCAAAAATCACATCATCATCATTTTTATATTTTCTTCAAAGAAAATGAAATGCAAAAATAACCATTCCCACTCAAATTGTGACCCATATCGCAATAGCTGTCAAAATAATTGCAATATGATTTTTTTGCATATCGTTCAGCCCTAATTAACACACAAAAATACATTTTTGTTTATTCTATATGATCATTGCTCTGCAAAATATAATTTATGTGCTTGCAAAAAATGATTTTATATGCTCTAAATGTCCCACCAGGTGTGCATCAGATATTGTATATTGTTGAAAGCAGTCGTCTTCAGCAATGTAGAATCTCTGTCATGATGAAGTGATAAGAAATAACTTGTGAGAAGGCTTCCAGAATGTCTGGGCTACTGACTGACATCCCACAGCCACAATGACTCTAACGACATGCTTTAAGCACCACTTACCAGGGAAGGCTCGAGAACTACTGTGAAGCACTTTCAGACGCCAGAGATAAAGGCCAAGCTTCAACGGTGCATTTAACTCGCCAAGTATCACCTTCTCTGTTCAGAAGTGCTGTGCACTCCCGGCATTCCTTGGTGAGGAGGCATGCAAGGAGAAAGGAACTGCTTCTTCCAGCACCTGCTCCAAACCCTTTTAATAACACCGTCTGCAGCCAGAAAATCTTGCTTTAACCTTAAGCAGCACTCTCACCTGCTTTCCGTCTACCCTCACCCCTTCTAGAAAAGTAGCTACAAGGAGAAACTGACGAAGGAGGAAGGAGGAAGACTTCCCTCAGACTTCCTAAGTTCCTAGCCTGCCGAGTCAAATGTTTCTCTCTCCACTCTATAAGAAACAATAGAGGTTTGGAACCTCCCATTTAAAAGAATGCTTCAATCTTGACTATTTTCCAAACATTTCCAACACCCTCTCAACTTTGGTGCATAAAAGCGACAGCAGCTCCATTTTGCTCAGAAAATGAAAGCCATGAATCTCTCTCTGCATTTATCCTGAGCCACCACTTCCTCCTGTCTCTGCTATTAGGCTGCCTCGCCACTGAATGCCTGACTCCACATATGCTCAACCTCAAACAGAAATCATGTTGGTTTAACGCACTAATATTTCAACACAGCTGCCACAGTCAGTTGAGCGCTGGACTTTTCCCTCACATAGACCCTCAGGTTTGAGGATGGACGAGGTGATATGCACTAGAAAGCTGCCATGCGACGTACCACTGTCACAGAACCTCTGTTACAAAATGCTTTGGAGCAGAGTCAAGGGTAGCGTGATCACACTCAAAGGAAAATGCTACACCACAGCATTTACACAGCTGCTAACCCAACTGCTAATTTAAAAAAAAACACACAACTGTGCACAGGTCAGTCCAGACTATGGATTGGTCCATCACAACAGAAACAAAAGCACAAATACAGCAGAACTATTTCCAGCTATTGCAGCTTGTAGAATAACTTTCTAGCAGATCCTTTTTTTATTACCTTAGTATACGCTAATTGTTGTAGTACTTTAAGATTTTGCCAATTTGTCAGACTAATAATGAAACAGCCAAGTTGTTCAGATGTACACTTTCACTGGAATCATATCATGATACAATATTTTGTTGTCTAAGTGAATGATTCAGAGCAAATTGTAATTAAGAGCACAGAAAATAAGTTATTCAAGGCTTTGTTTACATTTGTAAAGAGTTTTGACTGATGCAATATCTGTGACATTTCTCAGATTAGTATCTTTAAAGGAATAGTTCAACATTATGGGAAAAAAACATGTCTTTGCTTTCTAGCAGAGTGTTAGATGTTCAGACTGATACCATTCTCATAAATATGTAGCTACAGCCAGCAGCTGGTTAGTTTAGCTTAGCATACATTTGAGATATAACGTGTTAATTAGTGAGCTATAGAGGTGCTTGTTGGCTGATTTTTTTTTAACCTTTGGACAGAGCCAGACTGGTTTTCTCATCTAGCCGTCAGCAAGAAAGCAAATAAGTGTATTTTTTTCCAAATGTTAAATTTTCATTCAGTATGTTATATGAAGTTCTCCTGAATGTGCCTTAAAAATAGTTTCTCCTGCCTGCCACTTCCAAGCTATTGGCTGCTAAGTTCTTTTGAATGGGTGATTGCATGGTCCCTAGGAATGGTTGTTGTCCTTGTGAACTGACTGAAACTTGCCTATTCAATAAATTTAACATAGTCGACAGGTGCGTGACTGGATGACGTTACATGTTACAGTGGAACAGACTTTTATTACACTGAACATTAATTAGACTATTTTACATATGAGCAGACATTTGTGACATGTATATATCAATACTGGAAAAAAAAATATTGATATATATTCAATTTATTGACCAGTCCTATCTAGATATACCTTCGGAGATGGTTCTTTCTATCACTAGGCAGGTTGATAATGCATTGATGAAGTTGTGTTACTGGTGACAGATCATTGATCTGACAGCCACATACAAAGAATGAGTCCAGAATGGCAGCTGAAAGCAAAAATGAAAATGTTTTTTTCTCCTCAAAATGATAATTTGTGAAAGACAGTCATGTTAGAAGCTTTTATTTGCAACTGACAATCAGTTTAAACCTAACAAACAGCACAAATCTATTTAGGCAAGAAATGAATAAAACCAGCCAAACCCAGGCAACAAGTGCTGCCAGTTTGGGTGGCTGTGATCAATGTTTATAAGAGCAACTCTTAAGAGCATTGCATGTTTTCTGTACTGGACTGAACACACATGGATACATGCCACTTTTAGAACTGCCAAAATTACCCTCCAGAGAATACTATGGCACTGGTCTGATGAAAGAGATATCCAGTGAGTGGTGACTAAAGGCTGAGGGGAGTGTAGTGCCTCATGTTCATCTCTACAAAAATTAAACAGTGTTTTGGTTTAGTTGAAATTGTTTTTTGTAGTCAATAATTGATCCAAAAGGAATACACTACTGACTGACTGTCTCTTTGAGTTGGCTGTCTGAAGAATGAAGCTATTAAACTCTTCAAGAGTGATTCTGCTGAAATAAAGAACCTGTAATGAATCACTCATGTCAAGTCTGTTACACACAGTAGTAATTGTATCTCACATGCCCCGTCACAGAAGAACTTACCCTATTTCCTTTAGTGCTTTGGAACTATGGGCAGCAAAATAATGGAGGTTTAATCATTGTTATTTTTGAAAGTTTGACTTGCTTTGACATTAATTATCCTCTATTAGTTGATCAGTACAGCTATGTCGTGACATGTTTTCTTTAATTTCTATCTTTGAGGAAAGATGTTCCTGAGCTCCCACAGCTGCTCACTTGTGTTGACTCTGCACACTAACTAAATCAAGTGAACATGAATCTTCAAAACTCTCCTGGATTTTTCTCTATAGACATTTAAAGGGTAATTTTAATTTAAAGGGAGATAGACCTTTTTGTTAAAGAGATCCCTTTAGTTTAACCAGAAACAGAAGTCTTGCTCAAGGAGAAGTCTCGCTATCTCTGTAGGGATCCTTTCCATAATGTTGTCAGGCACTTAGAATAACAATCTGAGCCTGTCAGTGGCAAAAACAAGCACTTTTAGTGGACACACTTTGACGGGCGCAGTTGCCTGCAAGGATTACATAGCAGCCTTTGCAGCCCATTTCACGACAGCAAGCTGAGGCGATCTACTGGACCAAACCAAAACGTTTTGTAGTCATTTAGATGCCAAAATATGTAAAAACAATAGGGCCATGTTTAAAAATACCAGTTACCTTTTAACGAGAGCTTGACTTGGTAGCCTCAGAGAATGTTTGAGCTTTTATCCAGATGTAAGATTTACTTTAAAAGAGTCATAACATTTCTAAGTCAGAAAAAACAACCAATCCACTTTAAATCATTAATAAAGCATATCCAAAAGCATTGCTTGAGCGTTGCTTTTTTCTTGCTCTGGGAGGTATACTAGTACATGAACATGAAGTAGCAAATCTAGGCCAAGCTATCCAATTATAAGAATGACCAGTGAAACTTATGTAGAGTGGTTGTTGTTGTAAAGTAAGAATTTGTACTCGCTGCCTGTGCCTGACGCTATGAGGGTGAAATTCAAGCTTGGTTTCGGGGTCACTAAACACATTCAATCAATGACAGGAAATGGCTTTAGAATTGAGTCTAGCACACGGTTTCTGCAGATTTCACCAAGTTATATCCAAGACTTTTATGACCTTTTTAATACTACAGAGAATGCAATTTAATACCTGTTTCACAATCATACCAGCTAAAGTATGAAAGTGTGACAGAAAACCAGTAGGGACGATATGACCTAGAATTATTTATTATTATAACAATGTTTTATAGTACTTTCCAGATGTATATAACAGTAATTCCTAATGATATAATAAATTAAATCAATGCGACCTGGACCCGGATAAACTGCAGAAAATGGTTGGGTGGATTAACCAATTAAAAAATGATTAATTCATTTAAGTTTATTGAAGTTTTTGCTAAAATCGACATTCCACAAAAAAGGATTGAACAGCCTTATGAGTGCACAATCTACTGTCACAACAAACCCCCTTTTAGTTTATAGGTGTATAACGTCTCAGTCTGCAAGCAGATACAACAACATTGTATAACTAAAATCAGTGCCTACGGCAGGCAAGAGAAAATATTTAAGACTTTTGTAAATTAAATTTAACACTTTTTCTCAGGCCTTCTTTTTTTTTAGGAAACATCCAACTTATACAGATTCAGCTGCTTGAGTGCTGACCAGGACCAGAAGGAGAGCACACATTACACCCGTTTTAAAATCGCTGCACTGGCTACCGTTAAGATTCTTTTATTAGTCTACAAATCACTAAAGGGTCTCACCCTGGACTACTTGTCTGACATGGTTTTAAGATATGTACCCACTAGATCCTTCAGGTCCTCTGGTAGTTGTCTCTTGGTTGTTCCTAGGGCCCGGTCTAAGACCCACGGCGAGGACCCTTTTAGCCAATATGGCCCCAGCCTGTGGAATGGAGTTGCATTTATGTATGACTTGTGCTAAATAAATAAAGTTTGGCTGATTGATTGATTGAATTCAATGCTTTTTAAGACTTTTCAACATCTGCAACTACCATGAAGCAAAGAGCACAGAAACTCACTCAATGTCTGAGTCTCCCTTAGCTGCTTTATGACCAAGAGGGAGGGAAGGTAAAAGACATATGCTTGTTACCCCGTGTCTACGTTTGTCATGCAGAAAAACCAACATGTCAGAAGCACAACAGCAACACCCCCTCTACACTGAATCTGTTTTTGGCCATAGTACAGTTGTGTACTCAGAAGTTAGACAGAGCTCACAGCCCAAAAAACAATCATATAGTTATGAGTATAAGTGAAATAAAAAAAGACTTGAAGCAAAAAAAAAGATGCTTCAGGTTGCAGTTATACACAGGAACCACAAGCTGTTGTGTGACTGGGGTAGATCGGTGTTTTGGTTAAAATGTTTTCTTCTTTAAAACATTGACATATTCTCACTGCAGTGTGGCAATGCCCATTTTCATCCATAGTATAAAACCTTGGAGAGAAAAGGACGAAGTACAATTTTCAAATTGCAAGAGCTGCAATTTTAATTATAACCTACATAATTAACAGGGTCTTAACGTGTAGCAAGTGTAAGCCAACAACCACTGACTTCACCGGCTATAATCACAACTGTTGTTGGTAAATTTACTGTAGCTAATTAATGTTAATTCTGTGAGTTGGTGGAACAACATAAAAGAAACTTTGGCTGTTGCCTGGTTATTATCCTCACTCTCAGCATGCCGCTGTCTGTACATATTGGTCAAAAGGTGGTTTTGTGGAAGCAGAGATACCACTCTATCATTTTTGAAAAAGTAAGGAGTTGGTTGTGTTTTTGTTGTTCATTAAAGACCAAGAGAGTCTTTTTTTTTTTTACATAAACAATATAAGTTACTGCCTAACATCAATTCAAGAAGAAAATGTAAGAAATGACAGACAGCTGGTGAACAGAGTAAACTTTAAAGCACAACATACCATCGTTTTAATCTTAACACCTAAAAACTGCTACTAAACTGAGACCTCCGGGATTCAGGGTCGTGAAGCAGTCTCTCCTGTCAGTCTGTGAAGCTACTGTTAGCTTAAGCAGCGCAGAGCAGAGCTGCCAACAGTAGCCATTTGGGGTTGTGAGTTCGATATCTGGCCAACTGTCACTGTTTATATATTATTGAGTAATGTCCAGTATACTACTAATGTACTGTCTTCATAAATGTGAGCTAAATTGGTCATTTCTTCTGCAGAATACTTTAGACTTTTCTCTGACTGGTTAAAACAATAAGAACCCTGGAATGTCCTCAACAACAAGTAACTATATTATTTTATCAGTTTCTATTAATGTAGAAACAGGGTTTGTGATCATGTTTGGTACAATCATATCTTGTACAGAAAATGATCACAATTCAAATGAGAGAAAAATGGCACCTATATACACCTGTGAACAGATCAAGACAGTCTGAGTAAATAAGATAGAATTAATCACAGTACTTCTAAGGATTCATGAGTTCATTGTAGCCTGTCCTCACACTGCACACATTTAATTTCGCCTGCAAAGGAAAAGCCTTGGAAAGCAACAAGCAAGCAATAAATAGAGAGAGAAGAAAAAACAGGGAGGAAGCTATTAGTAGGCAGTGCACGGGATTTCAACCTTATGCATGTTCTGGATCTCGTCCACTGGCTGGAAGTCTCTCCAGTCGGCCAGCAGTTTAGCTCCTATCCCACTGAGGCAGTTTATCTGTCCTGCATATGGCATAGCAGACAAGACAGGAGTCAATTGTCTATCCATTCGTGTTTCTATTAGGTTCTGCCATCCAGATATTTACACCAATGACTTCAAGAAATTGGTATCATCCTACAGGGGGAAACTCTGCCCAAGCAACCTGATCTGGCATACTGTGGTGTTCCAGTTGTACTTAAAATCAGCACTACAGCTCAGCCAGCCAGCCATGCTAAACTGAAACATGCCGTGATGTCTCCATAAATATTACTCTGCTGCTGATACAAATTTACAGAAACGACTAAACATTTCCATGGTCACTGGGTATAATGGTTATTTTCCCTCAGCAGAACCCAGGCATGGATTTAATGAACAGCTGTGTTAGTAACCGGTCATTGAATAGCAGCATAGCTGTTGTGCAGCATCAATTATAGAAAACGAAAACAGGGAAGAGCTATGTGCGAGCAACGTAATTGCTCTCCCATGCACAAGTGCAGTATATGATGTAGCTGGGGAATACTGACAGACAGGATCCACACCAATATTAACTTTGGAGGACACATGCTCTTCATAATCATTTCTGTTTTACCATGTTTGTTATCTAAATGTCAAACTCATGTTATGCAGTTGAATTAATGGATAATAAGAATAACTTCTGTTCCTTGCTTCAAAGATTTCAATTTCACATACTGAATGAGCTCCAACTCCGACTGCAGATCAAGGTAATTGTGTTAACTTTGCATGTCTGAAAGGAATATCCATTTGGATAAGCCCGGCCCCACATTTAAATGATCGACTCAATAAAGGATCAAGAGAATGCAATGAGCTGCACTTGGCTTTGTGGAGTGAAGAATGGGAGAGCACTGTATAAATCCTTGTGAAACTCTGTGTTAAATACGAAATGAAACAAAAATGATCTGATGGTGAGGCTACAAAAATATTATATATTTAACCTCTTTTAAAAGCTTCGACACCTTTAATCTTTCCGCTATGTGTTCACAAAAGCTGTAGAGCTCAAAGTGACAATGAACAACAATATCCATGGAGTACTACAGAGAGGAGTTTACACCAATAGCATCTTTCATTAGACCCTCCCGGTTATTTTCTTAGGCTTGACAAAGCTCCTTCAGAATCACAGATCCACCAAAAATCGGTTCAGGGGCCCTAAAATTTAAAGAAATAAGAAGACCAATGTAAAGTGACACAAACATAGACATAATTCAGCTTGTAGTCCTAAGACTCTAACCTAAAGTAAGAGAAAAAGCACATCTTGCTTAGCTTACTGCCAATTTATTAACTTAAAAACAACAAATTACTTATGTTCAATCAACTGCCTGTACAAGCACATGGAATGCTACACCCCTCGCAGCCTGTGCGGACCTTACATTAGCAGCTACACGATCGATTTAGTTTCAGATTCACAAGAGCTTGCTGCCGTGGGTCTCCTCTGCACAGCACTGCTCCGTTGTCCACTCATCTGTCTGACAGGATTAGGGAATCACAAACAGTATACAGTTTTAAAGCATTTTCATTTTCTTTCTCTGCGTCACCTCCTGGGGGCCTCATGTCCCCAATCCGCCCTCCTCCATCCCGGCTGCTGATCCCCTGTCCGCCAGGATTCACCGGACAACTTTTATAAAGCACTAGCCCCGGCCAAACGCCCTCCCTGCCGTCTCTGATAAAAGAAATGATCTGCTGCAGTGGGCAACAGACTGAGCACACACAACCTCGTATATATAAATATACTGTACATGACATCATCTAGAAGCAATTTAGCAGGAGAATATCTCTTTCGCTTTTTCCATTGCGTTTTCCCCTTCTCTTCTTTCGTCTTTCTTTTTTTTTTGCCTTTCTCTTCTTTTCACTCACTCACTCACAGTAGTAATGTTGGACCGCTGTCTAATGTATGCTAAGCTGCTGCTGCCATGGTAACCCCGGTGCAGGATTTAGACCCAGTTCAGGACTGGAGGGGCGGTGTGCAAGAGAGGCAGGTGGAGGGGCTGAGCAGCCTCAACTGTAATCCCCCCCCACCCCACCCCACCCTCCTAAAAAGATAATATACAGCAGCACAAATTTGCAAAAACACAGACACACACACCACTAATCCAGCAGCATGTTGCCGTAGCAGCAATGTAGGGGAGAGAAGCCATTGGCTACCTGGTTGGATGGCAGTGGAACAGTATATTTCAGTGAATGTGAGTGGTGACTAACAGAAATAGTAAGCAAATGACAGCTACATGAGTCACAGCCTTAATTTCCATCTCTGATTCTACAATGTGTCAAAGGAGATCCCCAGGATGTGTTGGAGATTAGGTTATACCTCACTGGCAGAAAATGTAACAACTGTAATGTAGAGGAGATAAGTGATATCCCAACAGCACCTGATAGCTGATGAGAGAGCTCGCCGTGGATGGGGGAAACATGCCCAGAAGAAGCCCCTTACAGCAAAGATTAATGGCTGTTTGTTGTGCGTTGATCGCCTGCACGTGTGACAGCAATGTTTGTCCTCAAACATGCCTGTGAAGCATGTGTATTGGATAAAAGTGCATATGTGTTTTTGTGAATGTGCATGCTTGAGGGTGTGTGTGTGTGTGTGTGTGTGATGACAGTGCACGGGCATGTGGGTGTGGGTGTACAGCTGTAGCGATGACGTAACTAGCTGAAAGCTGATACACTCGGCCCCTCGGTGGAGGCAGTGGTTGCTGGAGCTGGGAGTTGACTGGCTCCGTCAGCAAAGGAAATCTGAATGAGGGGTTTCCAGTGGTGACGGTTAGTGATGGCTGTCGCCCAGTTGCTATGGGCTGATGGGGTGTGGGTGGGGGTTAAATAGGGGGTCGGGTGGTGACTGTGCAAACTCACCCTATCGGCTCAGCTATAGTGCTCGCTCAGGCACGTCTACCGATGCCTCCCCCTCCTCCCCTGCATGCGCATACCCTGGTGTCATTTCTCCTTGAGGCATAGAGGAAGCCAAGTAACACCCCCCCCCCACCCCCATCTATCATCAACACACACTCCAGCACATGCACACACACATGCACACTCTACACCAGCACTGCACAAAACAGATTCCCCAACTGTCAAAACCTGAGCTCTTGCCTCACATACAGTGAGAGTAATGATACAGAGGGAGACACGCATGCACAGAGAGCATAAGAGAGCACACACAGACATATTCATACACACACTCACATTTACACACTCTCCATGCCCCCTACTCTGACTATAAACAAACTAGCATGCTCACCAAACCACAACCTAAGGTGTGGTCCTTCTCTCCACACACACTCTTCCTCCCCTCTTCACTCTGATGGAAAACGGGGCAGTCCGGCGTTCCCGAGGGTGTGCGCCAGCCTCGTCCTGTGCTCTTACCTGTCCAAGATGTCATGGCTGGACGTGGCTGTGGCTCCCAGCAGTCCTAGTGCTGCACTCCCCACCGCTGCGGCAGCCCCGCTGCCTGCCTCCATGATACTGACTCACTGCAATGAGCAGCCTGCCAGAGAAGCGGAGAGGGAGGGGAGGGGGAGGGAGGGGAGGATGTGAAGAGGTAGATCAAGAGGGAGAAAGACGAATGAGATAAAAGAAATCACATGTAGAGGCAAGAGTGAGGATGACGGGGGGAAAAGCAGAGGGAGAGAGGAATAAGGGGAATAATGAGAGAGGAGACCGGACTGAAAAAGATGAGGATCAGGATTTCACTTCAGTGTTAACACATGGAGATTCTGGCTCACATATTTGAGTGTGAATCAACAGTCAAACAGCAGCATTGGCTGCCCTGCTGTCCTGTGGTGACTGAGCTCTCTGAGGTCTCTGTCCTCAGCCCACAATATCAATAGTCAATAATAGCAATATCATATATCAATTATACATTTTTCCCAGTCAATCCATTTTGTATTTAAAATGCCGTTTTTTCCTGACATTCACTGACTTTCCAGCAGCTTTCATACAACAAAGACAAGCTCAATAGAGTACTGCAGGAATGAGTCCTAAAACCCGGAAATTAGTTAGCATTTTTGCACTTCCAGTTCCCTCGTCTTGAAGTCAATGGGTTTCTGAATGGGTTTTTGGTTAGATGCCTGAAATAAGGTCTGTGCTTAAGAGACTTTCACATTTTGTTCTACCACATAAAATCCGTCAGTAAATACCCCACTGGTGAATTTTGAAGCTTTTACGTGTCTTCAAAAAAAGCTGTTTCTAACAAGTGGCTAAATGAGACTACAGAGGTTGTCGGGGACATTAAACGCCATCAATCTCGTCTGCCTTTACAGCCTTGTTGTGTTTATACTGCAAACTATTCTAACTCAAACTTTCCCAAAGGCTTCTGTAGAAGAGGTAAGCGCACAAAATCAAATTACAAGTTGGAAGCTTAGTAGTGGTGACAATGAAGTCATGTGACCGTGGTGTAGTTGGCTTATAGCCTAACGTTAGCTTTTTACTTTTGGTCCCTTGTCGAGGGAACCAGGGTGATGCTAACTTCCGGGTTGGCCTACAAAAATACATCATCCCTGCAGCACTCTATGCTGGTTTCAAGTACAGTATATCAACTGTCCAATCAAAATGTCTAGAAATTCCCCACCCAAGTGATTATGATGACGATTATTAAATGCAACACAATCACACACATCCTAAAAACACAAGCTTGTTATGTAACAGAAAACTTACTATAACATTTCTGCAAACACGACGGACTTTGGAGCACTCTGACAAACATAAGGTACTATGTTCCCAGGACAACCTTAAGTCAGCCAATTTAAGTTATACCAGCCGTGAGCTTGTGAACCTTGTCCCATTACTAATGCTTGGAAATTCTTGAAAAGCATGTTAATGTTTTTTTTTTTCGTTCACAAAACAAACTTGACGTGATAAGATATGACGCAAGCACCCATGAAATCCCCACATGACTCTCTGGAAAGAATGTGTTCTTTATTGTATTACAGTGCTGTGTTGTTTCGTGCTTTCATACAAGTGTCTCATTTATAATTTGCTCAACCATAACCAAGGGCATTTCCTAAACTTTTCCCAGACTTACTTATTTCTTATCCTCTAGTAGAGCAAAACAATGTGAATGTTCAAGCTACTGTATTTGGCAGTCAAGAATGGCAGTAGGTGAAGAAGAAGCCAATAATACAATTTGTACTTATTGAAAATACATCTATATTATCATCACTATACACCATTATCTCACCCAATAGTACACCCACTATCTGACAATACTACACCATGATTACATGTTTGTGTTTTTTCTTTTATGCTATTATTCCCAGCAGGGATCAAACTATCAGTATTTAGTTGAACAAAAACGTAGAGTTTCTAAAGATAGGTCTGCACTTGCATCAGCACGTTAAAGTGAATTAGGGCTGCAATTTAAGATTATTCTAATTCAACCAATTCTTTTTTGAGTATTTGATTGATCATTTAGTCTGTAAAATGTCAGAAGAAAAAATGCCCAATAACAGTTACCTGAGGCCCAAAGTGACACTCACATGTGAGAAACTGGAACAACAGAATGTGTGGAATTGGTGCTTGAAAAATTACTTTTAAAAATGTATCAATTATCAGAATTGGTGCTGATTATTTTTCTGTCCATCGACTACACGATCAACTCATTGTTTCAGCTCCAAAGTGCATGTTTAACTACTTTATAAGGACAGTTCTCAAGAACAGTTTTCTCCCAGACTCTGGTATAAATCAGCTAATACAAGATCAATTTTCTGTGATTAAGGTTACTTTGGGACTATCAACAGTGCTCATCTCCAACCCACTGAATCATCAGTACACCCATAATCACAGCAGAGAATGCCCTCTTGGGTATTATTGCTATAATACGACCCACCACATGACAACCTCCTCCCAATGAAATCCAAATGTGACGCTGTCAGCAGACGGAAATAGATGACAGGAACACAGCAGGAATGACCCAATAAAACAGGGGAGAGAAAAGTCCATACAGCCTGTTTTCCTGTGGTAGTCAATGGCTATGCGCTTTAATCACAGGAGGATGGGGGGGGGAGCGTGGGAGGAGAGGATCCTCACAGGCCACACTGAAGCAGCTGGAGGAAGACTTGCTGGGCATACATAATCCCCAGGGCTCTCTTTGGTGTACAATTTAGTCAAAAAAAGCATCATACATAATATATACATTATATAATGGTAGATATAAGCAGATAACAGCTGCAGCAAATAAAACTGTAAGAGGATTTCCTCTAAAATGCTGAAGGTAATTTCACATCTTTGAGAAAGTTTTTCATTCAAAGTGATTCAGGGATCTTTGTTCTAAAAATAACAAGGCAACAGTATGAATCATGAGTGATTAAACCTCCCTCTGCACCAATCAGAAACGAGTGCGTCACCTTGTTTTGACCTGTGATCGTCCACGGCATAAGAACACCCAGACATCCTGGCTGCCTGGGAGTCTGGATGGAAGGATTATCAACTTCTGTGGCTCTCTACATCCTCAGCAGCTCAGTACAAGAGTTCATCCATTAGAACAAACACAGTATTGACCAGACCAGACAACTACAGAGCATGGCGATATCGACTGCTATGAACAAGTGAGTGGTGTGACATGAGCATGAAGGCAGGGTGAGTTGTGGACACAGACACAGGCTGGATGCTGAAATTCATCTCATGCCCTGGGCGACTGTAAACTCCTGCTCTTAAATCAGCCGCAAACAGCTCCCAAGTCACACACAACCCATCTGACATTAAGTGTCTGTTTTTGTGTGGCAGCGCCTGCATGCATATGCTGCGAGCGTGAAAATACACATCTCTGTTATTGTGTGGAGAGGGAGTTAAAAGAGGAAGTGAGTTTGTGTATGCCAGGCAGGCAGGGCAAACCGGCTGAGCTTCCCACAAATACCTGATGCAGCAGAAAACCCATAAAATGGCCGACCTTGAGAGAGGACAGAGCCTCGGCTCCGAGGAGATTAAAAATCAAGACTGAATAGTCTCTACACAGTAAACAACCTTCATTCTCATCAGGATGGCAGCATAACTGATAACAAGGTTGTTCTTATTCGAAAAATCGTGGCTTACCACAGGTTTGAGTCAGGAAATGTTAAACTTGTCTAACTTAACAGTGGATGATGCAGCCGTTGTGAGTTTATTAAGTCCAAAGGCTTAAAAGGAATACACATAGGTTTTTTTGTTTGTTTTTTAAATGAATGCTGTATGATGACATGTCTATTAGCTATTTCACCTCTGTGTGTCCTGTAATACTTGTGTCAGTGTGTTTCAGTGGAAATTATACCATTTTTAGATGCCAGTGTTTACTATCCACAACAGACAACGGGCCGGATGACGCATCAGCATGTCCAGTTAGTAAGTTAAATAGTGGACACACACGGATCACTTGTTCTTCATATTATTATAACACTGTTATCTACAAAATGTCGATAATGATCGATGACAGAATCAACAATCAACTATGACAATTGACAACATTTGACAACCAAATAAAAAGTATGACGAAATGTATTACATTTTTCATCATCAAATAAAAACTCAACAATAATGTGAAGAGACAAATCAACATAAATATGCAGTCCTATTCAATGACCAGCAGGCATCTGTGGAATCGCACATTGTATCCTCCTGATAAGTAAAACAGTATCCTCCGCCGCCAAAGATCTCCTCTTCAGGAGTTGATGTAGTCGACCTGTTGAACTAATAAACAGCATCTTGTGTTTCAGTAACGTTATGTCTCTGCCAGTAATGTTAGCTAACATAAGAAAAGATTTATAGACTAAATTCATCTACAATGCCACTGACAAGAAGCTGCAACAAAACAGCTGTGACAGTAAAAAAAAAATCAAATGACTAAAATGTGACTAAAACTAATACACATTTTCACCAGAAATCTTAAACTAAATCAAATGCCGCATATGAGAGTTCCAACATAAAAGATGAGTTTATATCCCATGAAGTGTAATACTTTAAATTTCTGTATCACGTCTTGCTGCTATCACTGCATTTTCTCTCCCAACAGATTCAATCTCATGCTAAACTCCCTGGAAAACAGGGCAGCTCAGAAGTACACGAGCGAGCCATGTAAACGCACACAAACCCCTATACGTGAAATCAATACTAGCAATGCAAAGTTCACTTACATGACCTCTTCCTGTTTAAGACACTGCAGCTACGATTTAAAGAGAAAATACAGACATAAATGCTATAACAAGGCTATAACATGTTACAGCATTGTATGCAATGGATTTTTTCATTAACTTTCTTTTTTACTCTTGACACTTGCTTTTGGCATCTTTGGCTTAATTCCCTGATGACTGAAGCAAAAGCAGTTGGAGATTGAGACATGTCACTAGACCCAAACAACAGATGGTGTGTGACACGGGTTAGTGACTTTTTTTTAATTCCTGCCATCATTATCATCAGTCTGAATGTAAACATACACTGAATGATTGGCCTTCTATTGGTACTGGACAAATTGTCACTATTAGTGATCAGCCAGAGGAATGGAAATGATCAAAGCTGTGATTTACAATTCATCAGTTATTCATTTAATTCAGTGCAATAATGCAGGACCTAACAGGACAAATGCAATGTGCTGCTGTCACTTTATCGTCACTGTTGCCAATTTGGGGACTTTCCTGCTATAGTACTTCAGTACATGTAATGTCTAAACTGTACAGCTATTATCAAGTTGTACTACTTGCTTATCAAATGCAAAGCAGTGTGTCCACTACACATCCTTGGTAAAGGATGGTCCAGTGTACCCTATGCTAAAGGAGATAAGAAAAGAAGCATTGGAGCACCTTTCCTTAGCATCTAGAGAATTCCACCAGCTCTTATCATGGCTGCCACTTCCAGGCCATTTCACTCAGTTGGGAACCTTCCTAAGCAAAAATAACTATTTGACCGCAGCCGAAGATTACTCCAATATGTACACAGTCCAGGTACTGCACTGTCCCTCGCGGTTGAGGTCCACCTTTTTTTAAATCTTTTTTTATTGTTATAACTAACAACATTACAAAAAAACCCATTTTTTTGGCATCACCCTCCCACCAACGAGTGTCTGATGACCACAGCCCATCCAGTGTATCCCCTCTCCCTCAATTGAAAGCGTTGACTATTCAAACATATTGATATGCAAATTAGGCAATGACGTCTCCTGGGCACTTCAGGGCCAGTTCTTAGAGCACCTGGCAACAGCATTCAACTTTCCACAGAGTTTGCAACACTCTTCTGCAGTGTGTTTGACTGCCTAGCTGAATTTGTAATTTTTGTAAATTTTGTCATTTTATGGTTTCTGATATGGACAGCAGAGAAGCAATTTGTAAAGCTTGTTCTGCAGAAATATCAAGAGGACATTTAATCACCACAGAGCTTCTCCACTAGAAACTTAATTTACCACCTGAAAGCGGGACAAACCTGAGGAGCATGCAGACTCCATCTGTGGCAGTACTCTGAGAATGCACTGAAATTTGTCCGCAACTGCGTCAAAACAATATTTCAGGTTTCTTTTTCATGGATCCTTCTCTCTCCATTATATTCACATTCTCAAGAGTGATTAAAACTCACCTTTTTTCAACACTGTAACACAATGCAGTCTGTCTTTACACAGTTGTGTTGCTGTCTAATTGGAACGCCAACAACTGTTTGTATGTATGAATTTGCAATCAACCAGACACAAACTGTGTATATTTCCTGCTTGATTGTATTAGTGGTTATTTTTATATGCAATACCCTGAAAGGCTGACGTTTGCTGATTCTTTAACCACTATATTCCTCTAGCAAGCTGATGTTAACTTTTTTTTTTTCAGGTCAGCAGTTCATACTGACTTCTGAACATCTGATAATGAACTCAGCAGTAATCAGAGTACTTAAGCGGTCTAGCTAATGCTACTTAAAGTAACATAGTAACAGTGAAGAAATCAGTGGCTAGAACAGGATAATAACTGGAATTATTTTTAGAGCAGATTTTATTTTGTTTATTTTGCTGGTTCCAGAAGTCCCATTCTATGGTACTGAGCGCAGATCAACCATCAGACACACACACACCTGATTGAAATGCCTCCTGAGAGAACTGACAACACAATCTTTGGAAATCTTACAACTCGATTGGGATTCTTCTTGGGATCACAGTATTCTCAATTCAAAATAGGATTCAGCAATGTGCTACCAGATTTATCTGTGCAAATGTTTACTTTCTGTAGAAGATATTTGGGCTGCATTGTTTATATCATCACCAAAGATTGCCAGTAAAATGTTTTAAATACCTGCAGTTATTCTAACATTTTCAAATAACAAAAAAAAAAAAATTAAAAAAAACATGCTCCCACACACTTTTGTCCGTATCAATGATTCGGTCAGTCAGACCAGGTGGCTTAACTGACAATTACCTTTCATTGTAATAAAATGAGAAAATCGTTCCTGTATTAGCGTGCAGCACATTGGAGTAATAGCCTGGAAACAGCTCCTCCTATAAGCTTCACATTGTATAAGTCATGTCAAGCTCCTTCCTCCACATTTTGTTTGAGAAACACACTTTGGATTGAATTATCCATCTAAGCAGCATGGACTCATCCTTGGTGCCTATTCCGATATCCCCTGTACTCTCACTCTTAATTGTAACCATGTCTCTGTCAGACCCTGACATTTACACTGACAGCCAGTGTTTTTTGTTTAATGAGGCTAGACTCAATGTTCCTCTAATTATGTCAAATCCAATTCTGCGTAGCCTCTTCAACATTTGCACCAACCTTGAACCCTTGTGCTACAGTATGTGGAGAAATGTCTTTGTTTGCTAGTTGGTAGGGTCCTCATATAAAACATTTTAAAAAGGTAGAATCTGATCAGCTGTTGGCAGCAATGACACTGATGTTTAGCAGCCTGCATTTTACAAATAGCTGATGAATGTACTTACAGTCTTATCCATGCTGCATCTAGTCTTTATTCTCTATTCAAGCAGTTGTCTATGTGCAGCTGTAGAGCACGTAGCAGGGTTGCCTGCTGATTTTAAAGGTTGCTCAACTCATAGGTTACAAGTTCGATCATTGAGAAAGCCATCTGTTCTGTCAAAGTGTCCTTGAGCAAGAAACTGAAGCTCCAACATGTAAAAAAGTCACGTCATCAAGTAAAAAAAACTAGTGAATGTAAGAAAGCTAAAAGAAAACCTTATCAGCGGTTGTCCATCTCTGTGATTTACCTTACAGTATGCTATAAACTGGCTCCTCCATCTCATATGCGTGAGCAGAATGAATGCGTGATTGAGCAGTTCCATTTACAACTTTATGACATATCAGTCATGAAGAAGAGAGGAAGTGTGACCTGTAGCAGAAACTACTTAAGTGTCTTGGAAAAGACACCTGTCTTTTGCATTAGCACATTTGAGATTAGATGAAATCAATCATATAATTGAGCAGCTTATTAAATTACTAGGGCTGTACCCAAATCAGAAGTCGACTAATCAGGCTGGATATTTGACTTTCGTGTTTTATTCTATTTCATTTTAATGCCTTTGTCCATCATCTGTGATGTGAGAACATCACGTTTCCACACAGTCAAAGAAATAAAACGTGTGCATCCTGGTACTTCAGTTATAAAATCCTAGCGCACCACAGAGCGTCTCTCCTGCCAGGCTTCTGACAGCTCTGTCAGTCGAAGAGTCAGTCACACTGGACGGCAGTAGAGGAGCTTGTACCAGTATCTGGTTCTCAAGTAGTTTAGCTAGTAGTAGTTTAGACTTCCCTAAAATTCAGCACCGGAGGTGATCGCATCAGAGCAAACAGAAACGAGTCTCCCCTCAGTTACAGTTTTGTAATTAGGTGATTTTGAAATAAGATTTGTCTTTTTAAAAGTTTACAGCCTGTCATGCTGTACATACAATAACGGGTAAAAAAGAAAAATTGATTCGACTGATAAAATGAGATTGGACTTGACTTCTCAACTGATGACTTGAATGATCAATGTTCAGGGGGCAGCCCTAGAAATGATTATCTGTGACATCAGGATGTCCACCCATTACTATCCCACAGTTTTTCTTTATACTCCATAGCATAACTTATCAATTTGGAAGCTGGTGTTAAGGCAAAACTATTGTTATTCTCATATTAGCTGAAAGAAAAAAGCATGTAAAAGAAATGACTTAACAAGTGAGCTGGGAATTTGAAGTCTGACAACAACCTGACAACAGTCTCTGTAAGGTTATACTTCTGTCCAAACAAAGTCTCCAGGTATATTTGATCTCAGATTTAAAGCCAAGATAGGATCCTTAGCTGAAAGCTGACCCTACACACATGGTCCTTCTACCAATACCAGACTCAGAAACAGTAAGTGGATAGTTTGTATGAGGTAGAGTGAAATTTAGTTAATTATGTGCGTAGAACCAGGTGGAACATCAAGGTTGTCACTGGTGCAGATGTTAAGAAACACTTATCTTAGAAGTCCCTTTGAAAACAATGGTCCTTCCTCTGTGCAATGCCATGCTTGTGTGTTTGGTTTGAAAGCCCTGTTAGTCATAGAAGCCTGTTTAATACACTGGCATGTGGTTGGGTCTCAGGAGATGAAGCAGAGGATTTGAATAACTAGACTACATTTGGGTTAGCATCAGGAAAGCTAATTTCACAAGCAGTGCATCAGGCTGCCAGCAAAAGACGGAGCAAGCCCACTCTACCATGAACATGTCAGCACTGATGTATAGGAGGGAGCATGAATTCATTTGGCTTTGACTATTGATACATTTTGCATAGTTCAATAGGAAAGAGATGCAGTTATGCAGAAAAAAGGATTGAAAGAGAGCTACAAAAATCAATGTGGTAGTAGAAAATCCAAACTGGGGCAAATATTCACTCTCTAAAAGTGAAATACATCACTCTGGCATAAATTGCCTGCTGTAAAAGCATCTTTTGGATTATCAAAAAAGCAACAGGGGAAACGGGGGAATTTGATCAACCTGTGAAAAATGTCTTGATCGTCATAAACAGATGAAAAGTTATGTTTGCTACCTGACTGGAGACCTTCATTGATGTCAAATTACATCATAAGGCTAAGGTTTGTCCCCAATGAGGCTGACCTTGTCTGAATAGGTGTATGTCTCACAGTAATTTAACACAGTAAAAAGTGTGAATCACCGCCAGGGATGATGAGATCATTAAAATATCATTTTGTGTGCCGTAGAAATCAGTTATCCCTCTAAAGTATGCAATGCAAGCCTGAAAACAGACCATATCCCTCTTTCAAGTTTTAATGGATTATCTTGGCCTGAGTGAACACAAGACTGGCAGGACAGACACTCCAAAGAAAGTTAACATATGAGTCACTTGGCCTTTTACAAAATGTATCCAAGTAAAGAGATGAATGACCTTGAAGCTGGATTGGAAGCTCTTGAGTAGAGCTAGGTAATAAAACGTGTCCTGATAATTAGCAGGCTAAAATCTGATAAGGTACCCACTCACAACAGCTCACTCTGGGCTCAGTGAATTACCAGAGAAGATAATACAATAAAAGGTGAGATGTGAATCTAAATTACCAAGTTGAAAAATGAGCAAATGGGAGAAGCAAAAACTGCAGCAAATGCATTTATATGCGCTCTACTGATGCAACTATAACCATATAGGTAATAGTGGTTATTTCAGTTGTAGTGTAAACATTTTCAACTAATGACAATTTAGCATAAAACAGAGCTGGGTTACCTGTCAGTCTTTGAAATTACTCTTGCCACATACACTCCTTTGTCTGGTTGCTTCCACTGTTTCAATTCAACACACACACACACACACACACACACACACACACACACACACACACACACACACACACACACACACACACACACACACACACACACACACACACACACACACACACACACACACACACACACACACAATGAAGCAGATACAAAATGGTGTGTTTGAAAAAAGGAGCTGCTTGGCATGTGGCAGTGGAAAAATGAAACATACTTTTTGAGGCAACAGCAAAACGTCCATATTAAAACAAATACCACAACAAGACGTGACTTGCAGAGGTCTGTGAATCCATTTTATTTTATATCCCCATTACCTTACTATCACATATTCTTTCACACCTTAACTTGAGCAACTATTAAACCACTTATGTAAACTGAGATTGCTGGAAAAGTGAAGTTACTGCACACTATGGCCATGCCTTAACTGAGCTATTACCTCAACCTGGGTCTTCACAGTAATCAGGTTTTTTATGAGTGTGGAAGAGGACTAAAGGGTACTGAGTGACAGTGACCATGAAAAAACAGCACTGTCACCCAACCTTTCATATGAAAATGGTTTGGCAAAACAAACCACAGAGCAACGCTCCATGCAAAATATGCTGACAGCCTGAGTTTATCAGCTGACACAAGTACAATAACCAGCAGTGCAGTGTTTTCACTGTAAACTGCAGTGAACAGTGTCATCTTGCAGCAGAAAACACAACTTCTTTAAGTGTGGGGAAATAAGAATATCCAGCTGAAAATCAGTTCATAAGCATTTAGACTTATGCAGAATGTTCCTCAAAACTAAAATGGAGCATTTCTAAATGTAAATGTTGTTTATTATTGAAATAGTGCTACATCAACATGCACATCTACACTCCACATGGTGAATGGAAGCCTCTGAAACAGCCAGCCTGTCCATCAGTAAAGCTGAGAGGATTTTCTCTGTGCTGTTCCACTTTTTGAACACTCTAGCCAATCCTCTTGAGAGATTTTTCATTTAAATGCATTTTCCACACAAATACATACATAGTAAATAAATCAAGGATTTGATCGCAGGCCAAATCTGGCCCACCTTCAGGGCTGTCTGTCTGGCAGAAATTCCTGAGGGTAAACTTCTCCCAGGTGCCTGTGCGGGGCTGCTGCGACTGGATTTGCCTCCATGAGTCAGAACATGCTAGCTTCACTGTAGCGTTCCCATCTGGTAGCACTGCAAGATATCTTATAAATGTCATTAATGTTTGTTTATTAACTGGCCCCTGACCTCCTGTCATTTTGGAAAAGTGGCCCCCGGGCAAAGCAAGGTGAGTATCCCTGCTATAAGGTGTCCAGTCAAATAAGTTTAATGGGAAACAATACTGGCTCATTGACATAGAGGAGGGTCTAGAGGGTGGAAGTTAAATCTGGACAGTTAACACAGCACAGAGCAAATAGCACACTTTTGAGTCATGTCAAATTAAAACCCTCTATACAAAGTGTGTACAAACAGTAAGAATAATCAGAAGGTTTTATCAGAAGCAGCTCTATGAGGAAGAGGAAGGCTTCACAGAAACCAGCACCTGCAAAGCAAAGTCTACAAATTATAACTCCATGTTCACATATTTATATTTCACATATTTATATATATTTCAGCTCTTTAGAATGACAGTTAATGCCTAATCAAGCAGAATAGTAAAAATACCAGAGCTGCTATTGTATCTGCAGTTTTAATTATTCAGACAGACTTATCATCCACTTGACAGCTTAACTAGAAACTATTATTTTAATTGCAATGTTGACTTGGCAGCAGCTGTGCATTCTAAACACTTGGCACTCCAGAAACTAGAAAAGACAGTGAGAGAAGAGTGCTAACTTCATTGAGGCTGGGGCTTCATATTTACTCTCTTTATGGCCTCTGCAGTGCATCTGTGCAATGGCCTGCCATGGAATGATTCTGCCTGACTGAGAAGTGTTTTGCTGAGGCGGGTCACCACCACTGTGTAGAGAGAAGAGGGACAGGGCGGGACGTCACCCTGCCCCCAACACGGCATGCTGACTCACTGTGACAAACACTAATAAATAAGTGATTTATCAGGGATCCTTCAACATAAATCTCCTGGAAAGCTGTGCTGAAAATGCTGGCAGGTTCAGCTGAAAGTAATCCTCTATCCAAGTGTGGCATCGCTCCTGTCAATTATCTCTGACAGCATTTGCAACAACAGAAAGACATGCTAGCACAAACCCATGGCTCACTGATTGGGTGCTTCCCTGCATGTCTTGTCTTCATTACCTTCCCTCCTGCTCTGATTAATGAGGCAAGGATGGCTTGCCAGTGCTACTCTCTGTCAGCAGAGGTGCATCACTGACCAGGCTTTCACACCAGAAACCATAAAACGCATAGTTTGTGCCAGGTGCATGCTTTAGTCAGTTAATCCCAGACAGAGTTCATTTGTATAGATTTACAAATGACATGAACAATACAAATCACACAAAGCAGCTCAATCAATCAACTACAGGCTGCCATCTATGGCCCCAGGCTGCATAACCCAGAAGCTAGAAACTTTTTTTTGGCATATGCGCCAGGCGGGAAAGTCTTATTAGACTGAAAAGGTGCCATCTTTGGGTCCGGTATTCAGTTATTATAAACACACCCAGTCAGTTTAGCTAGCTATCAACTATCCATACACTAGCACAAACAACACGTAGAGGACTTGCGTGGATGAACTACAAGTAAGACAAAAGTTGTATCGTCTTCACAGGCTCTCACGCACCCCGCTCCCTCATCCATACAGATTAATGCTCTCTTACCAACCAACTAGCTTTCTACTTGTATCTGACAGGGAGACCATCAGATACAAGTATCAAATACAAATCTTTCAGTGTAGCCCAATTTCAGAGTCGCCACAGCTGCCATTATCACAAGGCACAGGGACAGAGGCTGTAAGTGGCTATTTCCACAGATCACTTAAAGGCTTGTCTACATAGACAGGAGGTGATTCAGTTCAATTGTACAGTCATCTGTCTCATGTGCATCTGATAGAACAGTTGCGTTTCAATACAGCCACCTACACAGGTTGCATAATGGCACGCATTTTACTTGCATTACACACGTACAAGTGTGTCTGCAAAGGTGGATGTGTTGATACATGTTTGTTGTGTGTTCATGTACACTGCAGACAGATTCTGGGCTGCAAGTGGAAGGTCAGCGCGGAACCACATGGACTTGAACAGATAACAAATTCACATCAGGCCTTTTTTAGGATCTGGTGATTTCAATCCACCTCAAAAGCTTCTTCACTTGGCTTTTTTGAAATCAGATAAGTAACCAATTTGCCCAAGACATAAGAAGAAGAGTGTAAATGGAGGTCTACGTTCCACTTAAAGGCCCTGCACATCCATGGAACACCCACACAGGTGTTTTTACTTATTTTGCCTGATTAGAGTAGGACTGTGTACAGAATGTGCTTGATTGACATCTGTCTGATCCTCCTTTTATGTTTTTTGCGTTACACCTTTATCATTCTTATTGGTTCATCAAGTTTGGTGACATCATGTCATTCCAGCATAGCTCCATCTAACTTCAACTTGACCAGAGGTCTAATTAGCTAGAGTAAGTGAAAACACCGGTGTGGGTGAGCAGGGCCTTGAAATCAGAATGTAGAATATGTAGCTAAGCAGACAATATAAATCATAACCTAGTATCCACATCCTGTTGCAAATTTGCATATGACATTTTTGCCAATAAAGCCACAGTATGATCACAGCGTAAACCCTGGGTTTCACTTCTTCTGTGCAGGGATGGGAATCGAGAACCGGTTCCAATTGAGAACCTGTTCCAAATTGTCAAATCCATCTGAATCCTATGCCTCCGAGCTTATCAGTTCCTTTTTCTGACAGCTGCGCATGTTAAAACAATGCCATCAAACTCATGCGCCTACGCTGCTGGAAACTTGCAACAAGGAGTCATGGCGGAGATGAAGAAACGGAAAAAATTACCCCCCTGTGTGCCAGTATGCCATTGGACACGCCCCATTGAGGTCAACCTTGAGGTCAGAGTTGAACTGTGGGTATAAAACCTGGCAGGTGGTGTATGCTGCTTCCACTTGCACAGCTGTTTAACAAGCTAGAGAAGAGACTGTTTCATGTTTAACTAAAGCCTATCCTGTAACACACCTGTTTAGTTTGAGATTCAAGCCATATAATTTTTCACAACACTTAGCAAGTAAAACTGGAAGTAAAATAAAGAAAGTAGGCCATTTGCTGCCATGAAACTATGTGTTAAGAGGTTAATATTTTCTCAAGTGATCTTCCTCTTAAGTCTTGGAAATATAGCAAACAATGAGTGTTTAGATAGTGTGAGACAGATGTGAAATAATGAAAAGCTATTGTCTGTAACAAGTTGGACATGAATTAAACAATAAAGTGGATGTTTGGGTATGCTGATGATAATAAAAAAAACATAAGAAACTAACCAAGTTAAAACTATACCCTCTTTACAGTATTACATCATTTGGCAATAGGCCAAGCCATTTTCCATGTCTGTTATTTCTATTGTTATCTAATCCTGCAACCTTTTGAATAATTGTTTTTAAGATGGCCTCCCTCAAAAGGGACAAATTAAAACTTATAAACTCAGTCTCTTAATAACAAATATGATTTTGTGCTGCTTTTCCCCCAGAATAATTACAGTTTGGGGGCATTTGTCAGCTTCTGTGCATAAGTAAAACTTATTTTTAATAAATGCCCTCTTTGGTAGGCATTAGGGACAAGCTCCATTAACAGCTCTTTCTATGTTTTTTGTACATGAATAATTTATCCAAGTGCTGAGCGTGGCCACCCACAGCTCAGACCTTTTGAGAAAGAAAAAAAAAAGTCCTCTCATAAAGACATAGAGCTCCTCCTTTGCAAACACTCAAATTATTAATGTGAAAAACTAATAGGAGTTTGAATAGCAAAAAAAAACAAACTGCTTTCCCTACAGACCTCTTCTTATTCAAAAGACCAGCACACTAAAGCGTGAGACTGCAGGAGTTGTGACTTTCCATTCTAGACAAGCAGCAATTTCAAATTAGAGACCAGTGTGAAATATGCTGGCAGAAAGACAGGCTATAAAATTATCTTTATTAAATCAAAGAGAGGAGGGACTTAATGTTGTGTAGAAACAGCAGGTATTATAGCCTTCCTGAAATTACCATGACAATATACAGTATATGTAGGCTTTAAGTAGATAGTAAGTTTGTGATGTCTTAGTTACTTAAATCTACAATAATAGATTTTTTGGCCACCTGGGGGAAGCAAAAACAAGCTGTTAACAATACACTGACATATTATCACCTTTTATTTGATATGGTGAACATGGTAAGAGTTGCTTATTTACTCATCCAGCAGACACAGAGCAACATTCATTTGGAGTCGTGTTTGTGTCCACCTGATGCATCAAGTCCAATATAATTTAGCTCTGTTTTTGATTTTTGTTTTTTCCACCAACTCCTGAGGGAAATATTTGGCTCTTTAGATTTTCACCTGCTATACCTAACTGTGTCTGTCCGCTGGTACTAAGCAGGTAGCATACAGTGGGTTTTTAGAGCTTTTCCATGAAAACAGTAGCCTGCTCCAGACAGAAGCACTGCTATGAGAGTGGCGAGACCCAACCAGTAAAGTTGTGGGCAGGTCAGCTAAACAATGAGCTGAAAGATCCAAAATCACTCCGTAGAGCTGAGGGGAACTGCAGCGTCAAGTGATAATTCTCTGTGGGTTTGTCACTACAAGTGACATTAAAATGTTGATTATAGCAGCATTATACCACAGAAAATGTTACTTATTGTTCAGCTTTTCCTAGCACTTCCGTTAAAGGGGTACTCCTGTGAAGTCACTCCCATTAAGTCTCAGGCAGCAGAGGCTGACATATTCTGACTTTTAGTTGTGGTAAGGGCCAAGCTCCAGAAAAGCTTGATCCAACATTTCCCATAATGCAACTCAATAGTGTCTTATAAACAATAGATTCAAGCCCTGGTTGAGATAACCCTGATGACATCAGCAATGTTGTTTTTTCTAACTTTAGAAAGTTCCCTCAGAAGATCCCTTCTGTCTCCCACAGAAGACATTATATATTATAATGCAAATTCAGTTTAATTGCATTGTGCCCCTTTAAATTGTGTTTCACATTGAATGATTATGGGACTTTGGTACTGACACAGATTATTACTGGTTGCTTATACTTATGGTGATAAAGAACTGGGGGTTAGTCAGCTTAATCAACATACACATGGCAAGACACTCTGGATAAGAACATAGGCCAACCACCTGAAATACAGAGAAAGCCTGCAGTGTTGTACTGACAGTGTCCTACTGTTGTTCCGCTCATATACTAACCAAACTAGTATGATATTGACTGTACTGACAGGCACTGACCCTAATTCTGTCAGTGGTGCATATTCATGAGGTAACTTGGAGCTTTACAGGAATTAGGCCATGACAAAGCAGTCTGCTCAGTATCCTTGACTGACATTAGCACCTTGTGTTCTTCCCTTGTTGCTGGAGCTGAAGACGAGTGCCTATATTAAGGTTCTAAAATGCTTCCAAATGCAAAGGAAACATCAGATACTGTTAGACATTAACTGGAATGACAGATTGTAATCTCATGGATTACTCTCTCAGTGATTTCTCAGCTGCTAATTCATCTGGCAAGTGAACCATAGTCCCAAATGATTGTAAAAGGCAATCCAGATCTGGTCATTAGGCCAAGGTCTCATATTGATGTCCAAGTCCACCACCACCCCACTGGAGTCAGCCGGTCGGCAGTTAGCTGTCCCAGGACAAACTCAAGACCAAAATCAATGTGTGACGCAGCCTTTGCAATTCTTTTTCAACACTGCGTTTTTATCTGCCTCATTATGCTTGTCATCTGATGCCTTCTCCAAACTCTACTGTCTTCAGCCTCTGGAGACTGGATGTCAGGAGAGTGACCTTGTTAATTCAGTTCACCTTCGTAAGATGAATACAAAGTCTGCCTGCCAAGGGACGGTGTTGGGTATCAGAGCCAGGTACTTTATAGACTTAACAGCTCTACAAGGTTTGAGTGTGAAACATAAGCTGGGTTTTTTTGTGCGCCAGTCAGCCATTAAAGCTCCCTAAAGCAATTTTTCTATTAACATTGAATCATTGATTGCACTTTGAAATAACTCCCTGTAATGTGAAAGGGTTGGTAGTACAGCCGATCCCACTGACAACCAACACCTCAGTCTGCAGCTCTATGCAGCTTTCTGCCAATTTCAGCGTATTGTTTTGGTTCGCTGCCCAACATGGTTGAGTCCCAACAGCTCTCACCAACCTCCCCACAATGTAACATAACACTGGGCAGCCATTTCAGGTCACTAGCTCACACTATATTATGTATATATTAGTATACCGATTATATGTCAACCACCTAGCGCAAAATGAGACATTGAGAGCCAATGTAAGTCACTACTGGCTAGTGGGGAGAGTCAAACATCTAAAAGAGAATTTGAGCCCAGATACTTTCCTCAGTGCCATTTCATATTATTTCATTCATTCAGCTTGACATTGCTTTCATGTTAGCTGATGTCCGTTTTGTTTTTCCCAAACCAATCAGGAGCATGTGATGTATCTGTCCCGCCAATGTCATTTTCAGTCAACGCAGTAGCTGCTTGTAGCTGTTGCTCGGGGCAGTTAACATTTTAGAAATGAACATTAGGAACAATCTGAGAAATATTCCGATTTTTTAGTTGTTATCTCTGTAAGTCGACTTGGAAAAACCTCTACAGCTGTACCAATCACATCCACGTTTGTTGCCATTTTTGTGGCCATTTTATTTATTTTATTTTATTCACAAATAGATCATCTGTCATAGCCTTGTTCATCTACCATCTACAAAACTGATTCCAATGTGACTGTATTCCTTAAATTGACTGGATGAAAGCTAATTTCACAACAAAACAGCACTTCTTGCAAATGCTGACACGATAAAACATTCGTTAGTGTTGTGCACTAAAATCTTTCACAAACTTGGATGTCAGAAGACAGTACAAAATAAACACTTCTGGGCCTAACAACACAACACTTTTGGAGCACCCATTTATTTCTATCTATCTATCATTGATGACTGGCAAGTCTCTCCATAACGGTGAACACAATTTTTCCCATTCTTATTCACAGATGTGTGGTGGAGTGTAAATATCTATCAGAACTTTCTCAGCCTTTTGTCCTTAAATTGCACTGGCTAAATCTAAAACTTCCTTCCTTTTTATCAAGCGTGGCCGGTGTCAGAAAAGAACAGCAGAGCTTATCTCTTAGTAGCTCAGTACATGCAATATCAAGTGCGAGCACATTCAGACATGCTTGTAATCCAAATCTGTTTCTCTGTTCTGAATAGTACCTGAATCAGTGTTGACAGAAAAACATATTTACAGACATGTTTCTTGGCAAGAGATTTAAATTTATTTAGTAGAGCACAACAACTTATCAGGCAATCAAGCATAGGAGCTATTCAAACAGCTTATATTTACCTATCCTAACCCATTCAACTCCAATAAAACATTGGTTTCACTTTTCTTTGAGGGAAACGTTTGACAACACACACAATCTATACCAGCGCCTGTATTGGTCTTGCCTTTGGAATGTCCTGTGGACTTTTTAATAATGCTCATGACTGGATTAATATGTTATGAAGTGAAGAAGCATGCAAAAACAGAGGATGCCAATTGAACAAGTCTCGGCATGCACACTAAGAAAAGACAGGTTAATCAGACTATTACTCGTTGCCTTGAAAAAGCAAACAAAAATGTCATTGAGTTCGAGGCCTGTAGTATAATAGATGACTTATGGTTCTTTCAATAAGAAAAACAGACAAAAAGAATGGGAGGGGGACACAATGTGCTTCACTGACCAGACAGTTTAATGCTGTCTGCCACATGATAAAGAAGTGAATAGCTCTGACTGCTGCCAATTACTGTTGCGCTGTGGTTACAATGAAATCATCTGCTGTTCAACCAGAACTGCACAGTCTATAAACATTCTCTCATGGCATTTCAGACACAGATTCAAGCATAGGAAACAGTACAATCAGTCTAAGGATCAGGAAAATGGAAACTCAGAGGTATTATAAGTGAACAGAATTCAATGTACCTTGGTTAGCAAGCCTTTTCATGGTTCTAAAAATACATAAAAGAGGCCGCGAGCCTGGACAATGGGACACTGAAGGTCTTAGTATGCTTCACATGAACTCGGTCGTACACTCAGAGGCGAGGCAAAAGGCCTTCCATCATCTAGAGGGGCGAGACACAAGGAATTGTACAAATAGGGATAACAATGCACACTTTTGGACAGTGTCTTTTCAAAATGTATTCACTGTGTTGCACTCAGTTGTATACATAAAAAGCAATGGAAGTGGTTGTGTAAAAAATTGTAAAAAGAGAGCTAGAGAGAAGTTGAAACCCTGATCACTGCGTACAGACGGTGTGGTTCGCGGATTGTCTGTTTCGGAAAATAACCAAGCTAGTTCAGAGCCAGACTTGTTTGAACTGCTAGCAGATGCAGCACAGAAAATCTGCCTTACTGTTTTGGTCTCCAAAAAAAGCTAAATAACTATTGTAGTGAGAACAGGATCAGTTGATAGTGAAGTAAAGTGACTGAACAAGATATTTTAGAGATCTTTTAAAAAACACCTGTCCTGCCCCAGAGAATGAGAGACAAGTGATAAAAGGTTTACCTACACAGAGCTCTTTTTCCATAAATGGGCACCATAGTACATTTCAGCCAATCATATGATCAAAGTCTGAGGAAGACGAGAGAACTCCAGAGCTGGGAAACGAGATACACCTCCACAGAAAATAAATGACATCAGCCTCCCCAAAGAATCAGGATACTGAAGGGAAGATTTCTGATGGGAAGCAGGAAAATGTTCTTGATTCCTACTTATAGCACAGCACACCACTTCACAATGATTTCTCAGAGCGAGGCAGAATTATGAATGAAACAAAATTTAATCAAAACTTAAGAAATAAATATACTCATCAAATTCTTATAGATCTCATCAGATCTGAGAATAATTGTACAAAGCCAAGAGGGAGCAGAGGGAAAACAGTTTGTTTCATTTAGACTTTTCACTACAGTAAACTGACTAAGAATACATGAAGATGGCTTGCTTACAAATACGGTATTGACAGGCATCCTGTTGTGACACGATAGGTGAATCTGACCTTAATGCACCCAGACAACATGACACCCATCAACCTAATTAGCAGAATGGGGAAGGGGAAATAGGGGGGTGTTGGAAAGCGGGTGTCCAATGAACGGTCTCAGTGAGCTAGTGTGACCCACTAGACAACTCTGCTTTAGGGGAGGTTTTGCCTCACTGGGCCTTTGGTGTCTGGAGCCCCCGGGCTTTAGAGCGGCGTGGGGCTCTGAGGAGCTCGGCCTGGAAACAGAAAAATCTGGCTACAGTATGAACAAAACAAGAAGAGCTAAACACAGACACGTGGATAGATGATGTGACAAGGACACTGGGAGTACAGTAATGACATCAAACTGTTCTATACACATTGAGAACGGTCTACAAAATCTCCTTAATGGACTGGGTCTAGATCTCATTCTTATAAAACACCACTTTAACTGTGGATTTGATGGCAAAAGCCATTAACAGAAGAAGGGCTTGTCCAGTCACTCCAATGCAGGACAAATCTCTCTCACTCTTAACATGTGACCACGCTACTCTGTAAAGGAATATACCAAACACGTAGGGGTTAAAGTTTAACCCACAAGCTATTTCACTCACCTTTATCTTAGTCACTCGGAAAATCTCCAGAACAGGTGTGCTCACTTAAAAGGTTGAACCATGCCCTCATATATTAATGTATTCTGTGAGAAACGGAAACATAATAGGCCTATATAGACCAGTGTGATGGTTTTTAAAGTTGTGTAAGATTTATCCAGGAGAAGAAAACATAGACAACTAAATTAAGTGTAAGTGCATTCATTAAAAGGTGATGTTGAGTAGATGAATATACCGTTTCTTATGTCTTCAAACAACATGAATAAGTCACTTCTCACACTGACTAAAAGACATGTGGAGCAGCGTTGTTCTCTTTTTTCGTAGAATGGAGCTAGTAAGTCAGAGTATGGTACTGTATTATAAATAAATATAATAAAATGTAAATTATGAATAGAAATGTAATCAAAATGTTATTTGTTACATACATAACCCTGTATGGATGCTTACTATAGATAAATATTCTCACTGTCTCGGTTAATGAGTTTGCTGGTAATGGAGTGTAAGCTTCCCCAAAGAGAGCAGGACAGAGTTGCTAACTTCACCCCAAACTCTGATAAATTATCATCGAGGACTCCCACACAGTGGATGTTCCAGTCCTGAATGAGGCTTTTTGTAATGTAACCTGTAACCCCAAATAATAATGTAGTTTGCAAATGATATGCTCCTTGGCAGTAATGCTGGGTTAGGTTTGGTAGTAAGCTAGTTAGCCAGATATGCTAATGTTTGCAGCTTACACTACAGCAGATAAACAGTTTAATCCATTCCTTACATTTTTGCTTTTGCATTTTTTGGTTTTGGTTTTGGGAAAACGGCGTGATGCTCTAAACTCTTCATATACACAGTGTCTCTCTTACTTCAACATGTGGAGAAATCCAAAGCTTGACAGGCTTGCTGTGCCTGGTTACGGTTGCTAAGCTGTGATTGGACAATCACTTTTTAGGGGAGAGGGTTTAGAGAACGCTCAATTAGAACAAATCTGAATGTGTAATAGTTAAGTTCTTCGTAATAAGTCTGACCACAAAGAAAAGCCACTTCTCCCCCTCGAGGGTCAATCATGTTTTTACCCTGTTCACAAAAAAAGGCAAAACATATTTTTCTGCACCACAGTTTCGACATCACCTTACTTCTATAACTCCAAGAAAAAGGAGTTAAAGTGCTGACAGAAAGCATAAGGGACAGATTTCTGAACTCAGGTACCAGTAGCTCTGATGGCTTCCAGTGCTTCCTGGATGCTTCCAGAACAATCTGTTGAATGTTGACACTTTTGGTAAGACAGTAAGCTATAGGCTTTCAGCTACATGGCTTCCCTAAACACTTCCAAGTAGTTTCACACAACTTGTTGCCAACAAAGTCCTGAATGAGAACTCCATTTTGTCAATCCGATCTCATTATCCTCCGCTGAGCCATTGTGGGAATACCCTGGCAACTCACTAATCAGTGCCTATGTCAATGCCAGGATTGTTTACGGGGGAATGGAATCTCCTTTGGGAATGTCACGGCATCCTCAGAGGCCTGTGACTATGCACCGAGCCTGGAGCGAGATGCTTTTTCACACCAAGAATGAGAGTCTGCAGCTCTGTGTGTGTGTGGGACAAGGCCTGAGGATAGCAGCGCATGCATTATGCATAATTAATGAACATGCGGAAAGGAATCACAATGGATGCTCAGCCCCGCACAATGCATCAGTATCTGTGGCTGGGGTCAGAGGTCATGTCTGGCTTTGTGCGTGGCCGCTGAGGACGAAGACAAACAAGGAGACCTTTGAGAGTACAGGAGGTTTCGTGTCAATAACAAGAAGACAAAAGAAAGTGGTTGGTTGCGTAACAGGAGAAAGAACAGTCAGTCTGCACACAGTTTTAAATTCTGTTTGATTTACATGCTACTGCCTACTGAATTAATTATTTATTTGGATAAAACCTGACACTCCTTTATCATTGCATCTCTTATGTAAATGACTATATACAACAAGCTATATACTGACGTGGCGTGACCAAGATCTGAAAACATATTAAACCAAGATTTAGCTTCACTAGAAGAGTGTTTTTGAGGCCATTCAGAAGTTTCAAAACATAATGTTATGTGATTGAAAGTTGATAGAAAAGGTATTATGTTATCTTCGAGATATCATCAAGTTATTTAACTACCTGAATGAATGCCATGACTAATCCTTAAATGATGCACAGGCAGCATCCGTGTTGCAAAAGAAAGAGACAGACTATTTACTGGATGGAACTCAAGACACACCTGACGCAAAGGCTGAAAAACTGCAGGTCAACACAGAAAACTGGCATCCATCTTTAGGTTTTCTTAAAAAACCAGAACAGAAACAAAAAGACCATTAACAATTCAGTTTCTGCAAGCAAAGCCACCAGCTTCATCCAGGACAGCCAGCTGTTTGGTTGAAAAAAAAAAAAAAACATGAAATCACAGACAGGATCATTGGTGTGAAGTCCAGAAGAAAAGCAGAACACATGTATGCTTTCAAATATGATCACTTAAAGAGTAAGCATTCCTATGTGCTTCTTATAGAACAAGACTAAGGCTACATTCAGATAGAATCAGGTGCTGCGGCGAAAACGCCTACTCTCCCATTCATTTGAATGAGGGTACTGCGTTCAGGCTGCAGCGGTGCAGGCTGCAGGGGGTGCCGAGTCAAGTCAAAACCGAATCAACTTTTGGAGAAACGCAGCCATCATCACGCTGTGGTGGCCAATCACGCTGGCGATCAGACCGGAAGACGCCTAGGAGAAGAAGAACTTTGTTTACCATGTAGCATTCCACTGTTTAATGAGCAACTGTGAAGATGGAAGAGAGGTTAATCGATCGGCGCCGTGATGACTGTACATCAGCTGTTCAACCCTGCCACGAGGGAGTACAAAGACGTTAATCGCTGTGCAGTTGCTTGGCTTGTATTGGTCTTCAATCTGGGATTGCTGGTTAGTATGTGACACTCCCACACCGCCGCACAACCCTGCGCTAATCGCTGCAAGGCCTGATTCTGTCTGAAAGTAGCCTAACAGTCTACAGCCATGCTAGTGGCTCTGTTCACCATCTTAAGGCATTTTTACACCTAACCTGTTTGGTTCGGTTAAAACAAACCCTGGTGCGTTTGCCTGGTTAGTGCGGTTTGTTTGGGCAGGTGTGAACACAGTGATCGCACTGGGGTGTGAACCAAAACAACTGCACCGAGACCCTTTAGAAGAGGTGGTCTCGGCTCCGGTTCTAAACAAACACTGCGCTGGTTCGTTTGTGGTGGGAACGTGATCAGACTTTGATCCGATCCAACTACGCGGTATAATCTGCAAGTTTGAGCTAAACGGCTCCTGTAGCCAGGTGTGCTTTGCATTCTGGGATGTGGAAGAGCACGCAAACTGTTTCTAGTAGCAGCAGCTAGCTAGAGAATGAACCAGCAATGTTTCTCTCACAGAAATATGCACTAGTCTAGAACACAGGACCTTCTTACTTTCTTGCTCCCGCCCCAGACACATCTGATCAATGGGCAGAGTGAACGTTCTCACGTGGTTCGGTCCAGAGCAGAAAGTACAGCTCAGGCTGAAGGGACTGTCATTAGTTTTGCAGGTATTTGGTCATAAACCAAAGCAATGGACAAATTCAAGTTTTGGCACTAGAGGAAAAGTTAAAAGATCCCTAAAGTTTTTACAATTCATCGTGAGGGGAACATGAATGTCTGGACCAAATTGCAAGGCAATCCATCCAATAGTTGTTGAGACAAAACCACAAGGATCAAGACCATGGTGGCACTAGAGGAAAAGTCAGAGGATCACTAGTCAGTAAGATTCATCCTCTGGAGACCATAAATGTCTGTGGAAATTGTCATGACAATCCATCCAATAGTTGTTGATATTTCAGTCTGGACCAAAGTGGTGAGCCATCTGGCCATTGCCATCCATAGAGCCACGCTGCTATAAAAACTACCGTAGACTGAGTATTGGGCTTACACTAGTTATTAATACCCATCAACTTACTGCAAAAACACACAGGCAAAGTGGAATTGACCTTAGGCAAATTCAGCTTAACAGTGCAGTTACTTACACAGTCTGCTGCTCTAAGTTTGTCTTCTTCACAACTGGAACCTGAATTGTTGTATTTTTCTGCCTCTTCCTTTATCATATATTAGTTTTATTTGCCCACTGGTACAACAACGTAGCTCAGACTCCAATACAACAGCTTAACTTGTGTGACAAATGTGCTGCAATCTCCTCCAAGATTTGCATCATCCATAAGCAGCTACTACTCGTAGCCTGTCTGTTATGATATGGCTAATCCTGAAGTTACCACAGCAGTAAATCTAAAATCGTTGGAGTCTTATCTGTTGCACCAGAGTGTGTTGTTATTTCAGCTGCAGCTGTCTGTCCAAACTTGTTACAGTGACATTAGCTTTGCTCATTTGCTTCCATCTAGTACCTTACCTTGGCAATGTGAACAGAAAAACAGACTTGCAGTGGGCACAAATGAAACAATTCTTTATATATTCTGGCATTTCACTATTTTATTAAGGACTAATCCGCCCCCTCCTCATCCTAAACAGGCCTGATTTAAAGCAAAGGAATACTGAAGTCCATGACAAACAGCTGCCTGTCATGTATTTATGCAATAAGAGGGAATTATGCCAAATATTATACTAAATAAATCAGCATTTATATTCAGGCCTGTTCACTAAGAAGGATGTTACATTAAGGGACTGTAGGTAAATGTTGAGATAAGGTCAAACAGCTCCTTCTCATTGCTTCTATGTTCAGACCTCAGCTGCAATCGAATACAAACATAGTAGAAAAGCCGGTTTGCTGGCTGTAATCACCTGGTACAATGGCCTCTAAGAGTCGGAAGACATGGCAGCTTGAAAGTACCTCCATATTTTTTTTCAAGTGGTCTGAATAGAAATGTTTCTGTGGTATATCTCAGATGGAAAGAGGCAGTGTTTAGTCAGACAAAATAATTCACCATGAGTCATTTGATGAGTAATGCATGTTTAATAGCATGTCTGTTATATTTATTTAAAGCTGTAAAATTTCTCAGCTAGAAAAAAAAAAACATCTAAAAACAATAACCACAACTAAAGAAGAACTCTGACATTGAATGGAGCAAGTTTCAGACCCCAAATTACCTCTATTGCAGAGGTCTACAAAATTCAGTACAAAAGAGATAAAATTATGATTGACATGAAAATAGATTGTTCTGATAATTGTGCAACCAAACCCTGAACTCAACACAGACTGGTAAAACATTCATACTGATCAATGTCCAACTTGAAGGTCTCACCAGTGTAATATCAGATAAAAATGCCAGAAAGAATCACATTTCTACCTGCCATTACTCCTGCTAAAAGATTAGGTTAGTCCACTGGGCAGTGTTCCTTCTGACCACATGTTTTGTAAATGACTCCTTCAGGAAAAAAAAAGGAAATTCACAGCACCACTTTGTACTGTGGCTGTATATTTTTGACAGAAATTACAGATTTCGTAAACCAAGTGTATACTATTGTAGCCTTTTTATTCTTAACAGTGTGCATCAAAGAGAGTAAGGGTTGTGAAAATGAAAGCGGGCCAGGTACGGTAAAATACAAACCAGAGACAAGCAGGGTTATTTCTTCTTATAAGAATAATAAACTAGAGTAGAGGGCTGGATCAAGTTGTACAAGTACAGATAAGACGTTATTGTTTGTTTTCACAAATACACACACACAAAAAGCCAACTGGCGCAGGTATGTTTCCTACCGCTGCACTAAAAACATGCTGCACTGACTGGACCGTGACCCCCAACAGCAAAATACATAATGAACCATGGCTTGTAAACTGTTCCACCCCAATCATGGTGGAGGCAGAAATGTAATAGGTTTTATAGGCGTGTTGCTAGAACTAATTAGTTATGCTGACCAGGAAATGTTGCACAAGGGAGATGATTGGAAAACACTTCTGAGAAAACCATGCTCAAAGTACCTTTGAGCAAGGCATTTCCTAACCAAATGTTCCACTACAGATGATGCACAGTATTGCTGTAGCTGTACTGGGCAGCATGGATATGAATGATGTGTATGTGCATATCCCTCCCTGTTTGTAGTTAGTTTGCCTTAAATAAGGATTAAAGGCCACCATGCATATCTGATTAAATCGTAATCTAATACAGGGAGGGAAGCATCAGAAGACCATTGGAACCATGGATCAAATAACATGTGAGGGAGTGGGTAGAATGAAATCACTTTAAAAGAGAATGCCAAATAGAAAAACTAGACCAACTCTTTTCTGATAGAAGCAGCAGAGCCCTTACAGTATGTACAATGCAGCACTTGTTTCAGAGAAGCTGCTAATGTGAGGATATTTTCAAACAGGTAATACAACACTCAGCAAATAAATGGTTTGCAGCCAGACTGAGACAGAATTTCATACCAGCTTTTAGACTCTCGCACATCCACGCCTCGTGTGTGGAGAACACCATAAACCAGACTCCGTTCAAAATCTAGCAGTTTAAAATTGTCTTCGTTTGATGGTCAGCGTAAATAGCTGAAAAAGATACAAATAATACTCTTTCACGACTCGATAAGGTCTTCAGGTGAATGCGGCATCATCTAATCCACCAAACGGCATGTGAACAACATGAGTATATAAAACTTCCAGTATTAGTTCACGGGACTCGTTATCGAGTTCGGTAGTAGTTGGCTGTACAGCCGAACAAGAACAAAAGATTTAATAATACTGAAATACTGTTGTTACGTGTATGTTGTAAGAGGAGTGATGAACTCAACGCAGCGTTAAATTGCCCTATTTTTGAATGGGTTTCTGCATACAATTCTGTCACTACAGGAGGATTAGCCAACTCTATGCAGCAGCAAGCCACGACTAGCTCGGGAGACGTTATTCGCGCTTTGGCCGGTAACCTCTTCACACACACACACGACCTCCACTCTCTCTCTTTCACACACAATACTACTCATTTGCGCGCCGTCTAACATTAGCAGAATTCACGGTCTGGCCACTAAACACCATCTACAGCTCTACATGACGTTATCTAGCAAAGTGATGTGAAAGAAGGCAAAGCACACACCACGAGCATGTAGCATTGATGTGTGAAGTTAAAGTAAAAGTACCTGTATTGTTGTGGTCGCGGCTGCGGTCGTTGACCACCGTTGGTTGGTGAGATGAGCTTAGCTTTCGCTGTCTCCGTCTGGCGCTTCACCGCTGTTAATTTCTCTCCTCATCACAGCTTAACCCAGCAGACTCACACACGCCAGGCATAAAGTATTTGAGAATATTTTTCTATTACTCTCTCCAAGCTGAGGGAAACCGCGCCAGTTAACGTTAGGTTGACCCTAAACAAAAAAGGCTCCCCCGGGACAACAAGGCTCACAGGCAGCGTTCAGACAGTTGCTGCTCTGTTCTGTGGGGAAAATAAAGACTATTGTCGTCCTCCAAAAATTCCTTCCCTTTCGAAACAAAAGTCCGACTAAATTTGCCTTTGGCCGGAGTCACAGGACGCTATTTCCAGGTTAAAACTTGTCAATAGGCTCTCCTCCGTGTGCCACTCAATGGAGAGCACACCTCGGAGTGGATACTGACTGGAGCAGAGGAGCAGCGCTATCTCTGTGCTGCCTTCATGTCCTGTCGGAAACGTTGAGCACGAGCAATTCCAACGACTTAGAAAACGGCAATTCGCTATCATATTCCAGTTGCAAAGACGTGGTGGTTTAGGGACCTGTCTGGCTGTGAATTATAATGGTTGAGACTATGAACGTCGCATACTGAGTTAATTTAATATTGCTTAGATAGACCAGCTAAAGAGCATTTTTCTCCCATTCATGATACTGCTGCTGCAGCATAAAATATCTTACAACAGTCACATTCTAACTTTTTTAAATCAGGGTCAGTTTTGTTATTGCAAGCTAAAACCAAGGATGTAGTAAAATATTAAATTAAGCTCTTCTCTGTGGAGTGAAGGTCAATAACCAGCCAGATACAGCACAGAAATCAACCATGTGTAGTCATAGTTCTAGCCATGCAAAGACTATGGTGCAGAGGTATGAATGCTGTTGTTCTCAGCCTTAATGGCCAAGAGCTTTTACCTCCAATTTGGCTGACAAGACGGCTCATCATTTAACCTACACAAGGCCTTAAACAGAGGCAAGTCATATGTATTTATTCTGAAGTTAGATAGTAGGAACACAGAAGGTGCACCTGAAGGCAGCATAGAAGTAGTAAAGTGGACCGAAGAGCCCATTTTTGTTATAGGAGGCTGATCCACCACTACAATAAGGCTTCCATCTGCAACATTAGTGGGGAACACTTAATAAACTTTCAGGGATGGGCATGGGCATAATTATTTCCCCAAAAAACTAGTAAGTGGACCTTGAGTTCAGATTTTTTTTTTCAAGAATGAACTTTCACACTCAAAGAGGAGTCTTGGTTTCTAACCTAGTTAAATCATCTCGAAATTTTAAGATTAGCCAGTAGAGTGTTAGCATATAGTATTATAGGTCAAAAATGCACAGGCTCTTATGTAGCAGTTATTTAGTATCACAGTATATAGGTCCTATGGAACGACCTGGGTTTATGAAAGATAACTCAGCACTTTCACTCAATGCTTACATGGACTGGCAGTTTCGCTACATTAACACATTATTTAGTTTTCCCCAACAGCTTAGTGTTTGTGGTGTGTAGCTTGTTCAGCCATGATGCAAAAGCAGCTGGTGTAGATGGTCAGATGAACAATTTCACTCCACTCCTCCTACAAGTTTGCACATCATTTTAACACAAACAACTCACAAGAGAAGTGTCAGTTAACCCAGAAACAGCAGATTCAACATTGTTAGCATGTTCTGAAATGTTGTGAGAGATGTTATAATCACGGATTTGAGAAGTGAGAGGATTTTGAGCCATTTCAGTCACACGCACATAAAGATACAGATACTGTACAAAGGGCTTCCCTTCAAGGAGAGAAGTGAGTCCAGCACATAAGGCTGGGATGTGACAGGTGAGTACACTTTTGGCCCCAATTTCACCACCAGTGTCACTCACACATATCTGTTCTTCAGTGTCAGTGCTCTCAAACCTCACCACCTTTGTCTTTATCATAGTTCCATAGATCACTAGGATGTCCTTTTTTAGCCAGCGCCACAAAGAAGCTGATCCTGGATCATACTGTTGTTTAAAACAAGCTGTCTTTCTATAAAAGCAGAACTATTTGTCATCTGAAACTGAACAGAGACTGTGTCCCACAAAGATTCACAATTTGGACTGTCCAAGAACCTGAAACAATATGTTCCCAGTTATCAGTGATCTGAAACACTGTGTACAGAGGAACAGTCCAAAACACATTTGAACTTTTATGCAGGTCTGGTCATCAGTTACATGCATGTTATTTGTCATTTTTAGGTCCATCCAGAAGAAACGTCCACCAGTGAAAGAAATGACCTGCAGCCACCAGTCAAATAATAGCTAGTAAAGACTTCAGTCTCTAGCACAAGATGCACAATCGAATTCACAGTTGAATCACTAACAACCTCTGTATGATTCATACATTTTGTTCTTGTACATGGTATGCTCAAGTTATCCTTCCATGTTATTACATACAATACAAATCAATTCTCATAAAAGACAACACATACAGCACAGTATTGCACTTACAATATACACTTTTTACAGTTTATACTACATATATAAAAGGTTCTGTCAGTCATGTAATAATGGTACTGGTGGAATGTACATTTACTCAAGTACTATAAGTACAAATTCGAGGTACTTGTACTTTTACTTGAGTATTTCCATTTTATGCAACTTTATACTTCTACTCCACATCTCAGAGCCAAATATTGTACTTTTTTCTCCACTATTTGCCTGACAGCTTTAGTTACTAGTCATTATTCAATTTTTCACATTCTTCCTGTCCAATGCAACCATGTTTATCTATTTTCTGATAAACTGAAGGATTAAGTGTTCCAATGAGAAAAATTCTCATTCTCACAGGACAGCGACAGGACAGCGACGCTGCAAACATATGATGATCTTATAGAACATGATGCATTGCTGTAGATTATACTTTTACTTAAGTAAGGTTTGGAATACAGGACTTTTACTTGTAGTGAAGTATTTTCAGAGTGTGGTATTGTTACTTGTACTTCTTCTTCCAGCACTGCAATAAGCCCCATGATGTACTTGTTAAATATACCGTATATTACTAACTCCCTTAAAAGACAGTCTATATTAATGTTAATTTCTCCTTTGCCAACTCAAAGGCGTGTTGTCATTACATTTGTTCATTTTCACAGACAAGCTGCAGCTCAGGCTGTGTGAGCAAATTTGGACAGGTGTAACAATTTGGACGCCTGCGAGTAATGACTGTTATAATCCATGTGTGGATGAAAAGCTAAAGAGTAGTTTTGTACTGCTTCCCATACTGCTTCAATCTATTTCAGCTTACATCCAGATTTGACAGCTGTTGCTTCTGTCTCGTGGATATGGTTCAGCATTTTGATGATGTCCGTCTTTTCTATTGCCACTATGCAGCAACTCTCATCGCCCTTTATGTCGAACACAAGGAATTTCACAAAAACCTTCAGTCTGTATTCATTCAGGAACATTGTTTTCTTTAGCAGCAAGGTTTTCTTTTACATAGCATACATTCTTTCTAGATATCGAGAAGGCACATTCATCACATAATACCATGCCACGATATACTTCCTGGAATCTATTCAAATGCTAGAGTTTCACCCTGTTTAACATGATGAATGAGTCATTGGAAACAGTTTTAGCTGTCTGCACACTACATAAAAGCTAAAGATTTGCCTCAGGAGTGACAAGTTTCTGCTTTATTTCTGAGGCAAAATAGCTTTGCTTACACTCTTTGTAGGGCTGTAAATTTGAAATTACACATTTAACAGATGTAGCAATTGCAGGGTATTACTTGGTTACAAATGACTCTTTGCCCAGAAAATCTAGCTCTTAAAGACATTTGATCCAAACCTGCCCTCTAGTGACAACATTAGCTACACACTGTGTGAATTATACTGGGAATATACCGTGACCATCATCAATTAGTTATTTACTGATGACAATCATGGTGCATTTAAATTGCCAATTCCATATAAAAAAAAACAAATAAATCCAACAAAATAAACAGAATTTGAGAATGCCCCCATCACTGACAGAAGGACTAAACATGCAGTGATCAAACACATTAGCTTTCTGTACAAGTCTGATTCATTCTAGTAAAAATGTCTAATATTTATCAGTTTGAGATTTTTAGGAAGAAAATATAAACACAATGTGACTGCATCCATGTCACGTTAGGGGAGAGAAGTCAGCTTAGGTTATAGACAATCACCTTGTGTCTCTCAGTTACACTAGGTGTGAATAGTGACTGAAATAATAAATATGTTAATCAGAAAGAGAAGTCTCAACACTGGAAGTAGTTTGCTCAAATCAATGTCATGTAATTAGGACGCGTTTTTCAGTTACTCCCTTTTAATTCAAAGTAAAACAAGAATATAAAATGATTAAAATCAACATTTATAGACAGGAAGATAAAATATGACATGAACATAAACAAAAGGAGGGAGGAGGGTTGCATTTACATTGTGCATTTACACTGTACATTTCATCATTCTTTCATATTTTAATCTCAGTTTACGTTCTATTACAAACTGGGTTAGTTTAGCTACTGTGTGTCTGTACCAGTACTGACAAAAATGAAAATCACAGTCACGTATCAGAACAACAACAAAAAGCATGTACTGAATATACTCCAAAGTTGCTTTGGGTTTCTTCAATGGTACTTTTTCTTATTGTATCAATGGAGGTAACTGCCAAAATAAAGGACGTTGAGTTAGGCAGGGAAATAACGCAACAATTAAGGGACTGTAATAAAATTATTAGGGGGGGAGGTGGAGTCAGAGAAGGGAAAGGTTTTTTTTTTTTTTTAATCCTTTGGGTGAAGGGAGGGTTCTTTGAAATTTTTTGGGAGAACAGGTAAGGATCTTTAATTTTTCCATGCCCAAGATTTATATTTTATTCGGGATATGAGCAAATTTTTTCACTCAAGTTGAAACATTTTCAACTAGTGTGGCCGTGTCTTTGTGTCAATTTGCGCCTCCCCGGGCAAATTTGCGTCCAATCGCACCTTTCCATAGCCTGACATCACCAGACCAATTCGCAAATGCAAATTAGTCTGGAACCTCTGAGTTCATTTCCAAGGGGCGTTTTCAACTAGTGCAGACAGACCTACAACCAATCAGAGCAACGAAACATGTGACGTAGCACTGAGTGAATCCTGTTGGAATACAGCAAACATCTTTCTTATCAACAAAAGCTTTAAGTGCAGTTGTTTGTTCTTCTTTTAGAGAAAATATACCGAACGTTCTACATCAGCGGCAGCCATCTTGGTTGTTAACGAAAATACCTCAACGGCGCTCCTCTGTACAGTCATCATATCAAACCCGCCCCAAATTAGATTGACGGTTGTGATTGGCCCAACCCGGGCCAGGTCGGCTGGAAATCTGTCTGAATGGGAGATGGAACAGACGCATCTGCCAGAGCAAATAAAACATGAGTAGCAGATTTGTCTGGTTCCCAGGCTAATCTTTCTATAGACTGTATGCAATTGTGCCACTTCTAAAATTTGCTTAATGTTCTGTAAAGAGTGCGCCATTTCTTCACTAGCCAATGGTCACCTTCACTTTATTCTGCACTTTAAAGAGAACTACATAAGTGTTAAATGTACAGTATCATATAGAATTAACCTATATCATGCTCAGCACAACCCAACATGTTCTACCAATAGGTGAAGCAACAATATTACAAGGCTGAGGCCCTTCTGCAGCCACAGAGCTGCCACTTGTTCTCTAATAGAGTGACGGTAATAATAGTTCATTTTGTAGCTCTTGGTTCAAAAATAGAGAGCAAGTGAAATGCTCGGTAAACAGAACGCACTATTTGTTATGTCTACCATATATTTGCCAATTATACTCCTAATGTACAGTTTGGGATATTATTGGATCATTAACATATTAAGCTTGAAATCAGGGTTGAGTTGAGAAATTAGGAGGGGAGAGTGTTGTAATTTTTTTGCAAGGGGAAGGGAAGGTCCAAAACAAATATTAATAATCCTGGGGAAGGTCTTTTTTTTTTTTTTTTTTTTTTTTTTTTAAAGTCAAACTTAAGGTTCGTTCCTCCTCAACACCCAAACCATTTTGGTACAGTCCCTTAATGCATATTAAGTTTCATAAGAGACTGTGGTGCAGCTTACAAGGCAGTGATTTCTACCACCATCAATAACATGCCAAGGGAAGAATCTCTAAAGAAGAAAAACTCTGTCACCACTTAAATCAACGCGTTAGGCTGGTGTATCCTATATTTTAGCAGTTACCTGAACAGCAGTCTGGCGACAGTGGACATGTTGCTTAAAGCACAACAACAGCATACTAAAAATAGATCTTACTGCCAGGAAAAGTATGAAATATAAAAATGTCTTTAATGTGATACACAGTGATAGAGTTTGCAAAGCTAAAAGTTGCAGGCTATGTAAGGACAACAGGCTGAGTGCTGGGGTTTAGTGTCAGTGCTTCACACTTTGTACTCACTAGTTTGCTCTTTTTCAGGATGGAGAAAACAGATTTTAGAAAAGGAAACAAAATGAAAAGAAGTAATGTCACCTTACCTACTCTGCCTGACCAGAAGCAACAAAAAACCTGATTATGCTTATTTAGAAAATATACAGAGGTTGGGACTGAATTTTAATCAAGTGCTCAATATAGCCTTTCTTATACATTCTTTTTTTTCCCCACAATAACATTTTTTGAAACCATCCGTTACTAAACCCATTTTTTTGACTTCATGAAAAGTGACTGTAGTGGATAAACTGATGAGCACAGTCAAAATGGGAAGAAAGGGTGTAGCAGTACACTATGGCAATCGTTATCTAGTATTGCACTGAAACATTTTGGCAATAAACCCTTGGGCACAATGCTAACTAACCAAACAGTGCCAGCAGCCTGGTAAGAGGCAGGACTTACAAGCATCTATATGTCGACTTCGTCACTAACCACAGGTGTAATACTGTCTATATTAGATATGAAGTGATACCCAGGGATAGTGGAGTCTGATTCCCCGTCTACTTCTGAACCCTGCCATGAGTGCAATGAGTTCATAAACCCGCTGAGAGCAGAAAAAAGCAGAATGAGATCATAGTGCAAATAAGAAAGCAGGGCTTCAAACTATCAGAGACGGTAAAAATGATGGAAGAATTCCAACAGCGCTCACAAGTGCCACGTTTGTTTTAGCAGCAGTGGCAGCACGTGACACCGAGCCACAACCAACTGATGCATCAAACATGTAAAATGTTGGTTAAAAATTGAATTTTGTCAAAAAATAAATACTCTACAGTCATGCCTATTTCTGATGAGATGCCTTGGAATGTATGAAAATATTTTAAGCATCGTCTTATACAAATATGTAAATGTATTTCCTTTCATTTAGAGCATTTTTTAAGTCTTATACTTCTGTTTATTATCTAAGAGGCAAAAAAATCAAAACTAATTTTGAAATTAAAACCAAATGAGAGCAGCTTGTTTTTCAGCAGAGGGCATGGCGGCGAAATAATCTTAAATGAATTAATGTCACAATGTCACATTCCTTCGAGGAGACATACAGAAAAGTACTGTAAGATCTACTGTTTACCCACTTTTTAGAAACCCACTGTATGACTACAGTTTCTGCACAGCGCATTCTTCAAGCCAAGTAAGTAGTTTGAAGGAAAAAGTTAGAAATACACCCGAGGTGGCTCTTTGCCACACACTGTACATTCATTCATACACACACACACACACACACACACACACACACACACACACACGTGAATTCAAGATGTTGGTCGAACATTATTTGCAAATGATATTTGAGTGCATCTAATGGGTAAAGTTTGCCCCACTGAGCTGTATAATAAACGCCAAAAATAATGAAGTTAAGCTCTTAAAAGCCAATTTTGTGCAGTTTCTTTGCGACAGAGAAATCAGCTGACACTGTCTAATCAGTCTTAATGTGGTAAACTCCGCCCAGCTGGTACTTCAAGTTGGTTAAAACAAACACTCAGAATTACCTGCAACTACAGTCTGAGTCTGGTCTGACTGTTTGTTCCCTTGACACACACACACACACACACACACACACACACATCCTGAAAAACACTGCAGCACATTCTATCTGGATGCAAACAAATGATATTCACATTCAGAATTTGCTGACAATGTCTATGTTGCGTCCGCTCAGACACTCACTACACATCGGTGAAGAATGAGCTGGGCTTTAGCTGTTGTCTTCATCATTGCTCTGGGTCTGGGACTTCTCTGGATTGGAGGAGCCCTCGAAGCGCTGGGAAGCAATGGCTGCTTGGTGAGACATGCTCTTCCTCACTATGTCGCCTTTCCTCCACAGGGTGATCTCCTGCAGCAATACAATACAAGACTAATGATATACAAGATGGTATAGGGGATTGTGCCAACGGTGATTTCTCACATCTACCCTGCTGGGATTGTGACTGAGGGTGAAAGTGTTGGTACATAAATGAAGAAATATCAAACTAACAGAGATTCTTTGACAAAATTACACTCATGAGAGCTGCTGAATGAAAACAATTCCTAGTCTTGTGATTTTGTTTCAGCAAGGGCAGGTTTATGTAGAATTTAACTAGTGAAACCCCTCTGACTGTGAACAGAATTACAGTTTTAGATATTTAGCCTATGTGCTGATGTCAATCGTGTTCACCTGTAGGTCAATGAATGATTGACCTTATTGGTCAACAGTATGCATGGTTAATAATAAGGTACCATATATCCTGTCGGACAGCTGCCGGCTGTCTGCTTGCTCAACTAGTCAAATGCCTCCATTATAAAATGTTAATAGGTGTTTAAACTAACGATTATTTTCATTATCGATTGACTAATCGATTAAATTAATCGTTGCAGCTCTGATTTGAACTGTACAATGTGCATCTCGGGCTGGGAATCAATAAAATCAGATGAAAACTGATGAAAAGTATTATTTCAAAATAGTTTGAATTAAAAGCAGTATATTCAACAGATTAAAGGGGTTCTGCAGTGATTTAGTCCATAAAGTTGGGGGATTAAAAGAACAACTGTCAAAATTGAAGCAGCAGAGGCCAAGATATCCTGACTTTTAGTCTTGCCAAAGCCTACATTTCCCATAATGCCACTCAATAGTGTCTTTTATTAGACCCCTCCTGCTTCCTAAATGCCTACTTCTTTCAAACCCAACACCACCAGTTTGTAATGTAGGCTTCCTGTTAAAAATGTTAAGTCTCAACCCTAAGCAGAGATGCTGTAACCCCGTTCACCATCAGGGTTATTTTTTTCCAAACTTTAGAAAGCTCCCTCTAGAGCCAAGAAGACATCATACAACTGTTTTCTCCTGCTTCTCCTCGTGACGAGTAAACTGAATTGCATGTGTAAAATCAGCAGAATGCCCCTTTAATGTTCAGATATGTCTATCGCACCCTGAAGTTTTCAGTTGAGTGAGAAGAGAGCAACAAAGCATTAATTTTACAGTCACTGTGACTAAGCACAGAATAAAACTCAAAAGTATCTGAGCATCAAGGAAACTAAACGACCCACCAACAGCTGGAACAGTGGCGGTCCTTCTGGAAGTCAACAAATAAACCACAGATAACTTCCAAGCTAACATGAAGCCACAGTGCAGTTATGTGTACCTGCTGTTTGAAATAGCGTCTTTCCTCCTCATCTATGAGGACCAGGTTGAGGTAGTACCGCACCGAGAACTTTTTGTTAATGTCCCTCATGGTGGGCGTCATCTCATAGCCTGCAAGAAACAGCCTGATGGGGATGGACTCTCCTGTAGAATGAGGAGTCAGGAGCAGATTTAGCGTGCAACAAATGAACTCACAATAGAAACACAGTTCATTACCCAGTGACGGTAAAAAGCCCTATGGTTACCTCTGACCGGTGCGCCATCCATGATTTCGTACTTTGCCATGGTGTCGTTCTCGTGGTAGACGTTTGGCCCTGTGCCAGTTGTCTCCCGCTTGATGATGTCAATCTCCATGTGTCTGATCTTAATCCTCACCAGCAGAAAGTAAATCTTCCCTACAATCACGTCTTTTAGGTGATACCTGCAAGCAAACGGTGTGTGACGCTGTGTCAAAACCCAACACCCGTTTCCCCACTCTCTCAGGTTCAACTAACAGGTACAATTCTGATCAACAAGGAAGTTATTTTAGGGAATTATTGTACAAAGAAAATCATACTTGGACTTATTGTACTCAAACTCAATGTGTAGACAGTCCTCGATCCCCACTTCCATCTTGATGGAGGAGTTGAGCTCAGGGTAGGTGCTGAGTGTGTGTACCACAATGTCCAGCTCTTTGCTGATGTCATTCAGTCTCCGGCTTACTGTCGCCCTCAGAAAGTAGCTGGAAGAAGAAGAAAAAAATCATGACATGACTATGAAACAAGACTGTAACACTATAACCAGTGAGTGGCCCTGTTAGGCTGTACTGCTCAATTCACAACTAACAGATGGTGCTGGATGGATGAAAAATGGAAAGACAAACGTGACATTCTTAGATTCTTACCACTGGTGGGACAAAAATTGCAACGTTTTTATCCCCTTTACAGTGGCCACGTTAGGACATGCCAGCTTGTCAGGCTCTGTTCTACATGGTCAGACTTGGCTCACATTTCCTCAGTCTGAGTTGGAGTCCGTCAAGGTTAGTGTTGATGAGCTTTACATACAGTTAGCTGTATGTAACATGTAGCTGTATCATGTTTGAGGAATGCTTCACCATTTTGGGAAATACGCTTATTCGCTTTCTTGCCAAGAGTTAGATTGATACCACCCTCACGTCTGTCTGTTAAATATGAAGCTACTTATGCTTAGCATAGCATAAAGACAGGAAACAGGGGGAAACAGCTAGCCTGGCTCTGTCCAAAGGTAACAAAGTCAGCCTACCAGCACCTCTAAAGCTCACTAATTAACACGTTATATCTCATCACACAACAAGCTGTGGTTTTATGAGTAGTGGCCAAGAAATAGCCCCGTACATAACCTCACATTTCAGACAGATATGAGCGTGGTATTGATCTTCTCATCTTAAGGCCAGTTCAGACCAAAGATTGGTGACGAAACAAGTTGAAACTTGCAACTACTTGCAATGCGCCAGGTCTGCAACGTTCTGAAACCTGCAAGTTTACACCGTTCTGTTGGCTTTTCAGGCTTTTTATGTAGCTGGACATAATTTGTAGCGTCTTAAAATCTGAATGAGGATAGTGATAGTGAGTTACTTGCTACAGGTGCATTTCTAGTATTGATGAAACAGCGAAAATTGGAAAAGCAAGGCTGAGCGGCGGCGCCGTATCCAGTTCTTATTATACATCCATGGTCTGAACTGGCCTTAACTAAGCGAATAAGCATATTTCCCAGAATGTCAAACTATTCCTTTAACATGTTCATGTTAGCGTCTTAGCATGTTACATGCTAACTATGCAACTAGTAAGTTATCATGCTACCAACAACATAAGGATGTTAACATGCAAGAAATTTCTACCAAATCTACATTGCAAATAATTCATGCACAGAGCACAAAGTAGAGCTTACCGTAATTTGACGTTCTGACCGGTGTAAGACTCGTAGGGTTTCTCAACATGTGTGAACTCAAAGTCAAATGTCTGTGACTGTGTGAGCTCCCCTGGCCGAGCCAAGTCTTTCACAAGAGACACAAACTCGTGGTGGTTTCCTCTGTCATAGTATAGCTCTGCAAGAGACACACTTATAGCATCACACAGCTACAGTGGAACAGTTTTATACATTCTGATAAAGAGTCTGTACAAGCTTTTTCTTTAATGCTGACGGCTGCTGATCTGATGACAGAAGAAAACTATAATAGATTTGTCTTGACTATAGTCAAATCCTTTTAAACTGTTTTACCTGAAACACCATTAAGCTAATTAGGCAGCCTTTGTGTACACCACCACATTAATTACTGAAGTTTCTTTTTTTAACAAGGCCACCTTTAAAGCTGCCATTTTGCCCTTCTACCCCCGATTCAAGGTACTTCTTCTTTATTTGGAGACAAATGGTGGCGAACAGAAAAAGGGGAAAGGGAGGGGCGCAACAGTGATGAAAAATGTCAAGATGCATTCATGCTTTAAGGGTCTGGAAAGGACAAAGTATGAGGAACTTCCTACTGTTGCTGAAAACTCAGCTTAGGCAGACACTGAATTTCATTACATTACAAAAGAAATGAAAATAGAACAGTATTTTGACCTTTGAAAGCATGCAAACAAGCTGTAGCTAGACTAAATGAGGAGTTATCTTTTCTTAATCAAGTAGGCCCTGAGACTGGCTTTAAACAGTGCAACCTTTGTGCAATTAGTTGTAGATTACAGATTCATATTTATTTATTTATATTGTTTTTTACATAACTCCAACACAACTAAAAGTTCACCATGTATAGTCGACCTTTTTGATATAGAGTTCTGACACTATCTAAAACTAATAAAATCAGGATGCGTATTATTAAATGTATTCTAACTTGACTAAAAGATTAGTTGACTGATTTTATATGGTGTAACCTTAATTCCAGTGGTCAAAGAAGATCTGTGACAGGAATACAACTATGTAAAAATACTCAATTATCAGTGAAAGTCCTGTATTCAAAATCTTACTAGAAAAAGTACAGATTATTATTATCAAAATGTACCTGAATGGTACAATATCTGACAATGTTACATTTTATATACTATTATGAGTTATTATTACTAATGCATTAACATGTAAAAAGCATTCTAATGTTGCAGCTGGTCAAGGTGGAGCTAATTTGAACTCCTATATATACAATTGGGCAGTTTAATCTGTAACAATTAATTCTATTTTATAAGCACATAATGTGTTTTGTTAGTAAAATCTTAATTTGCAAACTAATAAGTAACTATAGCTGTCAGATGTATTGGAGTAAAAGTATAAAGTACTGTACTTTTTCTTCATTTAAATATTGTAAATGCATTATGTGGACCCCAGGAAGAGTAGCTAATGTTGCTGTTACAGTAGCTAATGGGGATCTAAATAAACACACAAACTTAAGAAAATGTACTTTGTTACATCCCCCCACTGCTGAATTCAACTTCAGTTCCTGTTTGTTTTTGTGAGAATCTTCCAGCAACAGTGCATGTGGTTTGTAGCATCAGTTTGCTAATAGCACAATAGCAACTTTATTTGCAACCTGCTACTACTAATTGCATTATGTGTAACGTCAGCCCTGGACTTTTATCCGTAAACTACTTCTTAGTATGAAAGTCACAGTTAAAAAACGGGTCAAAGGTCAATGACACAGCTAGCCAATGGCTGATGTGTCAGCTGATTTTAGCTTGCACCCGCGTCTGTCACGAGACCTTCAGCCTATGCTTCAAACGGACACTTGTTACGACAATAAAGTCGTCTGTTGTGGTCCGGTGTGAAGTTTAAGTGGTTCACGCGTTACTTAGTAAGATAAAATGTAATAAACCACACCGCGTGCTTGTTTAGTGGTGTATTCAGCGCCTGTAGCTAGCTCCCTAACATCTCCTGTCATACTTTGGCTACTTCACTTAGCGGGCTCAGTGTGAAACGCAGGCCTGCCAGTCGCTCACCTATCTGCCCGATAAACTCAATCTTGATGCCGTTGTGCTCCAGTCTTTTTCCCGGGTATTTGAGCGTAACGTTGACTTTCCCCGACACCGTTTCCCCGTCGTAGAAGAGAAAATATTTGTCCTTCCTGCCGTCTTCGGTTTTATGCTCCGCTTTCTTTCTCGTTTCGGCGTCATTCAGAACTATATCGATGTCCGCACTTTGACCAAAACCAAAGAAGCTCATCGCTGCTCGACAATCAGTCAAGCTCTGTCACTGGATCCTGCTGACAAAGACGCCCCCGTTCTAGAAAACAGCACGCTGTAGTTTCTTGTGGTTTTGCTGTGAGATGTCCAGTGCAAACAGCTTCCCAGATTATTGAATACTTGGAGTTACAACCGGTTGACTGCGCATGCGTCGACGTCGAAGAAAAGCTGTATTTATCAAACGGGTTTTTTTTTCTTTTTGTTCTTTTTTAACTTTTGATATAAACTATACTCTCAATACCAAACTAACACAACAATATAGGGTTGAGTGTGACAATTTTAAATGTTAGTATCTTTTCTCGTTACAATATGTCTGCACTTTTTTGGCGCAGTATCAACAGACGGAAGAAACAACAAACCCTGGCACTAATGTGACTTTGCTGCCCGGAGTTCAGCCTTTCAGGTACCCTTCGTTATCTCGTCATGTAGACGTCATTAGTGGTCCCCAACCGTATGGCTTTAATATGATTTATTATGAGCAGTTTTTTTCTCAGATTCTTTCATTTTAAGGGTTTTTAGATAAAAAAAAAAAAAAAGAGAGAGAGAGACAAGATGTAAAAAATGAACATAATTTTATAATAAAATAAAACCAAAAAAACAGGAAGTCTATGATCCCTTCTCTTTCACTGAAACAAAAGAAAATACCAAGGACTTCACCACACAACAAAGTAAAATCAGTGTACCAGACACAATGAAAAGGTTGAAAACAAATATTGCAGTGCATGTATACCAAAAAAAAGAAAGAAAGAAAAAAGGCAAGACTACAACCAGCTGCAGCTGTCATACATTGTCTGTTATTTTGCTCCCTTGTATTTCATTCTGTTGCACGCAGTACTGCTTCATTTTGTGTGGTCAACTGTATTATTGAAGTCTATGAAGACATGGGCTTTTATAATAAATAATAATAAATGTCAATAACAGTATGCACTATGTTGATTTCTTCACACACTGTAAAATGTTATATGACTTTTGGCATCAATAAGGATCACACATTGTTATGATGTAGAAATATAAATTATCAGCATTAAGAAAAAAAATAAGTTGTGCCAACAAACCAAAAGTAAGCCATGTCAATTCATAATCTTCTGTGATTCATTACTAAGTGAGAAAATTATGTTCATATGTTCTTTGGTTGTCTTTTCTGATATGATTACATTTTTGGGTGTCTTTGATACTTTTTACCTTTTATCAATTGTTTGCTCATATGATTGAAGATAGTTCTTTAGTTCTTATTTTCTATCATGTCAGACATTGAATGCCTGTCTCCATCTTGATAAAGGTTGGTGGACTTTGGAAACACTAGGGACAATGAGGGAAAAAGAAGTCCATGACCTTATAGTTGTATCAATTCTAGTTGTTGTTGTTAATTTTATGTAATAGAAGGTTGTCAATAAACCAAAACCAAACTCATCATAATGAAATGATCACAGGGGAAATGGATCAGGGTGGTCTTTTTGTAATATTTATTTGAAACTGTTGTTACTATGTATGACTTAAGTATGTGTCAAAACATCTTCCAACATTATCACATTTCCCATCCACTTTAGCTCAAGCTTTCCCTCAGTCTTTCCAATGAGTGAAAAAGGAAGACATTTTGGACACAGTTCTGTGATGGCAGTGCTGCACCACTAGAGGGCAGAGTTAAATAACAACAGGACAACCTCAGATTCCCCCTGAGCTCAACTTCAGCTAAGAAGGTTTTTGCATTCCTGATATTTTGTGCCATTATTATGTATTTTAACATTTCCATGCCAAAATAAATCATCCCCCATATTATAAGCGCTGAGTGTTTTTTTTGTTTTTTTTTTTGTTTTCTTCAGCCCAGATTTAAATTCTTGATCAGATGGAAAAACCTCTGAAACTTCAGAGAGGCTTTTCCACTGACAACCAGTTGCAGTGTTGGCATTTTATATAACACTGATTGGTCGGTATCACATTTTTAATAAAAAAAAAGGCAAATATCAGCCAAATTTGTCAGTCAAAGAAGTCATTCAGCCACTTTCTTCACAAACATATCAGTTATACCACAGACAATTTGCTTTGGTATATTGGTGCATAAATAGGCATAGTAGAGAAAAAAATAAAATAAAATAAAATAAAAGCAAATAAAAAAGTACTGTAAAAAGCAAGTCAATAATACTAATATAAAACTGAAAAACTTGCAATAAAATATGAAGAAATATAAAATAAGAAAAAAGAAAAAAGAAAACAGTAATTATATGAAATATTATGTGTATAGAGGAAGAAACAGTTATTACAAATGGTGTATGTGTTTTATGTGCTTGTGTGTGTGTGTGTGTGTGTGTGTGTGTGTGTGTGTCACTTCAGCTCATCACGAAGCTCCTCTGGGAACAGATTCTCTTAACTGCATAATTAGTTCTGGTGACTTTGGTGAAAAAGATTATAATGATCCTTCTTTTGTGAATAGCTCTATGATCAAACTCGACAACAGTTAAATGACTCCCCTGGGGCTTTTATGTTGCATGAACCAAGTCGTAACAATGTTCTTTCATAACAGTGACTCATTTTTGAGACAGTAAAAAAAGACTAAAATTGTCCCTCAACAGCCTGCTGGGACATCTGGTGAAATTCTACAACTCCTTCTCATGTTTGGACAAATGACTTCAAACTTTTTAACGAGCCCTTCTAGCTGTCTCGAAATGGCTGACACCAATTATTCATGTACGACTGAGAACAGTAGGTGCAGCTGTAGCCCTGCTCTGATACAGACAAATATCTTGTCAGTGTGTCAGTTCATCACATCATGCTGTGATATTTTCTAAATAGGCTACATCTTTCTGTCAAGTATGATTTTCTGTCATCTGTTTTTCTCCTCACCATGGTGTCTGCTCGGTCCACACTGCAGCTCTCTGCTCTGTCTGTATTTGTTCACTGCAGCCAAATTGACAGAACTACTGGAATGCATCTATAATGTCTATTGATATTAGAATTAGACTTATCTGAAAATCAGCTGATGTCGCGGAGATTCCCTACCACTCAAAAGGGCACCCTGCTAATCCTAAACAAAGATCACCCTGCATCAAAATGAACAGTTTTAGTCACACGTGATGTAATCTAACTGCTGTTTCACTGGCTTTTCAAACATGACAACAATAAAATATGAGTGACACTCTATCTCTGTAAATTTCTAGAACATCTTAAGTACGAGACACTCCAATGTGTCTTGCAGATTGGCAGGAAATATAAGAAATCAGCAACTTCTGAGTAACGATTTTGGTGTCAGTGTCAGAATTGATCAAACCTTATCAGTCATATTTTATGTAGGACATGGTGACGGTCTAAGAAGTAACACCAAAGCCTCAGTGATCTGTAACATATTTATTTTATTTAATACTGTGATGAAATTGTATTTATGTATTTATGGAGCTTGAATTTCCTTCTTTGTAAATTTCCAGAGGGTTTCATTTGTAGTTAATTATTTATCATTATAGCTAATGATTTTAACTGTTTAGTCATTACTATTAGCTAATCATTTGAACTGTTTATCCATTACTTTTAACTAACTATTTAGACTTCTGGGCTCGCTTGCTAACTAGTTTCCACTCCCTCTTACATAATTGCAACAGGTAGTGTTCAGGTGTCCTTAATATGTGGATATATTCTTTTAATTAAAATCATAATTTCTATTTTTTCAAATCACTTGAGCTACTTTACAATCTTTCTATGTACACCCTGGTAACTGCAGAAGTGTGTAGCACCCTTGGTTGGGAATCACTGAAATAGGTGACCCAAGCTTGAATAGATTTTTCTGTGAATTAAATAAGTGTCCATTGGCTCTGCTGCAAACAACAATATATTATCCCTACTGAGCTCATTGATTATAATGCCCTTTATCCAGGAACTTGCTGCCAAGTTGGCACAGCCACCAGAGAGGAACAAGAAAGCTGTTTTCAGTGTAGAAAGTGGAAATGGCTTAACTCCCACTAATAGATTACGGCTTTCGATCAACAAAGATGCTGTCACTGGGATATTTGATGGACTTTCATACTGAATAGGATTTCTGTGAACAGCGGGAGACTCTGGGGTAGTCGAGGAGGATTGGGAGCAGCAGAGAAATTATGAAATGACAAGACCGGCAGCACAGATGCAGAATCTTCACTTCACACACACATACCAGAAAAAAACAACAACACAAATGTCTCCAGTAACATTAGAAGTGAGTTTTATTAATCACAAATAGAGTGGTTCTAAAAGGAACAAAAACAACCCCTGCAGTCCCCAAATGGACATTCTACTGTATATGAGTTTGGTTCAGAAAATCATGTTTCTTACATGATGTACCAGTCCTCAGTCAATAACAGTTTAACAGTGCTGGATCAGTGGAGCGCTGCCATCCTTGAGTTGAAAGACAATGGTGAGTTAGCTTGGTTGAACTTCCCCCCTGATACAGAACACACACTGGAAACCATCTCTCATTGGGATGCAGATATAATCTCTATCACCGCTGCCTTACAACATCTAACCAGATTACAGACAGGCTTGTTCAGGACTGCCTGTGGGTTAATGTAGGCCTACGTGTAGCTGCTGTACATGAATTCCTGTTTGTTGTCTGAGGCTGACACTTTGCATGGACTCTGCTTTAAAAAACACTCACACTGCCTGAATAACTGGAGCTCCATTACAGCTGCATGACACTTTCATGTATACTGAGTCAACTCCTGGTTTGAACATTGTGTTCATTTCTGAAAGCAGTTGTGGGTGAAATTCCCCCCGCTGTCGGTGTTATAAATGAAAACACACCTCAGCTAATCAGGACAATGTGTGTTTTTCAACGTGTTCTAAACCAGAGTTAATATATAAATGTCCCTGCTTTGGGTATCTATCTTTTTCTTTTGCCTAATAGTGCTATGTGTCTTTACCAAAAATAATTCCCACTATATTTAGGCACTAATATATTCCTATTTCTACTTCAACATGTCTACACCTTCAAGTCTATGAAAAAAGCTATTTACAAATTTGCAGATACGTATGTAAAGAAGGGAAGGGGAAATTTTGCGGTGATATCATTCCTCTCAAACGCCGTGCTTGTGGTTAAATGAATGCAAAACACGAAGCCTCCGACAGTTTCATAGAAATGTACAAGTGGGAGCGAGCATGGCTGTAGAGAAACTGGACTACTTTAAAGGCAGAAGGCACTTAAGAGGAATGAAATTTGTACAAATGAGGAGGGGAGATGTATGCATCTGTGTGCTGCACCATACAATGCACCTGTAACAGGACTCCTTTGTGAACTTAATTGGGTTAATAGTACACTTAGAAATGTTTTCTCTTGGTTCCTTAATGCAACATGTTAACTTGGAAAAGGACTGAGCAGTGTTGACAACTTCCTATGTGCAAATGTTGGGCAGATCGTCTCTACCATGACCGATACTCGGTTAACATTTTACCACAGTCGCTGATTAAAAAAAACATTCACAACAGCTGAACAAGAGATTCATATGAGCTGCATGGAAGTTACATAAAGACAGACACACATCAGATGTTTGTGTGATTGTTTTTTTCTGGTTAGAGCTCAAAAAGAAGACGAGAAGGAGACAAAAATAACAGAACTTTGAATCAGTGAGCTGTTTCTTTTAAAACTGACGCAATTTTCCGTGCTGCTGTTAAAAAGCTCTTGTTCATGTGTTATGAATGATATGATAAAATGTTACCTTTTCTCAGTGTTACAAATGGAAAGAGTTTCATGTCGCCTCAAATAGGAACATTTTTACATTTTTCACCACTTTACATAATCTTGAGAGAGAGAGAGAAAAAAAGAAATATCTATATACAATCAGTACAAGTGTTAACCCTCCAGACCCCAGCTGTATATTCCTGTAACACTGCAGTGTAGGGTCAGTTCTGTGTGAGGAGTACAATATGAGCTTCAGTCAAACCTAACATGATTTTTCTTTCCAACTAAAACATTTAGTCACAGCTAAAGGTTAGACATGTTAGATACGGTCTACTCTCTAATTAGCACAAGTATTAGCAAAAATAGTTTGTAAACAGATTAGACATCAGCAAATATCAACCAGGGTTCATGTAAAAGATTGCATATTGTGATTAATGTGGTCTATCTGACTGCAGTAGTCTATGTATGTATTATAGAGATGGGGCATTTTCACTGATGCTGTTGGTACCTTTTGTAATTGTAGCTTAAAAATGGGTGACTCAGTAGTTTAAATAACAAAGTCCTGATAGCAGGGTTGAACTGTCACTCACAGTAACAGAAAGATCTTTGTTCTCTGTATCAGGTCATCCTATTTGTTACAATTCAGAATTCAAATAGAGGCTTTTACACAGTGAAATGTCCATGTCTAGTTTTACAGTACAGTAAAGCATTACAACTTTTCATGCAGATTTTCCTTTAGTTTAGTTTGGGTCTGGAAGGTTAACTTACAAACCCTGTCTCATTATTATTATTATTATTATTATTATTATTATTATTATAGTGTAATACTGAACATACGTATGACAGCAAAACTCTATCCTGGACAGTAAATTCAATATATACAAGATTAACAGCAAGCATAGAAGGACACTTAAAATCAAGAAAATGCAGCACTGATTGTGTACAGTGTTTCACAGCATTTGACTGGCACTCTTCAAAGCCTTTTACAAAGACTATCTACAAACATTAACATGGAAGTCTCTCACAACAGAAACTGGGCATCCCCAATGTCTAAGAAATTAAATATGTAAGACCGCCGATCCAGAACCACATCTTGATATGCTACTACAAGTCATTTTTCATTTGTCTTTCCTTTCTTCAAATTGCAAAGGTGTAAAAGCTCACAGCTCGATGCAAAGTGGTTAAAGTGTTACATATTTTTATCCACAACCAAATAAAAAAAAAAAACATGTTAGTATTTTACAAATATTTAAAAAAGTAAACCTTTATCTATAGGCATTTTAAAATATATTCCATCAAAAATAGTCTGACAAATTTCAACAGTAGAAAAGAAATGTTATACAAATGACAAAAGGTTTGAAACTAAATGTTTACAGTAGAAAGGTGTCATGATAGACTGACTTAAATGTTTCCTTTTCTCCACCTCGATTGGCGTTTAAAACCATGCACTGACTGTAAAGTAACAACTCCATAATTTAGCAAAAGAATTCTGTTGGTGGTGGTGATAAAAGTTGACAAATGAATCTCAGTCCCTACATGTGTAATAGTTTTAGATATCGTTGTCCTGTGGAATCTCGTCACCTTTGGCAAACTTGAGTAGTTGGATTTCAGTCATGCTGAGCTCTGAGCATGAGCTGTGGCAGCTCCGTGGCCAGACAGCGTGGAGTGCAGTCCCACATGTCATGTCTTTCACTCAGCACAGTGCCCCCTCTTCATCCTCTCCCTTTTCAGATCACAAATGACGACTTGTGTCGGAAATCCCCCTGCAGAGAACACAGCCAAACGGGAGCAATATTTAAGAATTCACCATATCGCAGAAGTGGTTCCACAGTAATACAGATATATTGTTTTCCATTTTCCTCCTACACTTTAATGAATAGATGTTTGTATTGTATTTTGGGAGAGATTTTACAGTTACTTTGGTGCTGTGCTCTCCCATTATTTTGTACTTCCTTGAGATGTGTATGCCTTTTCCTATTGTCCTACCTGTTGTCTGTCCTATATGTATGGTGGCACTCGTATCATATTGTACAGTATCGTATCTTATCGTATCGTATTGTATCATATTGTACAGTATTATATCGTACAATATTGTATTGTATCGTACAGTATTGTATCAAATCGTACAGTATCATACCATATCGTACAGTATCGTATCGTACAGTATCGTATCATACTATCTCTAACAGTTCAAATTTGCCTTACTTGGCAGTTTACTGCTCTACAGAACAGGAATTACTAATAGTTTAACCTTTCATATCAATACACAATCTACGCACCAAACTAGGTGATGAGCCACACCAAGGGCCAGCTTCAGAAACCTCTGTGTAGATCTACAGACAGATGCATATGCATTCTTTTCATCACATCTATAAAGCCTGCTTGTGCACGTGCATGCTCGACCCCTCGGTGGAACTTCAGAGAGGAAGTGCAACTTTACCGATGATGCCTCATTGGAAAGCTTTTCCAACACTGCCAGAGCTGCTGTCATTACGCGTGACTGTGGTTATTTATAGCGCCCATTAATTCATCACATGTCCCTGTAAACCATCATCGGCAGTTAACAGGTACATTATTCTAGAAAAACATGCGTGCGCTGGTCTGAAGTGTGTGAGGTGCGCACAGTCTCTCCTCACATTTGTCTTTTATAAATACCACTTTATATATAGGGAAATGGTGTATGCATGGCTTTTGTGCATACACATAATTGCTCCATCTGGCCCCTGGTGTCTGGTAGATGCAGACCAGGTGTGACTCATTAAAGGAGCATACAGGTGGCTCTGCCAGTTTTAGCCCATTAACCATCACTTATATACTTTGCACTCCTGCTGACTATATATGGTAGTTTTTAGATTGATTTTCCACCTTGGCTTTGACGCTGATTGGACTGTCCTTCACCAGTTTTATATTCTCTTTTAATAGCATCATTTGCAAATTTTATAGGCATCTAGATCGAACTGCTAACTACAAACCTCATCCTCCGTCCTGACGTAGTCCACCCCATCTCCTTTAGCTGGAACTTTGTAACTAAAAGACACAAAGCACATTACGGTTTAATGGATGATGGAGAGGAATACATGTATTAGTTGATCATGTGAATGGGAGGATGCCTTACTTGTTCCCCGTCTGTTTTTGGCTGGAGAAGAAGCCTCGCTTGTATGCACAGCAGATCCCCACTGTTATACACAAGAGCACTACGACCACCACCAGCACTCCCAGTACAATCCCAACAACATCAATATCATCTGTGGAGTTCACGCAAGAAGGTAGAAATGAAACACATTTGGTTAACCTGATCTTAAAAGACAGGATGACACAGTGGAGCCCTGATCATCTATTTCATCACCACATAGGACGTGTATTTGTATCTGTGACACACTTACAGACTTCCATCTGCTGGGGCGGACACTCGGAGTATCCTGCATCGTTCTTAGCTCGGCAGAAGTACATGCCCGCATCTTCTTTTCTGACTGCGGTGAACTTCTGCATTGGAGAAATCACAAACATAAATCTGATGAATGCAAGTCCTAATCTAATGCGCATACTGTTGATGCTTGTTTAGTCAACAAATTATGATTGGATTATGATCAATTCTATTATGATTTGTATGTATTGTTAGATATACTGATGTTAAATAAAGTCAGTATAAAGGCACAGGGGCAGGATATGGGTGCAGTCAGCATGGAGGGAAATGACAGTACTGACAGTTACTGTGTAGAGAGAAGGAGTGACATTCAGGCCACATTTACATTATTTTTGGTGACAGACAAAATGTCATTACCATGTTAAGGGATGTTTAATATGAAAATGAAACTGCTGTCTGTTTCTGAGAAAAGAGTGAACAAATGAACACACTCAGTGGTCAGAGGTGTTCTTTGCTGATACTACATGAAATCCTCTGGGATCCAGTGAGGGAAGAGAAGTACATATACTGCTCAACTTTACACAGAACATAAAAATGAACCTCAGTGTGGTAACATACCAAAGAAGCTTGTGGTGCTATATTACATTAGCCTTTTAAAAACTACACACAACTTTGGCTAGTCTGCTGCTCTGTGCAATGACATTCTAACTCACTGCACTCACTATTATGTTTTATCAGAAATGTCCAGAAAAGGGATGATAGATGTACGGAGAACATTAAGTCTGACGCAGGGTTTACAAGAAGATTTCTAAAAGATTGAAATTAATAAATGTACTATTGGTGTTATTTTCCTTTTGGTAGCAACTTTGTATTGTATGTTTCCTTTTAGTTTTCATTGATCCCTCCTTGTTCATGTGTATATACAGTTATGTATGTGAAATGTTTATGTTCAAGCAAAAACATATAAAAAATATTGTAAAACAGCAGGAATAATGCCATGTAGAAAAATGCAAAACGGAAGCTTGTGGTCTCCTGCTATAAAGAAACGTTCATAAAATAATAACAAGAAATGTTGAATACGGAAAAAAACATTATTTTCTCTGGGTTTCTTCAACTTTCCAAAAAGGATGAAGCTGGAACTTTTCCTGGCCAAATAATGTAATCTAATCTAATACAGAATAATAACACATTTCACAAATTCCACTCTCTACATGGGTTGGTGGGCATTATTTCCTCCCATGGGAGCAGAAGAGGGGAGTGGTAACTGTGTTCCTGTGAAGAGTCTAAAAATATAAGCACAGTAGCAAAAACATCCTCCAAACCTCATTAGTTTATGAATGTAGACTTAAATTGTTTGTTCCGTTTTAGTTTGACATAAAGACAAACACTGTAGCATGCTTTGGCACATCCCATCTTAGAGGCCAGCATGAAGGGTGACAGGAGAGTGTTGGAGGCGAGCCACTGAGCAGATCGAGCTGTGCTGGAAAGCAGGCGAGAATTGAGGAATGTGCAAACGAGGACAGCAGATTCCCCTTGTGGCTCAAGCCCTCTAGCACCATCAACTGTCTCCCCAAAATATCTGCCCCCACCCCTGGGCGTCAGGCCACCGTCCCCGCTGCCCCACCCTTGCCGTTCATGTGTGCCCTTGTCCAAACACATGCACGCGCATACTTACCAGAGTTCCTGTTTCTGCACTGAGCGTGTACGAGGAGTTGAAAAACTTGAGGCTGGTCTTTGGGTCATCAGGAATTTCCTCCCGGTTCTTGAACCACTGGTACTGAGACTTGGGGAAGCCCTCCTCCTCCACACAGCTCAGCTCAGCTGACTTCCCAAAAGGCACCGATTTTGGGACACTGCATTTTGGCACCACCGGCTTTACTGTGGTGACATAAAACATATGACCATAGTCACTATCATGGTGGGATGTAACTAAGTACATTTACTCAAGTACTGTACTTAAGTACACATTTGAGGTACATGTTATTAATATTTCCATTTTATGTAACTTTATACTTCTACTCCACTACATCTCAGAGCCATATATTGTACATTTTACTCCACTATATTTATCTGACAACTTCAGTTACTATAGTTACCTTCTGTCCAGTGAAGTGTTCCTTTGAGAAAACCTACTTCTTCAGCTAAATAAACTCTTTAAACCCCCCTTGGATCAGCTGGAAAATGCATCATCACAAAGCTGAAAACAAAGCTGTTTTTCTGTGCTGATGAAAAGTGGACTTTTTAGAGATACATGGTTCTCTCAGGACAGCGATCCTACAAACATATGATGATCTTATAGAATACGATGCATTGCTGTAGGTTAAACTGCCCAACAGTATATAAAGTAGTTAAGATGAGCTCAACCTTAAACATCTACAGCAGTAAAATGCAACACATGAATGCAGCAGTAATATTAATCATGATATTCAGATATAATAGGAAAACACTGACAGGGAATATTTTACTGTAGAATGAGTACTTTTACTTTGGATACTTTAAGTACATTTTACTGATAATACTTGTCTACTTTTACATGAGTAAGGTTTTGAATGCAGGACTTTTACTTGTGGATCTTCCACCACTGGTCACTACACTAAGTCTTCATGGGGAGCTCTACACTTCAGATGAGTTTTTGTGTTCTGTAAGCATCACAGTGATAAACAAACTGGCACATTCTTTTATAATGCTGCTTAGTCTATGATTGACTTTGATGCTTTAAAAAAAAAACAATGTCACCCTGACCCCTTATGGTTCACTGGACTGGCGGCATTGACAGGACCGGACGGGTACACGATTTTTGGTCCGTGCCAAAAAACGCCACCAAAACACGCGGCGCTTGCTTTCTTTAGCACTGCAATTCAGAGCAGATGCAGTTTCAGAGGTTTCCTCTTATAGCCCAGAACACGCCTTTGCAGCTGGGAAGGTCTGGTCATAACACATCCTCATATGTATGCCAAGGGGTTGGTGCGACCTACAACACGGTTTCATCTTACAGCATCTAAAGTGTGAATCACTAAGCAAGGTCTCTCTTTAAGGGCACAATAATGGCTTGTTTTCCCCATTTAGAAGAATCTTTATCATATTTTCTGTCTCACATCTTTGACTCTACATGCAATATAGGACTAAAACACATACAGATTCAGCGATGATGCAGGTAAGTCAGAGTACCTCTTACAACGAGGTCAATCACAATCTCATCAAATGACTTCTGGTCATCAGCGGCAGTGACCTCGCATCGATACTTGGCTGTGTCCGATCTTGTGGCATTGGTTATCACTAACGTGGCAGGCTCTCTGATAACCGCTCTGTTCTCCAGGTCACCTGTCGGAAGAAAAACAATGTTCAGCAACGTCAGTAATAAATGTAGGAACTGTAGAAAATAGAAGAGACATAGATTATATACGTTACCTGAGATCTTCTTGTCAAAGTACACATAACTGGGCCCATCATTTGTTATCTTCTTCCATTCAATTCTGGGATTGGTTGTAGAAATGGACTCAATCAAACATGATAACTCAATTTCTGCAGGATAGAGAGGGAGGGAGTGATATGACAGAATTAATTCAAGACTGATGTGAAAAAGACAAAAAGTTTTTGCATTTTTTTGTGTGTGGAGTTATTTGTTCATAAGCTCTTACTGTCAAACTCATCAGTCCACGGTGAGTCGCTACTTGTTCTCAGCACCACTGCTAACACGCTGAAGTAGCCTGCAAAACAAGAGAGGAGGCAATGCAACATGAGACTCTCCAGAGCATGAATTTTCATGATACAGTGATGATCTCATGCTATATGCACAATACCAGCTGACATCCACTGATGTGCTGGGCTTATTTTAACACTCTCCTCGGGGGTGTTTGTAACATGTTCACTCCTTTTCCATTTCACAAACACAATTAAAGTGAAGATAACCGTCGATCCCACATCAGTGTGATGATCTTCACATCCTGCTGCTCCATCTTCCAGTTTTCGTTGTGTTGGTCAAACCATTGTGTGTGTCTATGTGTGTGTGTGTGTGTGTGTGTGTGTGTGTGTTGAGGGTGGGGGTGCTGTTTCTATGCACAGTGGATAATTGCGCAGGGAGGCATGTGCCCTTTACAGGGCAAGCTCACCATGCCAGTAGTTCCATCGCCTGCTGTGCTCTCTCTCTCTCTCTCTCTCTCTCTCTGAGCCTGATGCTGTTGTTGATGCCCATGTGGGACTAATGGTGCAAAAGCACCCCAGAAAGAAAGACCTGTGTTGGTATGTGGTGGAGGGCTAAGGCCTTGGGAGGGGGCACGGCTGAGTCATCCTGACAGCCTATGGTCCACAAACAAATCCACACAAAGTCACTTCCACATGAATGTTAACTGAAGAACGCGCTCGTGAACTCTTCCTGAGACATAAAATGATGGTCTGGCTCTTGGATGCAGGGTCACTTGTGCAGATTGTACTGTCACTGAAAATCTATGGAATGCTTAATCTCCATTTGTGGAAGCTCTCTTGCTGCCAGCCTCTGGCAGAATCTTAAAAAGAATCAGAATAAAAGTTCATTGTAATATGATTTATAACTCCTGAACATACACATCAGCAAGAGGCTGCTTTCACATTTAGTACATTTGTCTTACAGTACAGGCCACTCAAGCAATGACACAACTCAGTGGCCCATTGTATAGAAATGGACTATAACATCAAGGTGACCTGGATTTCAGTTCTTGTGGACTAAGCATCAAATGCTTAAATGATGCTAGGCAGCAATCAGAAGGTGAAAGGTAGTTGGCTTATTAGTATCATGGATGGATTACTGAACGGGCCTACCAGGTGCAGGCCCTGGGCCCCTGGACCAGAACCTCTATATGAAGTGACTGTTAACATTTCTTGTTTGAAAGTCAATCAAACGACTACAGAGACAATAACAACCAAAAGGGATGCAAAACGACCCCAAAGAGACACAAAATGATCACAAAGAGACGCAAATTGACCTCAGAGACCAGCCACAAAGGAACCCTGAATGGTGCTTACATTATATAGGTGTAGTCTCATGGGCCTCTACTGTAATTTTTAAAAAATGCTCAAAAGGGGATAACCTGACCTCCACCAACTGTCATCTGGATACACAGCAGTGTCTAGGGTCACCTGCTAAAGCAGACAGGGTAAGCTGATTAGCCCACGGTCTTTCTGGAGATCATGACAAGACGACAGCTTGTTTTCAACCACTGCTGACTATCCGTGTAACAACACGGGTGGAGGTCAAAAGTAGGTCACACCCCCGTTTGACAATAAGAGATCTGCCGTCTGGAAGGTGTTTGGATAGTTTAAGCTTGGAGCTCATACTGCAGGTATGAACACTGCAAAATCGTTTTCACAGGCCTTATTTATGTGCTCATGGTGATCAATTCTACATGAAAGCGGAGAGGCAATTTTTCTTTCTATCAAGTATATTGATGACAAATAATAAGTAAGAGGATAAGCCTTCAATTAGAAAACGTGGTTTCAAGAAGCCTTCTATACAAACATCTTCCCTGCTGCAGAGTCTAGGAACAAAACTCTAAATCCAGACCGGCTCGAGGGTGCTGCTCTGTGGCTGACCCTGACAAACAAAATCCCTACAGGGATCAAAAGTATGGTATTATCATTTGAAGCTACCTATAGGGAAATATAGCTCAACAATATAGCTTAACGATTGAGGACAACAATTAAATTTTATTTGTTCTGACTGTTAACGTTAATATCAATAGATTTGCTTTGCAGCTCAAGACGTTATTTATTCTGTACTGTGCTACAGCAGCAGAGACAACTAACTTTGTTCCCAAGTGGAATAGGTTTAGCTCCATAGCACTGAATGAAAAAGTTCTTGACAACCTACAAAAGTATTGTTTTCTAACTGTGAACTTGAACAAAGAATTGCAAAGGAGCAGGGATGAGAATCTGCACTCATTTTCAGAAATGTGACAGTCAAAACACCGCCAATCCAGTCAGAGCCTGTCACCTGTTTAGCTTCCTCTCCACAGCGCTGCATGCACAGAAGCCCACACACTTCTGGCAGAATTAAAAGCTGCGTGCAGAGGAGACATGCTTTTCAACTCGCAGTGTTTCTGAGAGCTCCTCACACTGTAGCTACATTCACTGCATCTAAACCGTCTTCTGATGAAAAAGGACTGAAGGGTGATCTTTTCTTTACACTGAAAGGAAGAAATGTGACTGAATCTGTGTTCACACAATGGTGCAGATACCTGCCATGTCAGTTAACTTAACTCAGTCACATACTTGTAGAAATATGCCTATTTTTACTGTTTCTGACAAAAGCTTGTGTATGTGAGGCATGTCAGTGCTTACCTCTGGGTTTAAGTTTCAAATGTACTGCGTGTACTTGTGTAACTTAATACCGGATCTAACTAGGCCAAGTATGCCAAGAGTCCAAAATATCAGAATATGCCGTGTGAAACACAACCCAAAGTTGAAAATAAATTATTCCAGGTGATTTCCAGTAAATGCAGCACTCAGTTTCATCCACCACCACCCCCTCCACCCCCACCCCCGTGCCTGTGCTCCTCCTTAATTCGGAGAGTATTAGTGCAGATTAGGTGCCTAAGTGAGCTTGACGTAGAGATAAAAAGCTTGAGAGGTCTGCCATGGAAACAGCTGTCCAGGAAAACATATGAAACCCTCACCCCACTCAGAAAGTTCTACATTATAACTCAAACCAGAGCACAGGAGGAGCTAACCAGCTAGGACATCTGACTGGAATAAAGACATTCATGACAACTATTGTTGTGTACTGCAGAAGGAACACAGAGAGTTAGTTTGGAAAGCATACAGTGCATTGTGCAGCATCATCAAAATTCTCAGTTTATATGATGCTGCATGTTACAATGATGATCTTTAAATACACTTTCTCACTAACCCACCGCTCCAACGTTACACAAGGGGGCACACATGTTTTGTGTCTCATAGATGAACTGAGTATTTTGAAAAGGTCCATTTTTAAGAACTGTTCATATCTCTGATTTAAAGGAGGGGGCAGTGAAAAAGCAGCATTTTAGATCCGAATCGGAATCAGGTTAATTTTATTATTAAGTAGGTTTTCACATACAAGGAATTTGCTTTGGTATATTGGTGCATAAATAAGAATAGTAGAGAAAAATATAAAAATATATAAAATAAAAGCAAACAAAAAGCAAATCAAGAATAAAGAAATATAAAATAGAAACATTTGCAATACAAATATGAGGGAATATTCTAAAATAAGATAAATAATGACACTGAATAAGACAGAAGACACCATACAGTTCCTAACTAACATGCAGCCTTAAGGAATTTGTCGAGATGCAACAAAAAGTCAATTGATTAGCCAACTATTTTTTATGAATCTGCAACTATTTTAATAATCAATTCATTGTGTGAGTAATTTTTCAGGCAAAAATGCTTGAATATTGTGAATATTTGCTATTTGTTATGGTGTTCTATGATAATAAAATGATTATCTTTGGGTTGTGGACTGTTGGTTGGACAAAACCAAAGACTCTTTGACTCGGGGAAATGGTGATAGGCGTTTTATATAATTTCCTATCATTTTCTAGAGAAAACAATCTCGATTAACCTGAGAAAAATAATCGACAGAATAATAGATTAATGAAAATAGTTGTTAGCTGCAGCCCTAGTAATTTGCAAAGGCAAGAGTGCTGAATTCCTAATCATTTACTGGCAGAAAGTCAAGTGTGGATGAACAAATTATGTGACAGTGTACAAGAAGAAATCTTGCAACGTTAAGTGTTTTTTCACAGTGCTGATGATAGTTTCTTCCCTATTGTTGGTGCTTCACTCTATTCACGTCTTCAAAAATGCTTCCAATATTTGTAGCTACAAAACAAACATAAATAACGCTCCTCCTGAATATTTGAACAGTCAGTTAAACAACTGCTTCCTTCTGCGTATCCTTTCAGCAAAGGTTGCATCTTTTTCTAACTGGGCAACAGCAAGAAACCGCTGGACTGTCCTGTAAAGTATCTGAGCTCGGTGAAAGCTCAGGAAGTGCTGACCGTGTGTTATGAGAGAGGTGTTTCCCATGTCTCCTCCAGTCTGTCTGCCACATCCTCCCCTGATCCTGTCTGCGTTCTTGTCTCATCTCTGGTACCAATGGAGCCATTGATAACTGCATGCATGTGGTCATTGTGAAAACTCCTACTCTCTGACACACTAGAGCTGAGCAGTACATGAGTGGCTCTGTGGAAGATGTATGTGATATAGATGATTAGCTTTTAAACCATGCAGGTGCTCAGTGACCTACATATTCCATGAATTCCATTCCTCTGTTTCCCTTCTCTATTTTTTCCTTCTCGGTTGGACACAGCTGTGTGAGATCTGCAAATCTGCATCAAAGTTGTTGTTTTTTTAATCTTCCTTGCCGCCCCCATTCTGAGGGCAGGGTTTTCTCTGTAATCTTAGTGTAATGCCCTCATAAACCCCTCCAGGTTTTGCATCACTGAATAATACAATAGGCGCAGAGGAGCTGGGTAGTTCCTGATGCCTGCACTGTGTAATGAATCCCTCCTTCTTTCTGTTGCCCCCCCGGGAAACGGCGCTTGTTTCCTGCACTGCTGCTCAGTGAATCCAGAGAGGTGAGGCCGCTATCATAAATAGAAAGATTCAATTAGTGATATTCCCTGTGGAACACCTCCGACTCGTGCCTGTTGGGGAATATTCCCACGCCCCTTTGAAAGACATCAGACATCAAAGTCCACACACCCAGTTTCACCTACTATCAACTAGTTGCTGTTTGGAAACTCTTCACGTAGCTGAGTGCTGCTCGAGTGGCATGGAGCCTCTCAGCCGTGTCTGCTTTCTGTGAGGCTTCATCAATACTGATAAAACACAGTTTTAAAATGAAAACGATCTCCATCCACACGAGCGTTTTATCACCGTTTCAGAAATAATCTCCATACATACTACACGCCTGGAAACGCACATCACATTACCATTCAAGTGCATGTGTAAACAGGAAGCGGATTGTCTACTCTGCGTTGGTTGCTTAGTTAGTTGCATAAAATACTACAAAGGAAGAACAGCAATGGAGAAAAGTAAGAGCAGAGATTTCTGTGCTTGGACTGATGACCAGAACTGTTAATGAAAGTAAGTGTTGTAATTCGTTTATCCAACCACTGGTAGTCAAGGCTGATGTTGTTTGTTTTCTTCTGGGAAAGGGTCATGTGTTAGGGGCATGATGAGTCAGGGAAGGACAAGTCATAGCCATAGACTGTATATAAATATGGACGATGTGACCAAAACATCTTGATTGCCCCATGGTGGCTGGCTGCAGTATAAGTCATAAGCCCCGCCTCCTCTATGTTAGCGGATGGGACATGGGCCAAACTGAAAAATGAAAGTACACGTCAAATAAATTTTTCCCAAAGATGGTTTCTGTCATTTTAGGTAGTTCTTATCATGCTGATGTTTGTTCAAGTGTTTGTTTTTCTGATAAGTTTGGTTTGAATTGGTTAAAAAAGGGGGTGTCACGTTATGATTGACAACTGTGAGTGTGCTGTGATTGGCTCAGGCGGCTGTATAGGCGGGAACTCGATACCGCGGCACCACCGCACATCACTACTGTGCAGACTCTGGCTCCAAATGACGTCACCAGCACAAGATGGCAGCTCCTGTATTCCGGGGTATTTTGGCTTCATTTTTGTACAGTAGGAGGAAGTGGAGACGCATTATCCATCTTTAAATACAGTCTATGGCCGTAGCTGATAAGACCTAATCAGGACGTGAACGTGGGTGTCTGCGTTATCGTTTTAAAACGTCTCAGTTTTCGCCTGTCCTCACTAAAACGCAATACAGAGTTTTCAAAATAAAACGGGGTCAGCAATGTTTTAAAAGGTCTCCATTTTAGGGGTTATAAAACGCAGGAGTAGTGTGGAAGCTAGGCGTAAATGTAGTAAAAGTTATGCATTTTAAAACAAAAATGTGTGGATGTAGCCTGAGTAAACCAGCTGTTGATATCACCGACCATGAGGCTGTTAATATTCTTTTATTATATTTTTACTCACTATTCTGTTCATTCTGAATTGCTGCATTAATTTGATTCCCCAAGGAAGAGTGTTTCCTGTTCAATAAGTACAGATTGAGCAATTTATTTCTTCCCTAGTCCAACAGAAATGATCTCAGTAAAACACCCCCCTGCTCCCTCACTAGCCTGTCATACCAACTGCTGACATCTCCAAGGCTGTGTCCTCCAAATGATAGATATATTTTAACACTTTATAAAAATGACAACAGGAGAGAATATACTGTATGTGTCACACATTTCCTGTGCCACATTAAGGACATCTCACCTCATATAAGCGAGGTAGAATGAGCATGTGCGTCCAAACACACGTGTAGAGCCAGCTGCACGGATATGAGAACATACATGCTACATATTCAGTGCACGTAGCTAATGTTACATGAATAACATGGCCTAGATACCCCTGATACGTATTCAGCACCATGTTTCCAATTTAAACACAGGTAAACAAGCAAACCAAGGAAGCAAACAACAATATGGCTGGCTAGTGTGGAGTGAAAGGATGCTCTATCGCTCAACTTGACTACACAAGCAAAAAAAAGAGGCCAGAGATGTGTTCATCATCACATCAAAAGCTAACCAAAGGCAACAAGAAAACACCAAACACGCAAACAAACAGCTAATTAGCAATGTAAATCTGTTAGTGGGAAAAAAATCCATTCACTTAAGTATCATAATTCTTTTTTTTAATTATTATTTTTTTTTTTTTACAATTTTTCGATATTATTTTATTATATATTAATACAATATATTAATAATATATTACTAATGTTTTATTTACCACTTTTATATGCAGTGTAGAAATGATGCAGTATAGAAATGATGCTGCTGAAATATGACTCAGAAAGACTGATATGTGTTGGGCATTGTTTTTGGAAATATGACTCATGATAGACAGTCTCTAGAACTGTATGATTCAACTCTTTCCCCTGGTCCAGTGTTAAAAAAGCAAACAGAAATCGCAAAAAATCCTAATATCGAATTGCAATACTTGTAGAACCGCAATATCAAATCGGTAGTAAATGAGTATCGTGATAGTGCCAAATCGGGAGATAATCATCCCAGCCCTGAAATCTGTGTGTTGTAGTAAGTTGTGGGACATAACAAGGTCTACATCAATGTGAACCTGTAAATGCTTTTAAATACAGGTTATTTTAAAAAATGGTCTATTTATAGTTGTAATCCATTTACATTTATTTATGGACATTTTAAAAACAGTACTGTAAATGTGCTGCTAGACAGCCCATTTTCCCAGTAATCTCTACACAACTTAAATATATATATAATATAGGTAAGTTCTTAAGTGCATGATATTCAGTTTAATATAGGGCTACCACTAACGATTATTGTCATTATTGACTGTTTTCTCAATCAATTGATACATCATTTAGTCCAAAATAATGTTAATAAGTGTGTCTAAGGCCAAAGATGTTCAACCTGTGATTCAAGTCCCTAAGAATGATTAGATGACGTGGTCTATTAGGAATCTCAGACAGATGGATAAAGACCCGCCCTTCACAATTCATACTGTGTTAAGAGGTTGCCAGGTCTCCTGTGGGGGGTTCACTTGTGAATCCCTTTAAGGAGTCTCTGTTGGACTTTCTCTACTGAAAACACACAGAACATCTTTTAAAGTGTGCAAATGTTTATGTTCTCCTACAAACTAGGTTAGAGTCTCTGGCACTGCACTCTATGACTGCTAGGTTTCTGGTCACAGTACTCAAAAGTTCAACCTGTGCCCCAAGCACAATATAGCCAAGCCATTCTGAGAGTCATTCCCAACGTGTTGTAAAAGAAAAGTTGAAAGGAAGAAACAATAAAATGATGCCAAGTGTGCTGTGAGATGTAGAAATGATGTCACAATGATGTCATCATGAGGACAACTGAATTAAAAGTAAAAAAACAAAACAAACATTCATAGCTACACCCTAGAATCACTGGTAATTGTTGTTTTACACATTAAAATGGTTATTCACTGTAAAACAAATGTATGTCTTTCTAAAATCTTTAAGTGGAATATTATGTTATGCCAAGTTCTAAACAAAATGATATCATTGTGAATCATTAGTGAAATGGCCCTTTAATTCCAGATATTTCAACAATGCACTGTAACACTGGGGCGCTGACTTGGAGGAAGCACTGAAGCATTCTCATGTCTTGTATGCTTTACCCTGAGGAGACGCTAATTTCCATTGGATAAAAGTCTATGATGTCAGCTGGGACACAAAGCCTGACAAATTAATTCATAAGAGCATCACATATTACCATAAGCTTCTTTCTGAGAGACGATTACAGCTAGATCCTAGACAAAGTGTGCTCTGGTGCTCCAGTTCCCATAGCAATATTGGTGATATTTCCATAGTAAATGGATTCTCTTTCTCTCTTACTTGCCCTTTCCCCTCCCTGACCAGTGCTAGGCAGATCCCACCTGTTTTAGTAGCTGTGGGAGAAAGTAGCTAAACAGACCTCAGAAGTCGTCTCCAACAGTAAGCTCGTCGTGGCATAATGACAACGAGGGAGAGCTTTTAGGGCTGAGCTGGCAGGGAGGCCACACCAGACCCCAGGTTGTATTGTCGCAGCTGTGGTCATCCACCAGTGTCGGACTCTTCTCATCCCCAAGTGTGTGTTCTACTTTCTTCTCCCCGCTCACACTTTCTTTTACCTCTCTGGTGTCAGTATGTTGTGATAGCTCTGTAGAGACTCATGGCCATGCCAGATTACCACAGAGGAACTATTCATGAGATCAAATAAAACATGGTTAGATTTCAGGCTGAGTAATCTCTTTGTTTGATCGGCTGGGGAAATCCTCTTCTATTGGTTGGAGAAAAACAATTTTGTTCTTTTTTTTCATTACATACTGAAGCTTTCAACAACAGACTTTTGCTTCTCTGAGCTTGAGCTGAACTACAAAATGATCTAAGGCACAAGCATAGGCCATTCTTTTTTTTTTTTGTTTGACCTTTTTCTGGTGTTGTCATGTTAGTAGTCTATATTCACTTTATCTATTAGAGCCTCTGGGAGAACTGTCTGTGTGAAAATGTCCAAACTTGTGTCAAAAGGATAAAATCTAGGAAAATGCACATGTAGAGTGGTTAAAACAAAGATACTCTACCATATAAATGTGTGAGATGCTCCTTCAGCTGCTAAGCAAATGCACCACGTCTAAGCGCATTAATGGATGGACCCAAAACAGCTTGTCACTGTAGGAATAGCAAACTTCAAGTGTATGTTAAACATGCAGCTATATTAAACCTACATATAAATATATCACATGCTGAACAGGGTTGGAGTGGTCCACTAGAGTCATGGTTTGCTCCGTACAGCATGTCGGTATTTGGGTCATAGTTTGATGGGTTTCCTGTAAAGCAGGGTAGGAAAGAGAGCTAACAGTGCCCTTGCCTTACCATGTCTGTCTATGATGTGACTGGTCAATCACTATGTGAAAAATATTAAATAGTTTGACATTTTGGGGGAAAAACTTCAGGCGGAGGTAAAGGAGAGACATCTGCCTATGTACATAACACCACTTCATCTGAGTATGGATGAACAGTAGTCTGAATACAGAAAGCAATTTTTTATTATCCAAAAGGTTGCACTGAAATTAAATGAAGCTAGGAAGACTCACAGCTGAACTAAAAGTCACCCTGTTCACATGTTTCTCCTGAACTCAGGGTGATGTCCCAGACAGGCTTTTATTCCATCAACCATTCCACTGCTGGTGGATAAACTCATTCTGTCTAACTAAAAGTTGAATCCTGGTATCAGGAGTTATTTCAAACGCATCCTATCTTTTCCAGGTGTACTGAAACACGGTTCAGCTTTTCCCACAAGGGCTTGTTGTGTATTCATTTATTCTGTATTTCCATATGAAGCTGCTGCAGGCCCTGATCTGTGAGCCTGGTAAGGCTGGGGCAAACCATGTGCCTTGCTGCTGGTGAGCCCTCTGATCTAGGCTGGGTCAAAGACTAGGCCTGAGCCAATGAGAGGGTGGGGGGGTAGGGGAGGAGCCGATGGTGTCACTGAGTGCCTGGGAACCTGTCACTTTGTGTCAGTGTTAGCGTCTACATCTGGCCTGCTCTCACTTTGACCTCAAGCCAAGTACGACTAGCTCACAGGACTGGACCACAGAGTAGGAAAAGCAACTTTCACCCTTCCACCTTACACGCAGCGCCTTTCACTTGCCACGATGCCAGCCACTGCGTTGAGCCATCACACAGACTCACAGATTCCACGCTCATTAAATGGCTGTTTAGGAAATACGCACGGCTGAAAATACTCATATATTCATGAATCTCACTCAACTTTAAACTGTTCAAACAAGACACAGGTCTCCCCTCTTTATCTGCTATTCCTAATAAAATTACATCAGGAAATTGCAGTTGGCATAAACAATATCTTCAAAACTTGTTAAGTTGTTCAGAGCAGAAAGGTGGACTGTCATCTCCTGAGAGCCTGAACAATTCCTTGAACACCGTCACACATCATTAATCATTTTCATTGAATTTAGCCATATTTGTTGCCAGCGAATATAACAAAACATACATGTACTGACAGCATTAACATGCATTGTTTACTTTGTATACAAACCCTGCAAGCACAGTCATTTATATCAGTCCTAAACCCAGGTGGATCTGAGTTGTAAGGCTGTATAATAGACTCTGAAATGACTGCATGTCTGACAAGTGTGCATTATATCATTTGTTATATAATTATAATTCTTTAAATTCCTTTATTATTATATGACATGCTGCAACACTACTGACAAAGTGAGCACACAGTCTGATTGCTAATGCACATTATAAAGAAATGTAGTACTTTTACTACAAGGCCCCCGTTCTTTAGCCATGTATCCTCTCATGCTGCCAAAGCTGTTCTTGACAATAAGGCATTTAGAAAGGGCTGATATTCACTGATCTCCAATGACAATATTACTCATTCATTAAGTCATGTGAAACATCTTGGCCCTGAGATAATCAGATCCTGGTTGCTGTATAAAAATAGTACTGTTGTTTGGTGTCACACTGCCTCTTTACATGGTCCCGGCAGCCATGCATGCCAATGGAGGCCTTTGTTTTGTGACACAGTTTCAGGCAGTAGGAGTGAATGAATGCTTAATTAAGCAGAACAATGGTCGATGGGTATTGTGATAGAAGACACAATGCCCATCGACCACATACATGGTGGAAGTGTAGACCTAAATTTATTGACCAGAAGTCCAGCCATGGGGTCCTCATGGAAAACATGATACTCCATAGAGTTCTATTTGAGATGCAGTGTAACTCCAGTATTGCACTCTCTGCTGAAACACTGTGCCCCCTCCTCTAGCTGTCTGAGCATGGGTGGTTAGCAACATGACTATGTCTGTCACCTGTGCAATGATATAAATTCTGTTTTATGAAAGTCAAAATCTAAGAATTTAAACATCACTAGAAAATGTAACCCCTTCACCCCTTCTTTTGTATAGGCACTTTGGGTTGGGCGATATGACGGTATATAGAAATGTGTTCCCCCGGTAGAGATTTGGCAATACCGTTTCCACCGCAGGAGCCATCCCTTAGTGTCTCTGCTATACATTCGGATACAGTTGGATTCTCGTGTGATCTCCTGATTCTCATGTGATCTCGCAAATCCAGCTGCCTCGCAAGGTAACGTGATTTGGGCAGCAAGACTGCTTACCACGTTCTCACATGACATGAGAGCGATAGTTGGTGTCAGTAGTGCACCTCTAAGATGGTTTGCCAGCCGCCACAGAAGAAGAGTGACAAAAAAACATGTAGGAGGAGAAGAAAATTGTAAATACAGGGCATGAAGTACGGTATGGTTATTTCAAACCATTTCTTAATTGAATTTACAGAACAATTACTGTATCGTGATATATACTGTTACCGTGATATAAAATTACATATATCCTGATAGAAGATTTTGGCCATATCGCCCATCCCTATAGAGTGCTACAGGGATGACATATTTTTGTAGGCCAACCCTGAAGTTAGCATCGCCCTGGTTCCCTCGACAAAAAGCCAATGGGATTTTTCCATTGGATTTTGGAGTATTGCAGAAAATAAGCTCTGTGGCAAACAAATGTTTATGATACTTATACGTTTTGTTCAGCAAGATAATCTTCACAAACGAAGAGCACTTTTATGATTTATGATGAAGTAAAAAGCTAACGGCTATAAACAAACTACACCACGGTCGCATGACTTCAATGTCACCACCACTGAGCTTCCAACTTGTAATTTGGTTTTGCGAGCTTACCTCTTCTACAAAAGCCTTTGGGAAAGTTGGAGTTAGAACAGTTTGCAGTATAAACACAACGAGGCTGTAAAGGTGGACGAGTGAGATGAGTTTCTGTGTTCGGCGTGATGACGTTTAATGTCCCCGACAACCTCTGTAGTCTTATTTAGCCACTTGTTAGCAACCACCTTTTTTAAGACACGTAAAAGCTTCAAAATTCACCAGTGGGGTATTTACTGACGGATTTTATGTCGTAGAACAAAACATGAAAATCTCTTAAGCTTGTGTTAACCACAGACCTTATTTCAGGCATCTAACCAAAAACCCTTTCAAGAAACCACATTGACTTCATGACGAGGGAACTGGAAGTGCAAAAATGCTAACTCATTTCTGGGTTTTAGGACTCATTCCTGCAGCACTATAGGCATTCACTGTGTAATTTTATGGTGTTTTCAATATTAACCTGTAAAGTAATAAATACTGTGTGTTCACTGTATCAGTGACAATGACTATGTCGATACAAAATCTAAAACGAGCTGGAAGGGAGATAACAAGCCTATAAGTGGTGATACATGACAGATTTCTATGTCAGTCCTGAAACTCTGCAGTTTAATGATGATGTGGACAACTGCAGGTAATATCTTACAATCACGAGCTGTTCCTTACCAGAGTGATAACAGGTTAGAATTCAAATGCCCAGGCACTATTAATAGAAGCTATCAGCACCAGCCAGAGCCCCCGCAGTCTGCTAATTGGGATCCCTCCCAGGTAAGAAGTGTAAGCAGCAGTAGCTCTCCCTGCCTTTCACAGGCACCAAGGGAAACCATGAGCATACTTCATGATGAAATAATTGGCCGCTCATTTTTCTAGCCCAGGTCAGCCTCTTGAGGGAGACAGTGAGAACGCCTTGTCAAAACAGATCGCAGCGTAAGGCCAAGAGGGTGAGCGGGCCTCCCCTGGCGCAGCATCTCTGTTATGCGAACAATCTGACATGCCACACATGTTGGATGTCCAGATGAATTGGGGAGCTCTGTGGCGTCAGCTTAAAGAACAGGAGGAGGTGGGGGCTAATTCAACTCAATGCAACAGTCTTCTGGGCAGCAGTCAGAGTCAAATCCCATGCTTGATTTGGAGCTACTACCACAAAAATCTATGTTAAATCGCGCCACACTCAGTGCCAGAATTAGCTCCTCACCACACTCTGCACAGATGGCATCAGCGGCACTCATTGCAAATGCTTCACATTCTAGTCCAGGCTGCCTGACCCCTTCCTTAATCCTAATTAGGAATGCAATTTCCACACAGGCATTTTTCAAGCATGATGAAAATAAACGTTTGTATGGCTATGGCAGTGGCTTATGGGTAGTATCATTTCACTGATTGTGACGCCATTTTAAACCGATCACCAGAGCAGAGTTTTCTAAATGACTATTGCTACTGTGCACTAACCTATGTCCTCCCTGCGAGTCACCAATAAACTGGTCAGATAATAATACATGGTGGTAAATCCCTGGATAACATTCTGCTGCCTGTCAACCACACACACCAAAACCTCCCCCAGCCGGTGCACTTACACCCACACACACACGCGCACACACATTCGATCCTCAATAGAAATATTCACCCTTTTCTAAAGCTTTCCATCAGCAGCACGTCACAAAGGATTAACCAATAATTCCTCTACAACATATAAAGATCTGGAAACACTCACATCTGCAGATATCAGGCTAATCTGATGCTGGGATATTAACATGGGTCCTTTTTTTTGACCAGCCAGCAGTTCCTTTACCTAATAATGCTCATTTGGCCGGCACACTGACAGAGAGATGGGGGATGCTGAGCCACTCTGCAACAGCCTGCAGAGATAAGCGCTCATTGTTGAGTGTGTGGACGGTGAGCGTAGCCGGCTACAATGAGCTAAGGCTCGACTGACAACTGAACAATAATACATCAGCACACAGCAGAGACATGTTGACTTAGCAGGTCCAAAAGGTTTAATCTGCCTGGCTTCCTGCGTGGTCCAAGGATGCCCGCATGTGGGCTGAAAAGAGCTGAACTAAAGGGTGCTTTTTGCGATGCAGCCGTTAGAGATACACTAACTTTTTATACTCTGCTGACTTTTATTCTGAACTGTTCTCATGAGTTGTGTATTCCCTGCACATCTCTACAGCATGGACACTGGGAGTCATCTCATCTAGGGTCACTGTAACTAAACTACACTAACCAACTATAAGCATGAATGCCAACAGACAAAATGAACACACTAGGGCTGTAACTAACAAATATTTTTATCATTGATTAATCTGCTGATTATTTTCACGTTTAAACGTTGTGAAAAACGCTCATCACAATTTCCCAGAGCCCAAAGTGACATCTTCATATTGTTTATTTTGTCCAACCAACAGTCCAAAACCCAAAGACTCTTCATTTAGAGTCATAAACGACAAAGAAAAGCAGCAAATCTTCACATTTAAGAAGCTGGAACCAATAAATGTTTGACATTTTTGCTTGAAAAATGACTGAAACGATTAATCGATTATCAAAATAGTTGGCAATAACTTTTCTTTCGATCGACTAATTTGACTAATTGTTGCAGCACTGGAACACACAACAAGAGTGTAGCCAAATGCGCTCGTATCTTGAACCATGTAGCTGCACATTTGTGGCACTCAGGAGCATAATGTGTGAGACGGCAGCATGAAGCTTGTAAAGTCTTCATAATAGGGCCTCCCAGCAGCATTCAGCTCAGTCATCAAGATGCTATCAGCTCTGAAACAGCAGGCCCAGGACAGTGGCTTCCCACAGCCCGGCCTATTAACAGGGCTTTGGAACAAAAGCCATCTTGTGTAGTGTGAAGTCTGAATACTGGAAAAGCATGGCGGTTAGATTGACATGATGCATGTCTGATCACTGATGGAGACATCATTTCAGAAAGCCTCTGTTTCCCACGTTTACTAGAAAATGTGTTTATTAGACCTCTAAACAGCATGACTTTTGTTTTTTCAACAGATGACTCATAACTCTTCCACTAACCTGTTTATTGTTCTAAGAACCATACGGATGCCATTTGATTTAACTGTTTTCCACAAACCATAGGCTTGTATAACTACAGTACATAATCAGTGAGGCTTCTAAAAATCAGACTAACAACCTATCGAAATATTATTGAAATCGCAGTATGCATAAGTGCAATATCAGAATCGCAGGAGCTGCAATTTTTTGATGAAAGGTAAAATGTGTCACAACATACCTTTATAAACGAAGCAGTGTGGCGCTACAGAGATACCCCAGCCTATAAATCATATTCTCCAGACATAAGGGAACATGCTTGTTTGGTATAGACCACCAGCAAAAATCATCATTGTCATTTTTATTTTTATTTATTTTTTTTTTTTCATGGAAAATGAAATGGAAAAGTAAACATTCCTTCTAAAATCGTGACTCATATCGCAGTATCTGTCAAAATAATGCAATATGATTTTTTTTGAATATCCTTCAGCCTTACTATCAATCCCAACTAACAAACTCCAGATGCTGTTTAAGGAAATACAATGAAAAGGAGAGTTATAGAGAAGTGTACTCAGCATCTGATTGTTGCTTACATTTTAATATCTACAATATCAAACAGTAGGGAGTGTCAATCAGCACGGTCAGGCAAAGAGTCAAGGGTCAAACACGTTACTGCTGCAAAGATTTACTCTTTGACAAAGATTTCCTTTAAAGCAGCCCCTCGCAAACTACAGCAACTGGCCTGCAAGTTGTATAGTGCTGTGGGAGGCAATTCTGACTGTTTCATTGTTCCTTAGTAAGCACTAACGTGGAGTACACGAGGAGGAGTGCAGAATGTAAGGTCGCCAAAAGTGTGTGGCTGTGTGGGGATGACTGGTCACAGGTGAAATGAGCTTTGACAGGCAGGCGTGGTTGAGGGGACTGGGGGTCACTTAATGCCCCCGCATTTTCAACACAAGACTTTAAATGGAGAAAGTAATGGCACAGGGGCATGAGCATTTAGAAAAAGAGACGCAACTTTCTCCTCTGTGTTTGTTTAAGAGCCCCTTTGGAAAGCTGTTTCTGGTTGATGTGCAAACTTGGTGGAATATGGACATTACACAACAAGCACTTATTTATTGTCTTAGGTATTTAAACTATGAGGAAGCTTGAATTTGTGAGAGCTGCAATTAAATATTCAACATTTACTAAAACTACATGGCTTCACACGGAATTCAAACTATATAAACACAGACCTTTGTGTTTTGCTACATGTTTATTCCAATCTCTTAAATAACTCCTAATTAGAAGGGTGGAGACGCCTGCTCTCATAAGCCACATACTGAAAAAAGACTTCCAAATTCCATGATGCAAGACACATAACTGGGAATAAATCATGACTGTTACTCATTTCAACAGACAGTTGTTTATGAACATTATGTGCCTACCATGTCGAAAAAACCCAAAATAAATATTGAGACATCAAAGTGTCCAATTTCCAAGCAAGAATTTGCCAACAAGCAGCCCCCTCAGACAACAAATGTGCATAAAGGCATACTCTACTCAAATGGTTTGCACAGGCTGGCTGAGCTGTGGGACAGGGAATGTTGCTTAAACAACAGCTGGGGAGGGAAACCATCTGAGGCTTCTGCTGCTGAACCCCCCCTCGCTGGAGCCGCACTTCCATCACCTGCTCAGGGAGGAATCCTTGATGGGTTTCCGTGGGAAATACCAGACAAAGGCATCAGACAGCCCAACGACCCAACATTTCATGCCTCCCATTCTGCTTCCAGCCTCTAAAGTCAATCGTGCCACCATGCCTATAGTCACACAGGAAGCAAAGGTGTGCTGTACACAGTTACACTGCGACCTACTGGTCCGGGAAACAATGGCTAAGTTCCAAAGTGCTTTCATAGTAAGAATAGAGGACAGCTGGCGGCCTCTGTCACCTGCTGTCTCTGCTTGGGTCAAACATAAATGCTCTGTGGCGTTCTTCATGCTCAGCATGGCATACATGCACTGCCCAGTTCAATATTTTGGTGATATGTGGATGTGTGCTCAGCAGGCCCAGCCCTGATAAGCCCTGATGACTACCACTGATTGGCAAAATGCCAGGCTCAATCTGGCAAAAACACTGAAAGGAAAACAGTAAGTAAATGGTTAAGTCTGGTTCATGAGGATTGCTGTACTCAGATCTGACTGGGACCTTTAGGTTGGATACCAGCACACCACAGCAGTCCTTCAGAGCTCATCCCTCAGTGCAGAACTGAGCTTCTCACTGAGTAACGTTAGCACGCTAACAATTGCCCCAGAGGAAGCCGCCCACAGATGTGAACACTGATGATCTTGAGTGTTGATGATCTCAGATAGAACTGTATAGTCGCTCAGTTCTGCATGAGTGATCCCTGGCGAGGGAAGGGAAGGATGGAGGGGTGGGGGGGGTGTAAGTGGGGGATTCATTACACCGAGCACTGGCTGGACAGAGGCCGCTGAGAGACACTCGTCAGCACGGAGATACAGATTCCCTCTGAAAGTGTGGTGTAAAGCTCATCATGTTCTAGCTCCAACCAGATCAATGGCTATGAGGGAGCTCCGGGTTCAACTTTGGGGTGGAGTGCAGTGGGTGCAGGGGTTGGTGGCCTGTTGTATGTTTCCCCTCTTGTTTACCACCTACACACACATATTCTGAGGTCTCGCGTGTGCTCCGTAAACTTCACCCCTGCCGACTAAATGGCTTTTGTTCTCTTGCTTTCTGCTCTTGTTTTTTATTTTTTCAATAAATAATTTGTTGGCTCTCTGCTTTTGTATGTTGAATATTTTAGGAACCGCACATCTGTGCTCTCTGTATTCTTGCGTTTAAGAGGATAACTTTGAGATGTGGCTTTGTTTGAGCAAGACAAGACGCAGACTGCAACTAATCAAAAACTAGTCAAACACCTGAAGAACCAGGTACAGTTTTGTCTTAGAAAGGTCTTCCTCTTTAGGCGTAAAAACTCTCCTGGCAACACGGCTCCACCAACATCATTCAACCAAGATTACATACAGTTAGGATTTTCTGTCCAGCAGCAGGTGCACCCAGCGTATCTGTTGATATTTGTAATATTCTCAAGTCACTATACTTAAAGGAGAACTCCACCAATTGTACACATTAAAGTGTGTTTACAGCAGTGTTTCCCATTCATTAACTAATGTATGGCGACCTGCCATAGATTAATTTCTTCCACCATAGCCTCATAATGAACCGAAATTTTTTTTTCATCATCTCTCACTCTGCGTTAACCCTCTGAGACCCACGGGACCGTATATGATCCCAAAAATCACGTTGTCTTTAACGTATCATATCTCCACAACGGTTAGAGCTAGACACATGCCGTGTTTCCTCTTAAACTGGAGAAACAGCACTAACCGGTGAGCCCGTTTGTCTATGTGAGCCATTTACTTCTGTCTGTAAAACTAATACGTAAAGTTGTAAAAGATGTGGATGGTCTCCCCTTTTGCATGGTGCATTGCTTGTTCTACTTGTATGTATATCGATCAGTTCTCACCCACCATCTTTGTTGGTGACATACTAGAGTGTAAAGGTCACATTTCTATATTGGACACTGCTATTGGCTCCAGTGGATGCAGTTACAGCCAATCGGAGTGTCTCGATTCATTTATAGGTTCCTTGCTAGTAGTCAGTTGTCTAGGTTTTGAAAAGGAAGAAGAATGCGTGGAATAAAAAAGATGATATTCCTGGTCTGATTTTGATTTCTCATTTTCATTTTTTGTCCTTTCTACATAGTTTCATTATAATATAATATAATATAATAATACAAAACTCACAAGGAACAACACTGCAATAGAATGTAGCCATATTACTGTCAACTTACTGTATGTACTTGTTCTTGTTTAAGCCCTGTCCATTAAAATATCTATATCTAATGTCTAAGATAGTTTTAAGTCTTGGAAAATCCCATAATACTGCTCTGTGATTATTATGGCTCTGTGAAGAATCTCCACGTTCCAGATGGGCTCTTTTAAGGTTACCTTTTAAGCTGTGATAAGGACCATTGTATAAATATATTAATCTGACTGTGGCAGTGGAGCAGTCTTGTGAAAGGAAATGGCAGAGTAGATAACATGGTCATTTTGGACTCTGCTCTCTTACAGGATATGAGGTTTAATGTTGCGAAACTGACAATTTAGTTTAATTACAATCTTAAAAGCAAAAAAAAAAAAAAAAAAAATTCCGGAAATCCCTGAACACAGATGCCCCCTTTTCTTGTTTTCCATCATTTAGCCTGGGTCAACACAGAGCACAGTATGTGAAAATACATTTAAAATACTATGCTCCTCTAAGCACTGCTGTTCGGGGGACAGTCTTGTTGATGTCAACGGTTCACTTAAGTCTCCATGAAAGTTTAGTAGCTAAAATAATAGGACAGTCACAACTTAATACTTAAGTCTCTGATCGGCTCTGAGGCTGCAGTCCGGCCATTTTGACCTGTTACAATGATGACAAATGCCTGACAAACCACTGACTCATGATGAAATCCACCTAAATGGCTTCCTCCTCTATTGCTTCCTATGACACAGAAACCAAGCAGACCCACATGCAAAGCCCCCTCTATTGGAGCTCAGACAGGGCCCGGCAACCATGTTACAAACTCGCCACCTATGTCTGGCATCCTGACAAATATCTGAGGCACTCACTTACCCAAAGCATGCCCTCACACACATGTGGCAACAGCGCTGTGTATACGCTGAGCTCCTACTCTAGCATGATTCACAGCAAAGCCTAAAAAGCATGGATGATCCAGGCACTCGTGATCTTTTCTGACAGAATCAAGAAATTCCATTACTGCTCCTCGATATCAAGCATTTCAAACTCTCTTTAAGTATTTATTCCTTTGAATGAGGACAGTTCTTCACACAGTTGATGAGGATGTTTTAGTGGACGCGGGGGAAGAGCACTGAGCTGAAGGTCTTTATGATCATCTTGTTCTCTGGCCTTTTACACAATTTGACCTAAAAGCTACTGGTGTAAGAGATCAATACCATTCAGATTAATGCCATTTGGATTACTTTCTACCAAAAGTTTTTTGCTTGGTTTTTTGGTAAGCTCATGACAGTGCTATCAATTCCAGTTCAATCTCAACATATTTACCACTAAGTGGCCCAGAAGGGGTAGGCCTCACACCATATGGCCACATGGTCTGGTTACAATCTGCAAGCTCTATCTGTCCACTCAGCTGAATGCACACTGTATTTCTGACAATACTGGTGGGCTTTCTACAGCAGCACAACTATTGATCATAGCTACAATACAGCTTTTAGAATTTGAATGAGTCTGTCTACTCTCTTTTAATAGTTTAAAGGAATAGTTGGATATTTTGGGAAATAAACTAGGGCTGGTAGAAAAAATTGATTCACAGTATCGTGATTCTTTTTTTCTTTTTACGATTTTTTTATTCCTAAATCGATATTATTTTATTATATATTAATTCGTTTTTTAAAGATTATTTATATGCAGTATAGCAATGATGCTGCTGAAATAAAATGCAGAAAGACTGATTGACATGTGATGTGCATTGTTTTTGGAAATATGACCCATGATAGACAGTCTCTAGAAGTGTATGATTCTACTTTTTCCCCTGGTCTAGTGTTAAAAAAGCAAACAAAAAACGCAATAAATCGTAATATCGAATCACAATACATATAGAATCGGCACCCAAGTATCGTGATAGTATCGAATCGGGAGCATAACGTCCCAGCCCTAAAATAAACATATTAGCTTTCTGGTGGAGAGTTAGATGAGATGTCTGTACAGTAAATATGAAACTACAACCAGCAGCTTAGCTTAGCATAAAGACTGGAAACCACTGTCCAAAGGTAAGAAAATCCACCTACCAGCAACTCTTGAGTTTACTTATTAACACGTTATATATGTTTGTTTAATCTGTACTTTACTGGGGGTTATGCTATGCTATGTTGTGCTAGTCTAACCGGCTGCTGGCTGTAGCTTCATATATAGTGGACAGTAGTGAGAGTGGTATCAATCTTTTCATCTAACTCTCTCTGCCCGAAAGTAAGTGCATTTCCCAAAATGTTGAACTATTCCTTTAATATGAAAACAATATTTGGGTCAAATAGGAAACACTTCCTTTGCTCTTAAGTGTAATGTCTTGTGACATTTGAATTATTTTAGGTTGGAAACACCCAAGTATCCAACTCCAGAGCAGGCTAAGGCAGTAGACACAAACTAATTTGAACCAAAATCTAATCTGTGATTTATTTTCACAGTCAGCGGTGTCCTATATTATTTTTAGCTGAACGTGAGATGGTGTTAATATTGACTGCAGATGATCTGATGCTGAGCTTTTACCGCATTATACCTCAATAGTCAATGTCTCGCTGAACTGATGAAGCTACAGAGCCACTATAGGACCAGCAAGAAACATTTTACAGGGATCCACTGCATCACCATTATTACTCTTACGCACACACACACGCACACACACACAAACACACACACAAATTAATCAGCACTAATAACTAATTTGGATGAGCACCAAGATTTCTGTGTCATGTCTTACCCCAAGCACTCTGAAATCCCTTCTCTGCAGACTGTCCGGCCAAGTATGGAGCTACTGAGTCCCTCTTTTAAGAGATGAAGACTAAGATCAATCTTTGACATGGAAAAAGAAAGTAATTTGTTTGTCCTTTTCAATTAGAAGGCTGTTTTAGGTAGATGTTAGAACTTGGTTGTCATTCCTAAGCGACATTCAGTGCTCGCTGAGTCTGAAAATGCCAGGCTTGCCAGCATGTAATAAATAATTTCCTCATTTTATTTATTTTTAAGTTGAGAGCATCAAGGTCTGGTTCTTGCTCACTGACCAAGCCCCATCTATCATTTCTATGCTGTTTTGCACTGCCTTCCAGAGGAGGCCTGCAACTCACATGAAGTCCTCTAGCTGACATTCAGTTTCTCTGCTAAACTGGCTGGATTTACCCCCAACCATTAGCATGACCCCCTGTTCAACAGCCTCATTTCAATCATCACAGCATGTGCCTGACATTATTTAGCAAACTAGATGTTACATGCTTTTTATTTTAGCCACATGTCTGACAGGTGCATCTACCCCCCATACCACAGTAGCATAATGCAGGCCTGACATGATATCTTCTTATTATTGTAACCATGTGTCATCAGATGAGTTGAATTCCATTTCACTGGTTCTTCAATATAATCCAGAAAATGAGATTTACAAAAAACTGAGATAAAAAAAAACAACTCCAGATCTAATTTTTGATTGTGCAGTTGTACTTCCTGTCTTTAAAGTCTTTTCAGTCCTCAACATCCTGAAGTCTCCCTGCTTTATTTCTTTTCATTACTGAAACTCTGTAATGTTATTTTATTCCCATTGTTGTTATTATCATTCACATTTAAATTAGCAAAAACAGGGTTCCCCCAGGGTTCTCCAAGTTAAATTTAAGACTTTTTAAGACCTTTTTAATACTTGCCCATTCTGAGGCGACAAGCTAAGGTTATCTTGGTAGTAGCAAAGGTGCAAGATGTTTTGTTTTCTTTCCTGACAACTGACTGATTCGCACCAAAGCTCGCACACGGTCGACGGTCAAGAGCGTAAAGCAACACACTGACGTAAACAGCACCTGTACTGTTGTAACATCCAAACAGAGTAAACTGTAACGTTACACACACATTTTATACATTTGACAATTATTTATGACGTTACAGTATTTATTTAATCCTACGAAAGGAAAAGAAAAATAAACAAAATTCAATACTTTGTAAATGAATTTCAATCCTTTTAAGGCCGTATTTTGAGAATATTAAATTCAGTGCTTTTTCAATACTTTTAAGACCCATGGGTATGCTGCAAAAAAAATGTTTTCTGGAAGTTTCTGGAAGTAACACCAAAAAAATAGAGGAAGTTGTTTGAGATATTGTAAGTTTTGTCCACAATCACTGTCATGGTAGATGTTATTAATGATGGGCCCAATGGTTTGGAATGAACTGTGATCAAACACCTGAATTTGTCAGATGACTCTGCCTCATGGCTATTTTTAGACAGTAATTGCCCTTTTGTTACAGCCTGGTAAACAAAAGATGAATCCAGAGCGATTATCTGGTTATGACTCTCAGTGGGAGCGCAGCCTCAAGCGTTTTCCTTTCAGAGTGACAGCAGCTCAGCCACATGTAGTTCATTGCCTCTGCCATGTCATTAATGAAACCCCTAATTATTTCACTAAGCTGACAGCATCCCAATGTTTGATCGATGGCGGTCTCTTTTGACCTATTGATGTTCTCCGTCAGTATCCAGTGAACACACGAGCAGGAGAGCGGCCGTGGTGCGTCCTCCCTCTGGGGACCATGTGACCACAGATAAAGATCTTCAAACAGGAAACCTCTCTTGTGCTGCCCGAAGCTCAGGCAGCCAGTACAGAGGCATCTTGGAGATTATCCTGTTGATCTAGAGTAGCCTAAACATCACATAATAATGTCTTGTCAAAACAAACAACCACTTTAGCCTTCTTTTGAGGAAGAGCCATCATTTCCAAAAGCTCATTAGCCTAAACAGGACGACAATTAACTTCTTTTTCTCATGAATCCCTCTCTTGTTCAGACCGTTATCAAGAGAAACATTCCTTTTCCACACCAAGACCGTTATAATATTTTCATATGGAGTTTTTGGCAAGGATATACTGCCTGGAGGCTGGTTCTAGTTTATGACCGATGGTTCTTTCACATGGTAGTCTTATTGACATTTGAAGCACACACATGCCGTTGCCATTTCTGGAATGTGAGCGCGTTAGAGTTTGCCTTTCAACCTCAGCATCTGCTGTAGCTTACTGCAAGTGAAAAAATTATAAAAGTAGGACAGGGAGCTGAATCCTTCTCTGTGTCAAGTTAAAATGGATTTCTGTCTCAGGAGATGTACCGTCACACCCAGCTTGTTTTCTGAACGCCTAGCAACACTGCCGAGCTTTCTTCACAGCACCCCCCCTTTCTGCTCTGACCTCAGCCAGCTCATCAACAGGGGTCCCTTTTATCTCTCAGGAAAACAGGTGGTTCTGATTGTTAGTCAGTGCACACATGATGAGAGGGTTTCTGCCTCATGTGTTTTCTATTTGGAATGCTGCATTTGCTAACACGCACTCAGGTTTGGGAGGGACGCAGCAGATATTTCTGGTTACGCCCGCGACGCTGCTCAAAACACCACCACCCACGCCTGCTCAGCTGTTTCGGGTCATTCCACAGGAAGGGCCATGTGCCACTTTGACTTTATCCCATGGAGGGACTGTTGTTGCACAGACATCCACATTGCTGACTGCAGTGGTTTTAAAAAAATTGCGCGATTTTGCAATCATTTCTTAGTAATTACACAACTCTCAGTTAGGCAGTAAGCACAAACAAGCCCATGGTAACTGCAGAATTCCTTCCCGCGGTTACATCTGAGCTGAGACCAAAATGACAACTATGATAAATGTATTATGGCACTGACACCTCTCACTCAGGGGTGTCTGGAGAGAACTCCTGACTCGTAACAAACAAATGCTCAACAGCAAAGGGCTCCTTTCTGTTTGTCTGTCCCAGTCTTACTCTGCCATTTACTGTCTCTGCAGTAAAATGTCAGACTGTATGTGACTTGCCCACAGGGGCCGTACATGCCATTCAGAGAGCGCTCCAAACATTTGCTCACAAGCTTTGGGTGGGAAGGGAAACATCTGACAACATGCACCTCTTAGGGGAGCCACTGTCTGCTGTTATCTTGGGGCGCACCGACTCCTGCCACGCCAAACGGCTATGCCACACATGCCCAAGAATGAGAAAAGTGCAGACACTTGGCTCTAATTTGGACAAATGTTTGAAGAGCGCGCTGGGTAATGTCACCTGATGTGCACCCCAGTTATGTGTGGGTTAGCCAACAAGTCCTCCTACCAAAACGACAGAATAGGTTGTTTGCCAATGACTCTCAAAATGACATATATAGGCGTACCGGACCTTCTTCGTCATGGTAACAATAATAAACACGTGGTTAACATTGTGAAACAGTTGCAGTTTGGTTAGGTTTAGGCAATAAAATATCTGGTTAGGTTTAGCAAAAGACCATGGTTTGGGTTAAAATAAATATGTTAGTTACGAAAGTTAAGTTACGTACGTAAGTGAAAATAAGTCAGCGTTGACTTTTGGTTTCACACTCGACACAACGGTCTCCTGGGTCAAAGTCCAGTGTTGTTTGACCTATCCATCCACCCCGACCTCCTCCCTATGTGGACTTTGTCGCTCTTTATGAGTCGCCGCCTAACAATAACCGTGAATATGGGCCGTAATAAGCTGCTTGCACAGACGATATTTATGGCCGTATTTTGGGGAGGACAGTCTCGGGTTTGTGGATGTTCAAAGCTCTCTGAGTGATGCAATGACATATCAGCAGAGAACACGGGGAGGCTCGACAACAATCTAGTGGATGGCTTTCTCCCTTATCTTATCCATTCAGATAAAGAGTGGGCTCGGATTGGATTAGGCTGACAGCCATGAGTGAAAACAAAGATAATGTCAAGTCATAAAAATGTCAATTGTCCAGGAAGAGGAAACAATTTCATCACTGGAGCAAGTGTGAAAGCTGATTAATTGAAACAATTGAAACAATATCTGCATTCTTTGAGTCTCCTTTCGTTTTATATTAATTGTGAGTGATCATGTTTTCACAATTCTATTTTTTGTTAAGTTGATGAAGTTTGCTGTTGTTGATGCTCACAATTTTAAAAACGCAGCACTAAGGTCTGAAATGCATAGATGTCCACAGGTGTTTCTTATAAGAGTTAAAGCACTGATCTCAACGTTTATATTTGCTCAGTACTAATCCACTTTGAGCATCTTCCAAGCGCCCACATATCTTGGCCATGCTCTTGGCAGGAGGGTTCTGGCAGATGTACTGTTCTATGGAATATTTTCAGTGAAATGGCTCAGGTGAAGCCAACAATGGAAAATGTCAACGCATTCCATTAGATGAGAACGGAAAGTCTGCTGTAAGCATGTGTACTTAAAATAACAATGGCCCTCATCTTTCGCTCCGCTGACAGATGACTGGGCTGATATTTGCAGCTATGTTCAGCCGTGCTGAGTTTAGCCCTCACTTGGAATGGCTGGGGGTTGCGTGGCCATTAAGATGACGGCTACCCATAGAATGCCATGAATTGAAAATAACAAGCACATCTCACAGACACAGAAATAAGAGTGTGACCTGCAGAACAAGAAGCGAACACGCTCATTCCTCTCTGAATCTCTTACTCGCTACAAACTGAATTTGGAGCAGAGCTTTTCCAAAATACAAGACGCATTCTAATTACAGTCTGTACCTATTAGGAATCAGCGCCTATCAGCACCAAGTAGTAATTCATAGCACGGCTCGCGGCCAGCTTTAGTCTCACCAGATTTGTCCTGTTTCTAGTAAAGACAGCGGCCATGCTGGCTGGAAGCCAGTCGGCCACAGGGTTAAGCCCTGTCCAGGCAAGACAAAAGAAATTCTTAAATCTTCACCAGCTCACTGCCCCCCCTGAAAATGTCAATTTGTGCTGCTACCGTGCCCTGTCACACATTTACTCTGGGGAACATCATTAAAAGTACTGACTTTGAAATGTATCGTTTGGAAAAAAAAAAAATTAAAGTCAGCACACAGCCTCTGGGTATGTCAAGAGAGACAGCGTTGATAGTACAGCAACAGATTTCCAACAAGCTCAACTGCTATTCCTAATTAAAGCAAAGAGAATAAGCCCATTCACACACTTGAGAGATCACAGGAGGTTCTTATGTCTGTACCTCCCTTTGAACTGTGTGTCTGTCCTCTCACACCTTGCTTCATCTACATCCAAGGAGGAAAACAAGCACCACATTTCATGCCGAAACTGTTATATTTATTACCAAAGCAAAGTTGTTCATGCATGAACAGAAAAGGAGTACATTAAGTAAAATATTTTTTACACTTAAAATGAGACCAAACGTCTTCTTTCATTTCAAAGGCCAAACCAACAACCTCCCATGTCCTAATTATGATCCAAACCAAGTTTTTAAAACAATTTCCTATATTAAAGCAGGACCTCTTCAGACCGCTAAAGCTATGGCCAGGCACGGGGTAGATTGTCTGTATCAGGGATGCAATGAAGAGTAAATGGCTTCCTATGATAGATCATTCCCGTTCTTTTAAATCTGAAGCAAATCTATCTAAATTTATAATATGGGAACTATAGCTTTACATGGTCCTGAATTTTTAAATAAACTACTCTAATAGTTTGGGAGCAGCTGAGAGTCTTTGCCTTTGTGAGTAAAACAAGCTTGATTTATCAAACAATCGCTACATAGCACAGCAACAAGTGACGTATCGCTTTTCTAAGTTAAATACGGTGTGATTAAAACCGGCGGAGAAAATATCTTAGTCTTAATCACATATATAAATAATGATTTTACGTTGCTATTCCTCCAAGTATCGTCAAAACAACTTAACGTCAAAAGCATGATATGGGATTTTCGTCTCATGCGTTCATATTTAAATGAACTGCTACACTCTTACAGGTGCGCGCTTCTCGCTTCCAACTGTAGGACTGAAAAAGTGGGGATATGGGGTCTTTAAGGGTGGAATACTGACACGAATTGATTTTCCGACGGCTGTTTCTGTTTACCAGCTCAGCTCTGGTGTGGTTTGAAAGGGTCCAGCAGCGGCGGCGGGAGGCGGCGGCGGAGGAGGAGGGGGTAGAGGACACTCACTGGCCTGGCTGGCTCCTCCCGCGGACAGCCTGCTTTATTCCGCCGCAGGAAAAACCGTTATCTCGCATCACTACTTTCAACATCTCTGCCATCACCACGGCTCCAAAACCCATGTTAAATAGTTAACGGCACGGGCTACGAAACTGCCTTGATACATATTTAATTCACAAACACAAAGTCTCTCTCCAAACTTGAGAGGCTGAAACTTTTACAGAGTGAGGACAAAACAAAAACGTGGTGGCTTAACCAGACACTGATATACATGTGCCGCTAATTGAACTGATACAAGAAGAGCCGAACATTTCGGTCCTGCTATGCTAATATGCGGCTACATCCAGACAGTTTGTCATTTTACATAAAGCTGCATTACTCCGATTAAAACAGTGAGGGAGAGTAACGTTAAGCGATGGATTTGAGACACAATAGCTCCTTCAAAAATCGCTCGACCCGTATACATTTACGAGTCATGTTGATAAGTTGTATTAAAAATGGCGACTATATTTGTCCTTTCGTTTACAGAATTAATAACTATATTTACTTAACGTCGGGGAGACTGTTCTTGCTGTCAGTGTGGGTTGAGTTTAACGTTAGTTGCGTCCAGATAGGGTTACTTCTGAGGCAGAATCTATTTATTGCCTACCGCTGGTGTAAAATCTCGACCAAAGAGATGCAGAAGTAGATAGCATTTGACGGTCACGTTCCTCGTGGAGAAAATAACAGCCAGTTACCATGTTTTTTGTACTTACAGTGAGTTGAGAGGAGAGTCAGGAGGCAAGCCAGATTTGTTTTCGCCATCTTGGAGTCGATGCAGTCAATGTTAGGTTTGACTGGCCGTACATGCGCAAAGTAGCCTAAAGAGCTTTGGTGTGGACGGAGAGAGGGAGAGAGACATAGGCAGAGACAGAGAGGGAGAGAGAGAGAGAGAGAGGGAGGGGGTATTATATTAGGTTTCCATAGCTACCGAAAGCATCACTCACACAGACAAGAATTTATAGTTGACACGATGTGGGAGGCTTTTACTGCTGTGGCCTTATACTGTAGGTAGGCAGCAGCTGGGAGCTCAGATAGGAGCCCACCAGCCTACACTCTTTTATGTGTTGTGAGACGGAAAAGAGATGAGAAACAAAGACCACATTCCCAATTTTCCTAATTTAAACCAAAGAAAGGAAAAGTGTCAAGAGGCAACATCCAAGTTATATTGGCAATAAAAGCTATTAGCAGTGGTGGAGGAAGTATTCAGATCCTTTACTTAAGTAAAAGTAGTAATACCAGGAAAATGTACTTATTAAAAGTACTCAACGCAGAAAGTGTGAATTATATTATTATATATCACAGATTATTATTACTCATGCATGAATGTAAAAGCAGGGTTTTACTGTTGTAGTTGGTTGAGATGGAGTTCATTTTTAACTATTTTGTATCAGACTGCAAATAAGGATTATTTTCATTATGGATTAATCTGATGATGATTTTCTCCATTAATCGATTGGTTTGTAAAAATTCATAAAATAGTGAGATATGCCGTCACAATTACCCAGAGCCCAAAGTGACACCTTCACAATGCTTTGTTTTGTCCAACCAACAGTGCAAACCTCAACATTATTAACAATACATTACAATTATCAAATTAATTCAAAAGGAAAGCAGCAAATCCTCACATTTGTGAAGCTGGAACCAGGAAATGTTTTGCGTGAAAAATGACTTAAACAATTATCAAAATAGTTGCCAAATAATTTTCTGTCAATTGGCTAATTGATTAATTGACTACTCGCTTCAGCTGTACTTGTTTGGTAGTTTAATATATAACTAAACACTTATAAGCTCCTAATATTTATTTTGTGTGTAAAAATCGTAATTTGTAAAGTAACAGTAACTATTTCTGTCAAATGATTAAGTGAAGTAGAAGGTGGCATGAAAAGAAAAGACTCAAGTGAAGCACAAGTACCTCAAATTTATAAAATTTGAGTAAATGTAGCGTACTTACATGTACGTTCCACCACTGGCTAGGTATAATAGTTTCACAATGAATCCACTGTTGAGTATGACTGACACACTGTAAGCTCCTAAATGATAATTGCAGGAATGGTCTGGGCTTCTTGCACAGGACATAAAAACATCCATCTGTAACTATTACTCTTGTTATGCATATTAGGCTATTTGAACTTCCATAGAAATGTGTTTCTAGTTTAGTCTGGCAGCCTGTCACTACTGTGACCAATTGCATACGGCAGGCTTTCAATAAAATATTCACTTACCATTTTTCACTGGCTGTAAATCATAGCCTGTAGGCCGGCTCATATGTCGGAACCCAGTGACAGGCACTACAGCCATGTCAGCCCAGAGCTCTCTTACCCTATTCACATGATAGAACAACCCCAATCTTGAAACATCCTGGTTTTGTCATAGTGGATATGGTCTGGCCTCCAGTTCCAGTGACATGCATTGCTTACTTCAAGCCCTTTTCTCCCACTGAGCCCTGTTATAACTCTGTGGTGACAGCTGATGCAGCCTGGAATATAAATGCTACTCAAACAGTTCCATAAAAGGCAGAATCAGGTTATATACCTGCATCTGTGTGGTGCAGAAATACCTAACATCCATGACTGGTTGACGTGTGTATCAATACTGGATCATTACCGCATTTATAAAACTAAAATCTGAGATGATTGCAATACTCACTGCATACGTCACTACTACGGTAATTAAGTCTAAATATAGAACTATGTCTAATTATGCTAGCATGCATATGAATAGTATTACATAACACGTAAATCTGTAATTCAAGCGAGATTCTAATATGAATCAGGTGTAGTTATTTTAGCTGCAGTGTTGCCTTGAGGCTCTGCTCTCTAGCTTTGTATTATAAGTCCGTATGTGGCAGTCTCATGTGTTACCATGTTGAAAGTGTCTTCTTGGTCCTGAAAAAAAGGGATTTAATATAAACAACATTAGGGGCTGTTATTAATACCCTAAGAGAGTATAACCAGTTTTTTTTTTTTAAGTAATTGAAATCAGGACATCTCCATATTCCATGAGCAGACTACATTTACTGAGGCAAACATGAAATAATATGTGCAAACTAACCCCTTCCAACACTGTGATTACATAGGATACATTAGAATTTCAATCTGAATATATAATTAATTGATGGAGTTATGTTTACTTCAAGGTGTACATTTCTTAAAAGCTTCTCACAATTGCAAAGTAACATACAACTATAGAAATTTCATCTTCATGCATAGCAATTGATTGTGTATCATAGACACACATGTATGTATGAGTAGATATTGTGTTTGTAAAAACTAAGCTAAAATACCATGGCAGGTGAGAAAAAAAAACTTGAATAAGATGGGTTACACACAACGTTGGTCTCATAGAGCACGCTATAAATCAGAAATGATTCTGCCTTTTTAGGAACTGTCAGGATAAAGCAGGGTTTAGCCTTGGCTGTTCCACTTCCACAGCATGCAGTTTATTTTTACTTTTTATTATTTATTTATTTATTTATTTGAAAGCTTAATCCGGTCACGTGCAACAACATTTAAAATTATTATAGAACACCTTGCTAAAGAATCTGTTGTTACTGCCACATTACATTTTTGTCATTATACAGTTATTACAGGTTTTCTGTTAACAACCTTAACATATAGCAACAAGGTCCTGCACACCATTACTTTAATGTAAATATGAATAATTGCAAATTCAAAATCCACCTACAGTATGGAAATATAATTATATGGTATGCTAGTAAGATGAATTTAGTAAGTTTTCTAAAAGGTGTCATTGTGATCCTAAAGCACGATAATCCTTTATTATGGCACACACTTTGATTTGTGATGGCAGGAAAAGCACAGGTGTAACTAATAATAATAATTATGATTCTGTGCATTTTAGTGGCCAAGTAGAGTCAGTATGCATTACACAAGGTGACTCATGTTATTAATTACACCTGTGCTTTTCCTGCTATGACATGTTAAAATGTCCATTGCTAAAAAGGTCTATTAATATCAAAAGCAATGTGATTAAAACTATTAAAAGCAACAAAAGAAAAACACTGAAGTGAAACTGGAGTTTAACTTCAGCAACATGTGTTTTTGTTTTTCTTTTTGGTTTAGATGAGACGTTTCTGTCTGTTCTTTATTAAAACATTGTTTAATATACACATACTTCCTCCCAGTGTGTGTGACATTAGAGTACTGATGTTTATTACTGACACTGAACATTTCAGTGGTCACTTTACCTTGTAAACTTGCAGACACGTTCGCTGGAACACGTTTCTCCGTGTGGCTGGATCTGCCTATTTACTTTCGGTGCTCTTGTCTGGAAAACCTGGCGGAAAATAACTGAGCATGATAACGGAAGTGTTCTTTCTCTTCGTCTTGTCGAAACAAACAGAATTACACCAAAGGGCTTTCATGTACTCTGCTCCCACAGCCCATGGGGAAATGATGTAGAACTGAAAGCGCTGGTCTCTCTGTGTGAGTTTAAAATGATTATGAAGGATTTCAAGACAGATTCAATAAGAAACGGATTATTCTTTGTTTAGCTTAAATCTATTTCAGCTTGTTTCCTGTTCCTGCTGACGTGCAGTTGCACTACTGCTTGCATAATGACTTTTGACTTAGCATTTACCTGCATGTGACTTTAATTATGTTTTTGCTCATGAATATTTATGTCATCATGCTAAGTGTGCACAGCTGGAGAGTTTGTCATGATGCTTAGTTCTTGGCCAAGTTTTTTTAAACAGTTAAAAAGGCTAAGCAGCGTTTTTAATCCCAATGACTCTACCTTAAATAAAACACAAAAGAGTGCATTTGTATTGCAGTGACACAATGAAACAAAAACTAACATCCAAATTGAAAATATGTCATCAACATATTTCCTGCATTGGGTGCTTTTTCTATTCCTATTTCACCCATCCAGCTGTAAGACGGGCCTTTGGGTGGCCATAGCTCCTGCATGGTTAGTGTATCTCTTTGTACAAAGACAGTCATCCATGGATCAACTAGCCAGATGGTAATATCTAATGGCATCCCAATGGATCTGAAATTCCAGCCCTAGTCTTTTATTGCTGTCATGCCAAGTTAATCCTGCACCATGAACCAGACATGGCAGTACCTTCAGTAAGACCAAATGGCAATTCAGTATACAATAAATGCACAGTTTGTCTTTAAAGTGCTGGTGGAAACATACAGTTACATTGCATTGTGCAGGTCAATCAGATCAGATCGGATGTGTTAGTTTCTCCTGCATACAAAAAAGATTGATTTCTAAAAAAAGATCAGCTCGAAGCATGAACTGCCCCAGGTTATTGTCATGCAAATGAAAGATGGCGAAAAGTCAAGAGACTTTGTGCAGCTACTCAGAATGGCTGCTATCACTGCTGCCAGATGCAGACATCACTTCCATCAGGTCAGCCATTTACAAGGCTGAGCGTGCCCTCGGAGAATGTTTTTCTTTCAATGAGTAATGACTCTGTTTTAGTAGGGAGATCTTGTTTTATACATGCATCAGGAATTTGATAGCCACGTAGCAAAATAATTAAAACATAAGCTTCACAAAAGGAGATGACAATAACGTGACGATAACATGTACAGTACTGTAGGTTATGCTTATCAGCAGTTTGCCAACTCAAATATTTAAGAGATTCAAAACATAAAAAAATAACTATCCAGTGCTTAACATTTTCCAAATTCCTGTGAAATAAAACAGTAATTCTTCACACATCAGTAGACAGATTGTTCTTTTATACGTTGTCTTTTTGTTTTGCTTCTCACCCCCTCTTCAATACACTTTAACTGGATTGTAGCATGTTACATCAGCATGCAGCAGTGTGGAACATTTCATGTCACATGTGCCTGCCATACACTCCAACCTGGAATAGAATATGTATAGTACAGACGTACACTCTCCAGCATTCTTTCTTCACTGACTTCAGCAGTAAACGAAGCTGAGAGAGTTAAGAATTAAGATGACCAGGAATAAAACGTCTTAACAATAACAATTACTTAGGCTATTAGTAAGTCATATAGTTAGTAAATTAAAACAACATATTCATTTCATACAGTAAATTTTGAAATCTTCAACTTCACAACACTTCCCATATGTCAGTTAAACTTTCAGTGCTTTTACAATTTCTAATCTGTAACGGGACTCTAACAAGAGTCTACAGCGGATCTGTGAGGCTTTACTTATGCACAGCATTGCTTTGAGCTACTGTAAATGCAAATTTTAGCATGCTAACATGCTCACAATGACAAAGCTAATCTGCTGATATTTACAGCATGTAAGCATGCAAATATAAGCTACACAAAGTACACTGTACAGTATGGTCCCCCTCCCGTTCATAACCGTCATAACTGTTTAATAGGGGGCGGGTTTGATACGATGACTTTAAAGAGGAGACATTTCACTCAAAACCACAAATGTCAACCTCATGGTGGCACTAGAGGAAAAGTCAGGCGATCACTAAAGTCATTAGGCTACATCTTTATGAAATATTGTGGCAATCCATCTAGTACATGTTGAAATAATTCACTGGATGGGTGGAAACTTTGTCTGTCTGGACCAAAGGACCCACCAGCTCTTTGGTTGTAGCTGCTAGCGTGGCTAAAAACCCGAAGTAAAAACTTGCTATAGGTTAAAACAGCACTAAAGTCAACATTTTTTGCATTGACAAAAAATAACAGTCTACTAAATACATTACAAACAGGCGTCTTTTGAGCTAATTTTATGGCAAAACAAAGTGCCAAAAGTTGAGGATGGACTATACTTTAACAATCTGTGTAGTCCTGGGAACAGGTAGACCATGAAACATATAAACCCCAGCAAGTAACATAACTGCACATGTACTTCTTACAGTTCAGTTATCTCAGTAGAACAATGATGTCATGTCCCACAGAGTGAAGACAGATACAACACAGTTCAATTATGCACCAAACGCATCAAGCTTTCCAGTGTGATGTGGATGGGAAGAAGTAGAACCCTGCAACACACACACACACATCCACATGCACGTCCATACACACTACATTGCCTCTTTTGTTTTCATTGTGTTCCTTGTGTCTTTTGAATAATAGAAGTGACTAGAGACTTATTGAATTCTCAGATTTACTTCCAGCACTTAGAACAACACTCCCCCTTTCTCCATTCACTCCAAACAAGCTGCTGGCACTAAGCCTACACTGTATTCGCAAATCTTTTTTTCCTTCTTACTTACACTTTTACCGCACTCGTCGAGAATCGGATGGACAGGGGGAGCAAGAGATGTCGAGCAATGCATTAACCCAGGATTGAATAAAACAACAGTGAGGGTTTTTGGGGATCATCTCTTGCGTCTTTTCAACAAACATACAGTAATAATATGACGTGTTAATGCACTCTGTCGGAACATTTTAAAATAAGGATATTCTACGTCAAGTATAATAACTATTCTTCTTATTTTCTCTGCTTTACTATTTTATTTAAAATATTTAATATTATTCAAGAACTTTCTTAAGGCTTTACCATTTGTGTTTAGAGAATTTGACAATAGAAATAATGTCTGCTGTCTCATCTTCACATGACATGCACAAATCTGTAATTGTATCCATCTCTCCTATATATATACTATCTTTAGTTTTCATGTAAGCATACTTTTCTTGCAGTTTTGCTGTTGACTTACTCAAAATACTTATGAGGAGCAATATGAGCTAAAATGGTAATGATAAATATCATTGATTGATGTATTATAGAAGCGATATGCAATAGCAGAGAGTTGTATAAAAACTTGGTGCAATTGTCCAACAGCAAATCAGATAACTGATGTCACTGTAGTTTGTAGAATTGATAATTCCACCATAGAAAGTAATATTACCTTTCAGTGTTGAAAAATCAATACATTACCTTTTAAACTAATCACTGTTGTAACCATTAGCCATGTAGCACCAGGAAGTACGCTTTCACTGTGGTTAGTGAGCTGCTCCTTAGATAACCTGTATGTGATACTTTCTGAAAAGAAGAACCCTAAACACAAACACATTTCTGGGTCCATTTTGATGTTTCATGGCATTTTCATTTCTGCAGATGTCATGATGTCATATTTCCAGTGCAGCTACAGGGCTGGTGCCACTTTGATCCACACTGAAATATCTCAGCATCTATTAGATGGATTGCCAAATTGAAATTTTGGACTGAGATTCATGGTCCCCACAGGATGAAGCCTACTGACTTTGGTGATCCCCTGACTCCTCTCCAGCAACACCTTGAGGTTCACATTTGTGATTTTGAGCAAAATGTCTACTAACTATTGGATAGATTGTCATTAAATTTGGTTCAGACGTTCATGTTCATTTATTCACTAACTAGCACCATCATCAGGTCAAAATTTTAATTTGTCTAATACTTTGGTTTATGACCAAATACCTGCAGAACTAATGACATTCCCATCAGCCTCAGATGTACTTTACTACACTTGTGTTTAGTGCTAATTAACCAATGCTACCATGCTAACACACAGTATTAAGATGGTGAGTCTGGTAAATATTATACCTGCTTAATATCAGCATGTTAGCATTGTTGTTGTGAGCATGTTGGTATTCTAATGTTAGCATTTAGCTCAAAGCAACACTGTGCCTCAGCCTCACAGAGATGCTAGTGTGGCTGTAGAATCTTAGTCTTTCGGACAGACTACATGAGTTTTGGGCTGATTTATCCCCCAATCGCCCCTTCGACAATTATAGGAGAAATCTGGTCTGGGACCTTGGCCTGTACCGGTGTTCGGCCCAGATTATCTGGTAATGTGAGGGGTTCACAGATCCAGCCTTAAACCTCCCAAACTGCTCGCAGACTCATCTGCGCTGCCCCGATAATTTCAAACATGTTTGATATTTAGTTAAATTTGGACGATTACGTCTGTACTTTCCGAGCGGGACCACAATAGGCAATGAGTGTTACAAGCTAACGTTCAGAGCAGCTGGCGGTGTTGCCAAGCATTCTGACCCTTGAGGCTAAAGTTAGCTAGCATACTACTGTTGACAGATATTGAAACTGACAGTTAAAATCTCACCTTCAGTTATTGCTGAAGAATAGACAACCCATGTTGACCACGTCTCCCCAACCATTTTCTCATCCAGACTCGTTTAGCCTTCTGCTTTTTTTCACTGCAAAGCATTACTACAGCAAGAGAGTAAGAGCCATTGCTCCCTCTGGCACGATAATCTTAATAATATCCTGTGGTGTGTGATGTGCCATTATTTTCAAATCTTGTAGCGTGTGCATGTTTGAGATTAGAGAGACAAACATCTGTGAAGTTTCTTCTTATGTTCGTGATGCAACCTGAATCCTAACTCGGTTAGGATTTTAAAACTGATGCCAAATTATTTGGCATCAGAAAATGTGATTATGCTGCACAGGTGGCTTATATAATGGATGACTTGGTATATATCACTGTATGTGGAAATTGAAACTTCACTGGTGTCTTCACTGATGTAAATGTGAGAAGATAAAGATGATATTTATTTCTGAATGAACTTCCAGTTAGCTTTAGCTCTTAGTGACCCTGAGGTGCACCAGGCTCTGTAAACACTACAAACTGTGACGCTGTGGTGTCCTCATTACAGCCAAACCGAGACATGTGTACCACCAGACTGCACACAAGCAAAGCCTTCTGCTGCTCTCTCACCCCAGGCGAGCCATTTGTTTCTCCTCTCACACTAGCCTACATCTCGCATCTCCACTTCCAAGTTCCCACAGTAATCAAACACTATGCGATATTGTCATTATACCAGCTCGGATGTGCAGCTTTTCAAATACCAGACGGACACGTTGGCCCATTTGCAGGGAGAAGAAGAAATCCTGTCAGCTTGCTTGGCTTGAATAAGAGTCAACATTCACCAGCACTGTTTGGATCTGCAGCAAACATTTATGTATCCAGAAGATCAGTGAGTGTAGAGTAATCCTCAGGTTGTGGTGGGCATGAGCATATTTTACCATACAAAAGCTGAGATACTTTTATTCAACTCAAAAAGTCTGTGGGCACTCAAATAGTTAAAATGTGGCCTTCACATCAATAGCATATACTTTCATTTAATATATATGATAGGCACTATAATAAGCCTATTATGTCTATGGACTCAAGAACTGAAATGGTATGTCCATTGACAAGGAGTGACAGGCAGAATCATTGTCAAGTGGTATACCATGAAATTTAACATGAATTTATTTATTCATATGTAAATCTGGCTTCTGCATTTTTATCCTACAATCTGCACACCACAGACGTTGAAAAATGGAAGAATGATGAGGCTGATGGGAATGTCATTTGTTTTGCAGTTATTTGGTCCTAAACCAAAGTACTGGAAAAAGTGAAATATTGACTTAATGATGGCGCTAGATGAAAAGTCACCAAACTTATTACTATTCATTCTGAGGGGAACATAAATGTCTGTACAGTCTTTTGTGCCAATCGAAGTGATGAATGTTGAGATATTTCACAGGATAATTGATTGGTCCAAGTCTGGCAACATACAGACTTGTTGTTGAGCCTGCCAGAATCTACTGCTCAGCAGTCCAGGAAACCAATGGAGTGAATCAGCTACACCTCTGAATCTGGTCAGACGTGTGGAGAAGGTGACGTTCAGCAAATGCCAGTAAATCTGAGCTTACTTTCATGTGAAATACATTTGGCACTGAGAACACAATTTTGTCTTACACACACTTGATAACTTACTTACCCCACAATCATATCAAAGAAAAAATAAATACATATAAAGATACTGTAAATGGTTGAAACAGTCAGTTTCTAACACTCCAAATGGCAGTACAGTAGTACAAATGCAAAGTTGGCCAAAACTACTAATAAATACCATTGAACAATACCATAAAGCCATCCCTTCTATCTAATCTACCTTCTACCTTCTATCTGTGATAAAGGGGTACTGAGGCCCATCTGATGGGGCTGTGGGGGTACGTCGGACAAAAAAGGTTGGGAACCACTGTACTACACCACAGTGACAGGGAGGTGGTTGAAGTTAATGGTGGGTGTACAAAGGGCAGGACTACAGAGACCAGGGTTCACATCCAGACTCCTGTCTGTTGTTAGGTTTAGGTAATAAAAACACATGGATTTGTGAAACGATCATGATTGAAGACCATGATCTTTCCCTAAACTGAACCAAGTGCTGTCAGTGCCTAAACATTACCATAAAAAGGTTTAATGATGCTGTAGTTGCTATGAGCGGATATTGTATTTTAAGAGTGGATATTTTGGCAGAAAATAGATGAAACATGTTGTTAGTGAACATTTTTCTGATAAGTTCAGTATCAACATTTTGTGACTTGCTAGATATGTTAATTAACAACATTTCCTCATTATGTTAATAGAAAATGTGATCTGGTCTGCGTGACATTTCCTTCAAAATGTATTTGCTGTTGCAAATTAGTTGTATGTAAACATTGTTTCTAGGAGACAGGGTTTTATGTACATACACAAAAGACCCTTTTCACAGCAGACATTTTGTCTTGTCAAAGCAGGAAAATCACAGGTGTAAATAATAACATGCAAACATGCAGACAAAGATGACTGAGAGGACACGTTGTCATCCCCATTGCTGCTCACTTCTCTGGAGTGAGCATTCATTTAGTGGTCTTTGTAAAGATAACTGACTGTGTGGTTGAAGCTCCAGCGTCTCTCTAGAAGCAATGTGAAGTAAATGTATGAAGGAAATGTATTTCAAATTGATGCAAAATTGCAACACTGAGGACAAAGCTGAGACAGTAATGTGTGCCTCTAAAGTTGAGCTATTATTGATTGGTTCTGCTGCAAAGCCATTTCAGTGCTAATAAAGGAGCAGACAGCAGCGCCGGCTGTCAAAGCCCTGTGGACTTTGCTGATCCAGCTCCTCACACAGACAGAGAGCCCCCGATTGATAAAGATTCAGCAGCTGAGTGACTCAGTCATATGTTAACTCAGGCTGACATGCTTTTTCCCATGATGCAGCCTCACTAACTTCTCTCCTACCCTCAGAGGTATAGTGTGTTATGGTGGTCCTCCATGGTCCTACACCAAATGTGCCAGTCAATGAGCTAGATGGCCTGATCCATTTTGTAAATGTTTGGCTTACTGCTCTGACTCTGAAAGCATACCGTCATTTTTGCACCACATATTAATACTTGAGGACTTTTTACACTCAGCAAGCATATTTTTGTGAAAAATGAAACCTTTCCTCTAGGTTTATGCCTGAGGGAGTGAAGTTGTCAGTTATCCAGGCGTGTCTGCCAGATCTCAGTTTCATTTAATTTATTGCTTCTCTTGTGGTTTGTTGGGGCTTGTGTTGCAAGGTGTATTGAAAAATTGATAGTTTTACATATCATAATGTGTCTCTTTTTCCTCCTTGTATTGTGTCATGATGTTTTGAAGTAATTTGACTAAGGGCTGGCACAGACAGGCACATAATGCAGCAAAGGGAGCCGCTTGAGTGGTTTCCACTCAGAAGACAGCAGAGGGAGAGCCACAACAAGTGAAAACATTTAGCTCCATGGGTAAAATAAGCTTCAGTGGCCAGGTTTGGTTATACCTAACCTGCCCTATGGATCAGGATGACACGCCAACAGAAAGCATGAAATATTGAATATTGAAGTTGTTGAGTCCATGTAAGCAGGCAAAGAACTCTGCTAACACCTTTTAATTAATTTCTTTTAAAATTGCATGGCAGACAACATTGAATATAACATTGAATTCCATTCAGTAGTTCCAGATGGGTGACAAATTAACAAGACTAAGAGTCTACAGCCATGCTAGAGGCTCTGTGAGGTCATGGTGTTTTGAGCTAAGTGCTAACATCAGCATGCTAATGTGCTCACAATGACAATGCTAACCTGCTAATGTTTAGCAGGTGGTGTTTATGATGTTCGCCACCTTAATTTAGTGTGTTAGCATGCTAACATTTGCTAATTAGCGCTAAACGCAAAGTAGTAATGTCACTGTCATCATCGGAGGCTCATCAGCCTCAGCCTTAGCCCCATTGGACTTGCAGGTTGCAAGTTTTCTTAAACCAAAATGTTGAATGAATTGTACTGATGATGGTGCTAAATGAAAAGTTAAAGGCACAGTTACTAAAATTCATCCTGAATGTACAGTCCATCCAACAGTTGTTGGGGTAGAACACAATTCTTCCAAAAGATTTTCCCTCATTTGGTGTTTTGATGATGTTGGTGGAGAACGCTGTCTAACACTTTGTGTTCAGTTGGGTTAGAATGTGGAGACTGTGAAGGTCACAGAATATGATTCTCTTTCATTTTCACTTTCATTCATTTTGATACTCAAAGCATTTAGTGACCCCTTGTAGCCTGCATGGACGCATCTGCAACCATTGTGTTTTTCCACTAGTTTCCTTGGGTCTTTCACCTGTCTGTATATTCTCTATTTATTGTGATTTACATGAAGTAAACACACATTGCTGCTTCAGATTTTAGGACTGGCTAATGTGTGCTGATTGTCTCTATATTTTCCCACCTCAGACGTGCATATGCCTACAATCGGCTTTACATTTTTGTATTACATCACCTGTTCTGGTTTTTAATTCTGCCCATTTTACCTTAAAAATAGAACATAGGAAACAACTGGCACAAACAACCTTCACTTAAGAAGTTGCTGACGATTGTGCAGCGAGTGAGATTGACTCTGGTTACAAAAATATAACCAGATATAACCAGAGAAGTTATTCATCAAACCTGGGTCATATATCTATATAAGAAAATGAAACATGTAGAACCTCAACCAGTGATGACAGATGACAGTGACAATCAGGAAAAGTCAAATGTTCACTCAACATCAAATCGTGCCTGCTCAAAATATATGGCCAAAATAATTTGCAATAATGCCACGTTTAAACACACTGCATGCAGATATATATAAAAATGCAGCAAATACAACAATAATTGCCAGTGTCCTGTTTAATCATTGCTTTTACTTTGAAAAACGAGTAATAGAAAAAGAAAAAAAAATCCCCCACCTGTAATATGAAAATGTTAAATTGTCAATGTGTAATATATTTCCCCCACTCTATTTTTTTGTTGTTCAGGCTTTTCCCCTTTGGCCCCAGGCGTTTGATCTGGGCCACTGCATCAGTGTGTGCAGCTCAGCTTGTCTGTCTACACAGCCAAGACATTTGTTTGACCAGCAAACTAGACATGGATGCAGAGACTGAACAACCCTGTGCTGCAAGGTCACATCTCTGCTGAAAGGTATAATTCCTATAATCAATCAAATTAATCTGCTGGTACGCCTGCTGGCCTGCCCTTTTACAGATTCGTCATGTTGTCCCAGCGTACACTACATCCCCTCACAGAAAAGAATACAAACCTAATGCAATAAAAGCGCTGAATCTGTCCCGTCACATTGCACTGGTTGGCCAATTTGAGAATGATGGAGGCTTTTGCTATTTTGAGGTCCTTATCAGAGTCGTGGAGGGCGAAGCACTCGAACGGACATCCAGCCTCCATGAGGGGCCATGGGAGGCGGGCAGTGTGCAATCAGAGGGACCACGTGAGATTGAAGATTGGTGAAGGATGGGGACAAGGGTATCTAGGCAGTGTATTTATATCCCTCATGTCTCACGTCTTACAAAGTGATAGACAGGCAAACTGAAAGCTTCTGTCACACAAAATTCTCCATGGCAGCATCTTGCCCCGTGCCCCCCTTCCCCCAAAGTAAAAACAGAAAAATAATCTGCAGCATAGAGGGGACTCCTGGATTTGTATGGGTTAATAATAGTTTTTCTCCAGTTTTAGTAATTCCCACTGAGGCCTGTAATGTCAGGCTTGGGGGAATCAAAAGCTTGGGCCAGGAAAATAAATAGAAAATATAAAATAAATTCAGATCAAAGAAATAGGACAGTTTTTCTCAGGGGGACATAATATGTCTCAAGTAATCATTTCTTATGCTTAGCAAATCTGTCATGGAAACATCAAGTATGATGCCGCCATGCTTTTATTATACAGTAGCTTAACTACTGTATTTAGCACTATTTATACTACCATCACCCTAAGGCAAAACCTTGATCCTCAAGGGGGGAAAGCAAGTCAGGGCTAAAATTAGATCTGCAAACTGAGTGTGAAGTGGTAGACCTTAACACAACAACCATGCCTGTATTGTATAAAGGTTATTTTCATGCTGGATTGAAAGTACGCCCACAAACCAAAGCATATCAGGGGTTATTAGCACTTGAAATATTTATTGCAACACACACATAGTTTTCTAATTTATCATCAAGGAGCAATCCTACATAATCATCAGTGAATATTTATAGGCCTATAAAAGATTCAATAACACACATCTGTGTGTTTGATATGATTACAGGGCTAACAAATACAAACACTGCTTCCATGGGGGTGGAGGCTTTCCCACATTTGTTTACCTGTCAGAATAAACCAAGAAATGAATAAATAGAGTGGTGAAAATGTGCACCCTGGATCGCTGGAGCGTCCAGGTTGCACAGTGAGATAAAAGGTGAGATCAATAAATCGGGGCATAGCGGTGTTTACATGTATAATACTGGGGACCTGCTACTCGGTTCAGTGCACACACACAGGCAGAGTCAAGCATTCACACACGCTCACCCAAATAAACAAGCAAGCGGATAGAGAGTAGGCCTCCGTCATGTGGAAAAGGGTGCCAGATGGCTCTGTCGGAGATGGTCAGCGAGGATGAAGCGGGTGAAGCCCCCTCGGTGAGCTTACGTGAGATCATCCATGCGCACACACATTTCCCCTCTCACACAAGACAAGTCATTACCGCTTAGGAAAAAGAAGAAGGAGCGTGTTAAAGGGAGGCACAGCTGCCTTTTCTGGGTGTTTCAATCTTTAAGTCTTTAATCATTTAGTTTCTAAGACCTTCATACAAGACTGTGCCGTGTTCATGTGAGACAGCCTGTCATCCAACAGCAAATGACTCAAGGTGGACAAACAGTATAAAAGTAAAACTGTAGATTACACTGCCAAAACTTAATCATCAAACATTACCTAACTCCTTTATCACCCTGCACACACCTTCCCTACTCAGCATACTTATAAGACACCATAGCCACCCATTACCATGGTAACCTGTAGAGGAAATTGAATCTGACTCATATAAAACTGTTTGGACAGATTGAAAGTAATACATTTTTACTTGCCATTTCAGGGAATCACTTGCAGTCTCACGAGCAAGCTGTAAGTGTTCACAACACACTGAGTCATTAATCAAACGTGTGTTTCAAGCAAAGTGCAGCTGTTACTTTTACCTCAATCTAAAATGCACCAAACAGGGAGAGTCAAGGCTCCGTAAATCTTTCGCAGTGCTCACAGTAAGTGAGTCAGGGATCATGTAGTCTCGCATAGCCAGACCCACACTTCGTTTTAGAGCTAAAGGCATCAGGTAATGATGTGCTGTCGCTGCTGTCCACAGACTCCAGCAGTCCACATTGCAGTGATAACCACTGAGAAAATGGAAACTTAGGCCTGGCCTCTGGATAAATGGATTTCTCTGACAGAAACCAGAGGTGGAGACTCCCAAAATAACCTGCACAAGTTGAAGTACTCTGAGGTTTAACTCACTCACTTTCTTCAACTGTTTTTTTTGTTTTTTGTATAAACCTACTTACATAAAATTAAAAAGGTTAACATGTGACTATTTTAAAAAGTTGTACTTTATATAATGCAAAACATAAAGGATGTCAGTTCACAGTCCATGCTGTTACTCTTTCTGTATACAAAGAACTTCTAAACAAAGCACATTAACAAAGAAAACATGAATCAGAAGAACAATTCAGCGACGTATTAAGCTAACTGTGTGCTTTTATGCAATGTTTGTAACATTTCCTGCTTATATTAAGGTTTACTTTATAATAAACTTAAGACGTTAGATTCTGTTCGAATACAATTTTAAAATTAATTATTTCATCATAATCATTATTTAAACAAATAAAACATTTAAAAAAACTTTTTTTTCCTATTTCCGGTTAGCTAGCAAGTTTTGGTTAGCTAGCAAGGTGAAGTAGCTTCAACTGCCAGGCTAACACAAAACAGCTTGGATGGGGTTTTAGCTAACGTCAAAGGGGTACTCCAGCAATTTACTATTTCTCTTCCATGAAGTTTGGGGGTTCACAAGAAAAAGATTGAACCAGCAAAGGCAGAGATATCCTGACTTTAGTCCCAAGTAAAAATAATTAGTAAAATGTTCACTGATAACGTATTTCATTTATTTACTTCCGATATCCGCTCATAGCAACTAAAACATTATTTTACTTTTTTATGGCACTCGTAGTACTTAGTTATGGTTTACGGAAAGATGGCGGCTTTGGTTTAATACAGAAAAAGTCAACAGTGACTTGAACAACAAAACATGACGTGTTTACTTTATCATACACAGGGCTCAGATTCTTTAGTGTCAAAGTCCTGTCCTTCATACACCCGCCATCCACCCCGACCACCTCCCGATGAGTGTGTGGTAAATAAATAGAGCACTTCCTACACTAGAAAAAACATTACCTATGAACATAATCCAGGAAGCAATTACATTTCCCACTACAACGTAATTGGGAAAACGAAGACAAGGTTGTCATATTAGCTTCGGCTGAACTTTACAATGCATTTTTGCTTAGAAGACTGGATTGTGTCCCCCTTCTCACTGGAATCGCATAAGGAAGAGAGGTCGTCATGGCAAGCTGTAGGGAAAGCAGGAATGATTATAGCAACAAATAACTCTTTCAATGTACATATGGGCATGTAAGTATTGTCATAAGACAAACTTGAAAATTGTTAACCTATCCTTTAATGTTCTTTGATTCATGTTTCTGTACTATCCAGTTAGCTAGCAAAGCTTAACCTAAGTGAAGTAGCTAGACCACAGCCAGGCTAACACAAACTAGCTTAGCTAATGTTAACTCAGCCATTCATGGATTGGGTAACGTTTGTTTTTTATTGTAATTCTATGAGTGTCACTGTGTTCAGAGATCGTAGCTCAGCTAAGATAAAAAGGACTGTTGATTGCAGTTACTGAGATTTCCAGGGTGTCAGTGAACATGTAAGCTTAGAAACTGCGTGTTTGTCACTCCAGCTACCTATGACAATGATTTGTATGAGATAAAGCAGTAAGAGAGTTAGGGGGATGTTTGTTGTTCTTCCTGCTAGTTTGGGGAGCGGGAGTTAGTTTACAGGATATGCTGGAAAGCGAGAGGCTAGTTCAGAGAGCTACAACAGCAAAGCTAACAGGTTTTTGTTGTTTTTTGGCATTGACTTTTAGCATTCACTAATAAACTGCCAACAAAAGTGACTGTCCTTCCCAAAAATATGACCATATATGTTGTTTGTGCAAACAGCAATTATGACCCATATTTATGTTTATTGTTAGGCAGCGACCTATAAAGAGCAAAAAAGTCTGCGTAGGGAGGTGGTCGGGGTGTGGGTTTAACAACACAGGAGCCAGGAGACCGCTGTGTCCCGTGTGAAACCAGAAGTCAACCCGGAGTTATTTTAACTTACATGCGTGACTTAACTGGTGCCTAAACCTAACCAAACTGCAACAGACACAACATTAACCATGTGTTTATTATTGTTACCATGAATACAAAGGTCTGGTATGCCTATATATGTCATTTTGGAAGTCACTGACAAACTACCTATTCTGTCGTTTAGGTTGGAGGACTTGCAGTGAAACCAGGTAATGTCTCGTCGTCTTCTCAGTAAGGGATGCTACAATACATTTAAGAATTGTTGAATTGATGTATTAGAAAAACAAAATATGTTTGTGTGTGTTTTGTGACATCCAACAAGTATAAGCTGTGACATTAAGACAAATGGTTGTAACAGATTTCTTTTTAATATGAGTAAGTCATTCATTATTTCTGCGGAGGCTGTCAGTTTCCCCCGTGTAATCAGCTTGGTCTTCATCAGGATGTATTCATTAATTGCTCCACCAAGATTCTTTTCCTTTGTACATCGTCTGGGGGAAATCTGCTTTACACAGCCCCTAAATCAGCTGTGGGCTTTTCCTACGTTATTATTAAAGAAGGACAACAGCAATTAAACATTTCATTTGTGCAAGAGACAGATGGCAACTTATTAAAAATGGTCATTTTAAAATGATTTGGTCCTGCTGAGGTACTGTGATGTATGTCAGTGTCTTAGTCCAGCTTTAATGTGTAGCCTATTATCTCCACAGAGTCCAAAAATCATGCCACTGCTCCTGCGAACTGGGAAACGTTCAGCTTTTCCAAGGGCCTGAATGCCATTCATCCTTTTGTGTTGGATTAATTACGTTGGTCTTTTGGTCTCATCACAGAAGGGCTATACATTTGTTTTAAGTGAAAATGAAAGTCAGATATCTGCTATCACCCTCTGCTCCTTCAGCATATCCCTCTCAGGACTGAAGACCTTTCAGTATTCTAGGCGAGGCTGTAAATCTCACTAAAGCTGGATGTATTACGTTTGTTCATTGTGAAACTATTTCAGGCTCCTTTGTGTTAAGAGAAATGGCTAAAACCACTACCTCAGGGATGTGGAAAAGTCTAACTATCTGCTTTTACACGACCTTTACTGTGAGCCGTCTCACACCAGACAGACCTGCATCATTTCTAAAGTAACAAGACTTTAAGCCAATAAATAATTTCCTTTTAGCTGTTAATGAATCTCTTTCACATTTACCATCATTTGCATTTTAGTGAAAAGCGCGCGGAATGATAAAAGCACCAGTATACTGAATATGAGGGACAAGCTGAAGAGTGGAACAAAGTTATCTCTTACAATTAACACTCTTCCTTTTGTTTTGGAGCTCTCATTTTCTTACAAAAGCTGTCCTCAAACACTTCCAAATGTAGGTCATTTGCCAGTAGTTTCTCAGCTAAGTTAATGGATATTAATGAGCTATAATCCATTTGATGTGACAGGCTACTTATATTTCCCCCCACGGAAGGAGGAACCATTCTTCCTAGGCCATCACTATCAATAATGTGATTCAAGCTTTTTCATGCCTGGTGATATAGCACATCCAGCTTCATGATGCTCAGTGCTGCGTGGCTGCAGAAACGTCGTCATGGATCGGACCTGGAGATGCAAGGTCACACTGATCCTGACAGATGAAGAGTTTGAAGTACAGAAGCTGCTGTAATTTTTACCAACAGTGGAGATGAAGGCACTGTAGCATGACAGATCTCATAAATTAAACAGTGCTCTTATTAACTGTAGTGAACCACAGGAGTTGCCATCCTGCAGTCTGCTGTGATCTGCTCGGTGCCATCTCACATTTTATTTGGCCATGTAAACGACTGTTTGACCACACATCAGGGGAAAGAAAGCTTCTCCCAGCGGGACGGCGTGAATAAGAGTCCTCATGCGGGGTGCGTGTTGGGGGAGGTTGGGAGGGTATCTCTGCCAGGAGTGCAGTGCAGACAAAAACGCAGGCCAGATGCATCTCAATTCCAATTAGGTAATGGGAGCTGACAGCAGGCATGAGCGAGCCACACGTGGACTCCAGAGCCAGAGCGGAGGGCTGGATGGATCTTTACAAGCTGCATTTCAGAGACTCCTTGACCCAGGGTCTCTGGGAGATGAAGGCAGGTGGTTACACTGCAATCAAAAATTAATGGCGAATAGAGTCGGGGGGAATGAAAAATGTGTGAGTGGGAGAGTGGAGGGAAGAAATGAAATGGAAAAGAGAAGCATGCAGAAAGGCAAGGAAAAAAGGATGCTGATATGAATGAGAGTTTGCAACAAACGGGGTGTGTGAATGAGGAAGAGACTGCTGTGGAGGTGGAAGGAAATTGATTGTTAGCGGGAGGATGGCAAGGCAAGGAGGGTTTTTTCCCCATCTTTTATTCAACAAAGTGTAAGCAAAAAAGGTCACACACCAACAAAGTTCCATTGAAGTCTAGCTGAGGATGAATGTGGCTGCAGTCCAGTGGCTTCAATTTATAAAGGTGTCAAAACAATACCAGCTGTAAACAGGTTGTTATATGTTTAAAATTTACTGTCATAGATAAAATGTCAGTCATCCTGCACAACCAGCCTGTCAAGCAAATTCTCTCTCTCTCTCTCTCTCTCTCTCTCTCTCTCACACACGCACACACACACACACACACACACACACACACACACACTAGCACACATAACCCTGAACTGACAGACTGAATGAACCCTGCTAATCTGCTCATAATTTAAGTCATTCAGGCTAGCCGAATTTTGCACATCTGTCATCTCTGCATCTTGTCCAATCTGTTTGCATGATTCTGGTATTATTGTAACTAGTCCTCTGTTCTACAGCACAGGCCTCTTATAGTTTGTCCTGCAATGACAGTAATATATCACCCCTGACTTGTTATTGTGTTCAAATATGTCATCATTATTAGCGAGGCTAAAGTCTGTGGAAGTCACTGTAAAATATTCGCTGGTGGTAAATTAATTATGTTGAATGACATTCTTTATAAATAGTGTATATTGTGCGGCCCGCCCTTTTTTCGTTTGTTCCATTTCAGGTTTTGTCTCATAGCTTCTGGTTGCTGGCTATATTAAATACAAGTAAAAAGTCATGATTCTGATCGGTTGAGACAGCCTACTATACTTTCTCAAAGCTGGGAACACACGTCCACATTTTAGAGGTGGTCATATGACCTGACACCACCACATTCAACACAGATTCTTCTTTGACGCAAAGTTACGTTCGCCATTAACTAGCTTACAACTAGCTCAACAGTTGCTGTAGCAGCAGCTCAATGTTTCTATGGAGAAAAGTATCAAGAGCTCTGATGCTAACTTATCAGTACGATGATGGAGATAAGTCATTAACATGTACAGTCTTCACAGATGATCACTAAACCAGATGTTTTTTATTTTAATAATGTGCTTTTGTGCGTGTTAGCTAATAGGGCACATATTCTGCTCACTGTGTGGCTGCATATTAGCAGCTAATATGTATATTTTTGAGTTAAGCAGTGAAGTTTGCATTTTCTCATGTGAGCACTATATATTTCTTAAAGACAGAATGAGTAGGATGTGTAGGTTGCAGCTTGTAAACACAACATTCAAAGTGGCCCCTCCTCCCCGGCTCATAGCTTCCTCTTGGGTGCATGCTTACGATCTGGCACCTGGTCGCTATGTTTTTATAGAGTCCCGCCCTCACATCCTGCATGCTGTTATTGGCTGGGCTACACATCCACTGCTCAAAGGTTGACGCCCTGTAATGTCCCAGCTGGTGATTGTGAAGCAAGAATGAAACAGCTAATGCTAATTAGCTAATCCAAGCGCGACTTCAGCGCTATGTCTGAAATAACGCTAGGCTTCATTTGTGTTGTAACAAGGTTTATTAAACTTGGTTTTACACCCTTTATTTACAAGTTATATACAGTACATTACATTTATTTAGCTGACACTTTTATCCAAAGCAACTTACAATAAGTGCATTCAACCATGTGGATACAACCCAAAAATTGCTAGAATCATGCAAGTACATAAATTTCATCAAATATGCTGAACTGCTTCTAGTGCTACATTTAGAAACAATAAGAGATAAAGAGTTTTAATTTTTTTTTTTATGGGCCAAGGTGCAGTCTGAACAGATTAATTTATAGTCTACGATGAAAGATGGGGAGCTTGTTCAACCATTCCATGTTCTGGATCCAGGACAGTAAACACTCGTGATTTTGTTGAGCGGTAGCAAGCTATATAAATAAAATTGAATTGAATTGAACTGCTGCCACCTGGGTTTCAGACCGGGGAAAAGACAGAATTAGTTGAGTGTCTCTGTCACTATCTGCATAGTTATGGTAGGAAAAACCATGTGAGTGAATAACAGAGCCAAGTGATTGGTGTAAAGAAAAAAGAGGAGGGGACCCAGAACACAACCCTGAGGGACCCCAGTAGTAAGGCTACAAGGTTCAGACATAGATTCTCTCTAAATTACCCTCTAAGTGCGGCCCCTTGAGGTAGGATGTCAACAGGGAGAGTGCAGAGCCTGAGACTCACAGTTCATGGAGGGTGGAGAGGAGGATCTGGTGGTTCACAGTGTCAAACACTGCTGAAAGGTCCAGCAGGAGGATGACGGGGGAGAGGGAGGCTGTTATAGCAGTGTGGAGTTCCTCTGTAATGGCAAGGAAGGCAGTCTCAGTTGAGTGGCCTGCCTTGAAACCAGACTGGTGGGGGTCAAGAAGGTTGTTCTGGTGGAGATATGCAGAAAGGTGAGTGAAGACAGCACGCTCAGAGAAGAGTGTCCATGGCAGAGTCGGGAGGCATGAGTGAGAAGGAGTCAAGTGAGGCAAGAGAGGAGGGAGCCAGGGAGTGAAGGTTGAGGCGAATAGGGACGGTATGTGTAGAAGAGAGATGTTTGAGAGTTTGAGAAAGGGGGAGAGAGTAGGATATGAAGAAGTGGTCAGAGACATGAAGAGGAGTTACAGAAAGGTTTGTGGCAGAGCAGTTCCTGGTGAATATAAGGTCGAGCTGATTACCAGCTTTTTGTTGGTAGGAGGGGAGGGAGAGAATGTCAGCTGTTAACTTCTCTGTCTGGACGTTGAACTCCCCGAGAAGTACAAGAGGGGGGGCCATCTTCAGAGATGTTTGATAGGAGGACGTCTAATTCCTCCAAGAATTCCCAGAGAGGACATGGTGGGTGGTAGAGTACAACAATGTTTAATTTCACTGGAAAAGTAACAGACACAGCATGCAATTCTAAAGAAGAAGGAATGAAATGTGGGAGCAGGTAGAGAGAAAATCTTCATTTGGGGGAGATTAGCAAACCAGTGCCACCCTCTCTGCCTGTCCAGGTGTGTGGGTGAAGGAGTAGGCTGAAGAGAGGACTGCAGTGGTGGAGGTGTTCTCTTGTGTGATCCAAGTCTCAGTGAGAGCAGGGAAGTCCAGAGATCCCAAGGAGGCATAGCCAGAGATGAACTCAGTCATGTGGGAAGCTGACTGGCAGTTCCACAGGCCCCCTGTGACAAGATGTTGGGTGTGTGTGCGGGTGGGGTAGATAAAATTAGAGAGGTTAGAGTGATGCCGTGAGCAGGTGCGTGGTCTATAGTGTCTACGAGAAGAGTGGTGTACAGGAATCTTCATTTACTACTGCTGAGTTAAAGTCAAGTGCTTAATTAAAGGAGATGGAGGAAAGACATTAAAAGACTAATTGTTTCTCAACCTTTCTGATGATGAAACCTGGCACCCTGAGGGTTTAGTGGAATGGAAATGGATTAATTAAATACTTTTGATGCACTGCCCAAGGTCAGAATTAATCAGATGTGCAGCATGTTTGAATAGAAATACATCTACCATGTACTTTGTACATGCGATGGTTTAGTGCTTAGGTGTTATTACCACCTAAGTGCTTAGGTGGTAATAATAATATGTTATTTTTTCTCTGAAAAGACATCTACTAAGGTCCATAAAGCTTTTATTTTCTTTCCTAATTAGTGAAAAATGGAACTCATTGTATCTTCTTGTGAAATCCTCGGACACAACCTGTCAGCAAAGAGTTAAACTGCTTATCAATGTACCTTTTTCAGCTTTTGTTTTGCAGCTCTTCCATTTAAATAATTAAATAACCAAGATGCTCGAGGGCCTGGGGTCGACAATAAACTGTGTCATGTCATGTATCCTCAGTGTTCAGGCCAGTGTTTTTCCAGTGCGTTTACTCTTTTCAGGCATCAACATGCAGCCCTGATAGGGATCATGTACTGGATTTCTGCATTATGATGATAATATGAGGCTTTGGCTGACTCAACCCCCTCACGCATGCAAGACGCAATCGGACGAGCTCTGCTCCACCTGTCCCTCCTTTCCAGTTGCCAAGACTGACCGAATGTCTACTCTCTGCCCACAGCTGTCACAAATCCCAGCATGCCTGGCATGCATGGTACACAGGACACTCAGGCCAACAAATTGCCCGGTCGGTTGGGTCGGAGGGAGCACGTCTCAGCAACGGAGTACTCCCTTGGCACCTCCAATGTGGCTCGAGGACAGAATCATGACTGATTTGGTCAGTTGACCTCACTTGTGTGTTTCTAATGTGCCAACATCTGTATGAAAACACGAGTCAACTTCAAACATGGGTGGAAAAGAGAAAGATGGACTGGCCCTGTGCCATCCTTCCAGATGCTTTGCCACAGCATGCTAGGCTCAGTATCACCTCGATGTGCCCCACTGCTGCAGCTCTGCCCCGCTCTGTTTACCCCTGATGAGGCGAGACGCTCGCTGAGCTAATGCTAATTAACATGGATCGGGACTCGATTGCATCTGGCTCGTGCTGCTGTTCTTGATTCCATCAAGCAAGCTCACCTTCTCCACCAAGGTGATCTAAACAGATAATGCTTTGAGGTATTTCTTGATTTCTCCAGCAGCCTCATCATGCTGTTTTAGTGATAAATCAGATGTGATGTGCTGATATGGGAGTTGATAGTGATCATGGAAATGGTTTTGAAGGCAATGTGTTTGATCTTTGTCTCTCAGTAGTTTCTGTTAGACATGATACTTTCAGAGAGACTTTGAAATAAAAAGTTGTGACCCTCTGCAATTCAGAATTTAAAATTACAATTCAATTTACAATGTTATGATACATTTAAATAGCATTAAAGCAAAGTCCATTGTATTTATGAGTCATTTCAAATGCAAATGCATTAATGAAGGTACCTTTAGACATTATAAGTACATTTACTCAAGTACAATTCTGAGGCACTTGTACCTTACTGGAGTATTTCCATTTTCATCACACTTCAACTCTACTACATTTCAGATGAAAATACTGTACTTTTTACTTCACTACATTTATTTGTAAGCTATAGTTAGTAGTTACTTTGCATATAAATATATTGCACATAAAATATAGGGTTATGATCATGAAAATATAATGCACTGTCATAGATTAAACTACCCAACAGTATATAGTAGTTAAAATCAGCTTCACCTTGACGACATTAAAATGCTGCTTGCACGTTAATACATCAGAAATAGTATTAATGTAATGGAGTATTTTTATGTCATGGTATTACTTGCTTTACTTAAGTAAAATAGTACTTCTCCTACCACTGGGAAGAACAGTGTTGAGTGTTAATGAAGCAGATGTTTTGACATAGCTTCTCTCTCTCTCTGTCTGCTGGGCTCTTGGCGAGGTCTCTCACTGCAAATGCCAGTATGATGAATCTAAACATTTCATTAGATAAAAGCAGAGCAGATCTGTTCTTATTCAAGACAGTGACCACATGAATGATGGGATGTCCTTTCTATAAGGCTATCTGAGGTCATATGCAAAACTGTAACTGAACAGGGTGAGTGTGTAGCTCGTCACAAGTTACATGTTTACTAAAGATGGAAATGATATGTGCCCTTGTGTAAAAATAAATAAATAAAACAAAATCAGGCAGCATAAGTACCAGCCTAATTAAAAGCCACAGGCATATTTCAAATGCTTCAAGTGAAAGCAGACACTCTCTCTCTCTCTGTCTGCATGTGTTCAGATTTCATTAATTCTTAAGGCCTGGTAGACCCTGTACTGTGTGTCTCACAGACATGAACCATCATGAAAGTACATATTTAATGAGAATACTGTACTTAGGATCACAAGACCAAGCCATTTCAGTAGTATATGACTTTACATTTTACATGTTATATGGCTCTTACAGTGTGACAGTAAATATTGTGACAGCAAATGCAAATTGTTTTTAGACCAATGAAAAGCTGCTCTGCTGTTACATTAACCTTTCTGCAGAGAGTGGAATTAATGGAATCAACTTTTTTTTTCTGAATTACCCCTTAAGGACTTTTCTTTAAATATTCTGCACACCATCTGTTGGATATTCAATCACTTTGACACAGACATGAGTGTGAAATGTCACATTTACATTACATTCATTTCTTTATTTTTAAGTAAAAGTAAGTCTTCTTTTGTAGAACATCTCTTATGTTATTATCTTATGAGTCTTCAACATATGATTCTTGTGACCTTCAAAGTGCCAATTCTATATTTTGATTTTGTGCCCAGAATAACAGGGATGGGTCTTTCTGCAGTCATTATTTTGAGTGAAGTAGTACAAAATTTTATCCTATCAGAACAACTACTCACGTTCTCAGGTCTTAAATAATTTGTATTGGTCTGCTATAGAGGCCAAAGTCATTTTATTACAAAGCAACTAAGTGACGATCAACTATTATGGTTTCAGCATTGCAATGTGAAACCCCAGTTCCTCGTCCACCTGTGCACATGGAGCTGATAAAAAGAAAACCCACTCAGACTGAATTCTAATTAAAACTGCTCGTTACATAAGCTGACTTACTGCTCCCTGATTCTTCTAGGTGCTCATTAGCCATTTGAAAGATAAGCATGCTTAATCTGCCTTGGAAATAATATCTCCACTGGGAGGCTTTCTTCTGTCCAAACAAATACGTCCCTGAAATTTGACATGTAACAAATACACTTCAGTAAAGGACCTAAAGGGCCACAGTTGGTGTCACCTCAAGCTCATTTGAATCCTAATTACAAGCTGAAAGCAGCTACTAATACATTTAGTTTGAACACTGTTCTGTAGGGTTAGCTGCTCCAGTCCACCTTAAAGGCTGATTGGGCTACATCCTCATGCTCTGCTATATATGCAAGAGAAATTTTAGGTTGTAAAGGGAAGAAGGATATTCTGCCTCTTGAAACATAGCTGCTTTAGTCACCTATCTGGCAGGTTGTTTCTTTAAGCAGGGTGAGGGACTGTTCCTGAGTGAGAGCAGCTAAGAACACCATTTGGTTACTGTTAAGGTAACTTTAGACCATTCGTCAGTGTGCCAGTGTCTGTTTTTTTTTCTTTTCTTGTCCTGACTGCTGTTTTACCTAGATTTTATCTGCATGTATTTTGTGTCAGTGATGGGTTTGAAGGGGCTTCTTTTTGCTTGTGCTGAGGTTAGATCTTGTGTATATACTTATAATCTGCCAAAACTTAACAGTGTGTGCTTTTGCATTCACCAATTTGATTCACTAGTTTGTGTACGAATTAGCTGAAGTAGAAGTGACCTGAGCTTGTCACAATAAGTTTAATTCCACAAAGTCACTTTCCTGTCAGAAGATTAAAACTGGTGCTAAAAGCCTGAACTGTTAATAGAAATGGAACTTATTTGTGCCAAAAAACTCATGTAAACATAGTTAAATCAGTGTATCATTGATTTTCAGATAAGTAGCTCCAGAGAACATCCCATGATGCTTGACTTTGATTTGTACTGAAATGAAAACAACAGTGTAGAGTCTGTTTTAAAGACTACTATTTCAATACTGTGAATTGTTCCAGTTATTTTTGTTGATATCTTATCCTCTTTGTGAAAGTTTAGACATCCCTGAAGGCTTTTTCCTTTAAACACCAACCTCCCCCATTCCTTTCTATTTCTGTCCACAGATATCTGCCCTCTCCATGTTGACAGCAAAAACTGTTCTTGCTCGGTTCGGAAATCTATCACAACACATAACATCTTTGAAAGAGCACTCACCTAAAGCAGAAACAGTGAGCAGCCTATGTTTTATTTGACTGAATGTTGCTGGAGAGGATGGTGAGGTTAGAGATGTGTGATAGGATAAGAAAGGAAGAGTGAATGTGAACAAATGTTGAGGGTGTGTGCGGGTTGAGATTATGGAGGAATGCCGGCGGTCCAGGACAGTCTCCATTGCGGATCTTGAGAGGATTTCCCGCACAATTTTTAGCTCCAGATAATTCGAACAGAGACTCCATGATCAACATGCAACTACACATTCCCTGTCTTTTCTTCTGTTTGAAGCAGTGTCCAACAGGTACCATGGACTGCATGTGTTTGAAATGATTCAAAGTTCATTTAATAGTCTTTGTCAGTGATTTAGACCACTTCTTGTTTTATAACTGTTCTTTTTAAATATGGCTTATATCAACAGAAACCTATACAGTATGAATACTATATTCACATCATATACGTAATTAAGATTATACTTTAATACAGAGTAAGGTTACTATTAAAAGTTTTTATTAGCAGAGACATATAACATTTCCACATTCAAACAGCTGCTACATTCAATGATCAGACATTTTATGAAACAAGAGGGGCATCTTTTCAGCCATCTTCCTGTCGTTGAAGTATTAAGTAAATTTAGCAATATCATAATTTGATGAACAGTTGACATCAGTCACACGGTATCTGGAACAATCCCTGTGCAATAACCCTGTGACACAAACATCCACTGTACCTGTAAAATATATATTCTCATTGTTTAAATACACTGTTTTTTTAACATGTAAATATCATCATTCAAACACAAATCTACACACGCTGTGCATACTGTATATACTGTCATGTCCTCCTACCTGTATGTACTGTATATAAAGCAACCTGTTACATTAATCATATTTGCTTCACCACCCTTTGCACTCTGCACCATTACACTATTGTCTTACTATCTACAAATGGTATTGTTTATATATATATATATATATATAAATGAGGTTATATACTTTAATTTTTTTATATATATTTATATTTATTTCTGTACATAGTAGTTTAATGTTTATGTTTACCTTGTCGAGCTTGTCGTCCTTGTTTTTAGCTGTATGTATGTCTATTTCTGTGTATGTACATTGAGAGCAACAAAAAAGTATCAAAATAAAAGCATTCATTACGCAGAATGGCCCCGTTCAGAGTCTGATATTTATCATATATATGATTGGAATATTATTTTTGATGCATGAATTTGTAAGTGTCATTTTAATGTTGTCAAGATGGAGCTGATTTTAACTTCTATACTGTATATATTGTTGGGCAGTATAACAGTGGATCATATTTTATTAGCTGATCATATATTTTGTGTGCAATATCCTTAAAGTAACTACAGCTGTCAGACAAATGTTTTGAAAATGTAGTGATGGAGACGTATAAGGTACCATGAAAGTACAAGTACCTCAACATTAGTACATGGTCACATTCCACCTCTGCCATTTTCAGCCCAATATTGTAATTTAACTTTCAATGCATGGCAAGTACAGTATTGTTTTACATAAGGCATACCCAAAATTATTGTTTCTTTCGTTGCACAGTTGAAGTCAGCCTCCTGATGTCTGTATGACTCAATCATCAGATCTGTATATGAGGATAAGTCACACAAAGAAAATTCTGTCAGCTTTCTAGCAGTTTCCATGTAAACGCATGGAACATCTCTATAGAATCCATGGATTATCTGCGGTCACGTGGTACAATGCTCCAGCTTTACATCTCACAACAGTATTAAATATAGACTATAGATCAAGAGGTAAAGGGACGTGATGAGGCTAAAGCTCCACTGGATCCACTGGACTGAAACTTTAAGCTTAGTTTACCCTCCTTTTTTTATTTTTACAGTCAAGTTTACTCACCTTTTCTCAGGCTGACATAATGGTACAGTATTAGAAGACTGGACTACAAGGTTGAACTAGTGCTGTTCTGAAAGTAGGGTTGATTTTTGTTGCTAGTGGGGGTTGTTTGGTTGTCTGCTGACGCACACACACACACTCATTCTTTACCAGTTCTTTGGGAAAGACTCATTATCACTCCCATTCCCAGTAGTTATGTCATTTCCTGCATTGGAGACATTTTATTATTTGTTTTATTTCCCATGTCACAATTTCTTCCCTGAATTTTCTGTTGTCATTTAGATTTTGTTGCTATGTAATCCATTTGTTTTTATTTGCTCAACCAAGGCTTTACATTTTATCCAAACACAGTAGGAGGTCTGATGGAACAGAGGACACGTCTTTATACATGGATTTGAATGTGTTTCAAACAGTGCCTCTCTCCACTGTTAATAATGCACGCATGATGTCAAACATTATTTATATATTTCAGAGGAAAACACTGCTGCGGGACATGGCTATATTTTCAGAAAAATCCCATCAGCAAGGCCATGACCCTTCCCTTAATCCACTGTTTTCAGCCACTCGCAGCCTGAACGCCAGAGAGCAAAACCATGCTTCCCCTCCCCTCCCCTCTCACCAGAGAATACACACTCTCCTTTTTGCTAAATGCTCAAATGACAGTCTCAGCCCACGGGGGGAAAGCAGCAAACCCTGTGAAAGTGATTTAATTGCTCTGTCAGGTCAGTGGAAGCTCACAGACTACCTGTTAGTGCAATACACCTGCCCACAGCCAAATCGTTGGCAGTCGGCCCTCTATGAAATGAAACGGGGGCACCGGGGTCCGTGTAAATTGGCCCTGACAGGGGGAAGAATCATCCAAGAAAAGAGCCAGGCTGCAGTTTACTGGCAGCCAGCACTTGACACCATATTATATCCATCCAGATTTACTGCCTCTCTCTCTTCTTTTTGCCTCTTTAGTGTTTTTGCTCCTTGTCCTATGAAGCAGTGTCTCACTTTAAAGTTGCAGATGTTCATAAGGCTTTGACATGGAATAAAGAAAACCTGTTTCCCTCTGGAAGCCCATGCTTTCAGCACAGGCTACATACATTTACTTTGTTATCATATATTCTAATGATATTCTCTAGTAACATGTTGTTCTTTATAATGTTTCTTTAAAAGAATAGCAAAGGTGTGTGTTTCACTCATATAGCATGTTTACAGCTCACCACAGGATGCAGAAGGTTGATCTTGTTTGTGGTGAAATGCTGCTCTCTTGTGGTCAGACACTGTCTGCAACTGAACCAGTGCAACATCCCAACTAGATGAGGAACCAGCAAGAGGTTTGTGATATTAACTTCACTTCACATTCATTCTATAACCTGCTGTTGTACTGTAACAGAGCAGTGATGCTGTTTGCTTGCTTAAACTTGCTCATAAATGACATTCTGTCCTTTTAATCATACAAGTATTGACCATATAATGACAATACTGTGACATTAAAGTCAAAATGTGTGCATTGTTGGTGAACCAAAGGATGTAGGCGTCTACCTCAGAACTGGTGTACCTGGTCAGGTTAGTAACGAAAACAATGATGTAATGCATGTACACTCAGCATGTGTCAATGAGCTGTATTTCACTGTTTATGAACATAATATGGAAGCAGGATGGAACCCTGATCTTGTTGTCTTTACTGTTAATCCAACATATCTCAGGACACATTGACACATCTCATCTTAAACTTTGTATACTCTGATCATCGTGGTCCCTTTCTGATGCAGATAAAGTCATTCTTGCAGGTATTACCAAAAAAATGCATTTTTTCAATAAACATCTGCTCTACAGGCTCTTTCCACCACATCGTACAGGACAAGGTGATTCTCCTTTTCTGGAATCTACAATCGTTTCAAGGTGACTCTCAACTGGGGGGAGACCATCTTTTCTCTCCACCCTGTCAGTACGTCCTGCCTCCCACTTCAGACCAGCACAAATTCAGGTCACCTGGCCACAGACGGCTTCTGGCTGTTCAACATGCACAGATGTTACCAGTATGTTAATCATGTACATCATTTAGAAAAGGTGGAAAAAAGACATTTTCATGAGTAAACAGTGAAATGTGTGCAGTCTGAGGGCAGAAAGTTGGCTGACTTTTCTGTTGTGGTCATAATTAAAGTGAAGCATGGCTGTTGAATAAAGTGAACCAGTGATCACTGGGCCAAGAGCTTGTGCACCAAGCGGGAGGAAACTGGAATGAGCAAATTAAGTTAATGAATTTTTTTATCATGCACACTGGCCCTTCCCTGGTAGATTTAAGTGGTGGAAAGTAACTAAGTACTTTTACTCAACATTGAGGCCCTTCACTTAAGTATTTCCATACATTTATGAAAAACTACTAAAAGTGAGAACTGGCCCGCTACAGGGTGTCTGATAAGAACGTGACCAGAGATGTCTGACTTTAAGATCCAGTAATGTTTATTGAGGAACCAGACAATTGACAAGTTGAATATGAAGTTGTATGTGGTTCTGAAACATAAGCAAATAATAAAGATTGTACATTAACAGCCATGAGTATAATTACACAATTACACATACTATCTATGTGTACATAGAATTTACATTACTCTATATGCAAAAAATAAGCATTTGACTATCAGCTTTACCACTAACATTACTTACCAAAACTGTATGTTGTAGCCACCATATAGAACAATATAAAAGGAGTTACATCAATTTCCAAAGGCTGAGGTGGAATTGGCATGATCACATGGTAAGGGAAATATTGACAGCTAAATATACTAGTTACTTTGCAGAGTAAGATTTTACACACAAAACACATGAAACATGCAAAATATGATATATTGTTATAGATTAACTTTGACCAGCTACAACATGAAACTGCTGTTTTCCAGATTGAATAAAATAATTGAATGAACGGATGATACACAAACTGACTTCAAAACTTCTTGAGTCACAAACCATGGCAACAACAAGTGTGTCCCAGCTGTGTTCATCACTTTTTAGTGTCCTCTGGAAACACTTTCCCTTGTTGTCTGTGCTACTTGAAGTGCGTTTCTGTATTTAGTTGTATTTTCTGTATATGAAGCGTGTTTTCTAAATGCTGCGTATGTGTTGTCAACTTTATGAGGATGTTTTCTTAATTTGCTTGTGTTTTGTCTATTTGCATGTGTTTTCTTAAGTTGCAATGCGCTGAGCTCTCAGGGCCACCGTAGAAAACAGATGATTTCTCTGTGTAAATTGATTGTTTGATGGAAAGAATGTATTAAATATCCATGGTTTGTAGGGCATCACATCTTTCTAATTTTGTGCTGAAAGTTTTGGGGTGCAAAATTTCATGTACTGCCAAAAACTGTATTTTTTTGTGCCCCATGGAGAGTCAGAATGCCATGACTTACAGGTGTAAACACACCAGGGCCTGTTCTTCTCACTTGTTGTAATAGTTGAAGCTTGAATTAAAATGTATCCAAAGCATCGAGTCCTTTAAGTTCAAAGTTTGCCACATTTGTGATGTAATCTTTTCTATCTATTCCTCAAAATGCACCAACAGATCAGTGTTCTTCAGGATATGAGGGACCTGGCGAATAAAAATATTTCAGCATATTAGAACTTGAAACACACACACACACACACATGCACACGCACTTCTATACTTGTGCATGTGCCCCTTACCCTAACCATCACAATTAAATGCCTAAGCCCTAACCTAACCTATGTCAAACTTACATGTTCATGATAGACGGTAATAATTATGCTTAAAGCCTATTACAGTGCCACCTACCTCCAAGTTTTAAGGGGTGGTCAGTTTCTATGTACAGGCAGATTATTTGAAATCAACATTAATTCTGAAACTTATAACAGCTCCACTAACCTCTACATTTTAAGGCGTGGTTAGCTTGGTGTCTAATTTACATGGTTACAGGTGACATTAGCACTTTTTCTTACTTGATAATCCACTTATCTCCAGATTTTAAGGTTTGAGAACTTAAAGTTATGTATTGCATGTTCTATGAGTTTTATGATATCACAACTTATCAATTTTTATTTATTATATAACACTGGAATCTTATGAGAACTTACCCTCTTAACTTTAGGAGTGTAGTCATTGTAAATTAATTTTGGGGCTAACCTTGTCTTCAGCTATCTTTTCTACCTGTTTGGTCACCCTATATATATTTATACTTTGTGTGTTACCCTTTTGCCTTATGTTTAACTTCTAATGTATTATTATTAGGTAATTTTCCCAGGCAAATGCTTAATAGCATCTTAATCTATCACCAGTCTTACATAGTTTGTATTGAGCCTTTCCATTAGTGCAATACTTACTTACCTTGACGCAATTTCTTTGCCTCTGCCCTAACCCTAACCTCTCTGAAGCGGACTACATTGATTAGTACATTTTCTAATCCTAAATATGCACCATCCCTATTCCCTAACCCTAACCTCATTAGTATTTATGAAATTTATTACCAGCTTTATTCAAATAATTCAAGACTTTTCTCCTAACACTAACCTCTGGGAGTTAGTTATGTACCTCTTTAAAAATCAATAAAACTCTAACCCTGAGTCTACTGTCATCGGCTGTTTTTCAACTAATTATATCTTTCCCAGACCTTAACTTATTTGGAGTAAGCAATATTTACCTGCTGTACCCCATTATTATCGTACCTTTTAAAGGTCTTCAGTTGAGGTTTTAATATATATTTCTCCACATCTTTTAATTTACCCCCCCCCCCCCCATTTCTTTTCCCACATTAATTATTAATTTTTTATTTTTTAGGGCTTATATATTGGAAACTGTTCCTGTTCCAAAAAGAAATGTAGTAACAAGACTAAGACCTGAGCCAATACAAATTCATAACTCTCGAGACATCATTATAGTCCCCTAACCTAACCTAAACCTAATTCTAACCTGAACCTTAAAACCAACAAAACAGCCCTTTGAAGGTCTGTCTGAAAGTGAGGACCAGACACTTTCTACAAATGTCCTCACTCCCAGGTCTAAAACTCAAATTAGTTCTCACAAAAGATATCTGTACAAATACACACACACACACACACACACACACACACACACACACACACAGTATTGTGCACTTTCTTTACATGTGTATGAAGTTATCTTTGACCTCTATCAGCCTCTGTTGGTGACCAGTGGGAACTGCATCACTTTTGACAGAAGTTTAAAATCTGTTAAACTGCATCCTATTCTTCTGTATGTATGGTACACATAGTATGGCATGGTGCTACATGTGATCATGACTGGAACTGAACCTTAAAACATTTAAACAATTCATAACCACTGTCCACAATCATGTCAATCTACAAGACCTTTGCTCAGCCATCCTCATCAGTGCAACAACATGGAATTTATCATACTTAACAGTAATACTAAGGTTAATACAAACTTTATGAAGCACATTAAGCATTGCCATACAGTATGCCATGGTATAACACATCTACTCACACCTGTAATAATAGTGTCATTGCATGTGCTTGTTATCCTTTATAAACCAGTTAGTATTGTAACTCAATCTGCTTCCAAACTCATATTCATGTGGTATTTTTGGTATTAAATTACCGGAGAAAAATAATCAGGGGAATGAAAGCATAGGTACAACTGAGGGATTTATTGGTAACTCAGATCAAAGAAAAGTACAACAAGGCATGAACAACAGAAAATCAGCTCGCTAGGAACAGGAAGAAAAACACAGCGTAACCACAACTAACTAATTAGAAAAATAAATACTATAAACACCCTCCCTCCAAAGAAGGGAGTAAGACTACTGATCCTAGTACACTACAACACACAGACTGAAATCTGCTGAATGGCCCACTGGCACCGCTGGCATCTCCTCTCCCAGTCTTTGTAAACCCGACCCTGATGAGCAAGTGGAACCAGCCGTGCTCGATCACCTGCTGCAGGAGGGGGGGGGCGGTACCTGGAGGAGCACAGGGGAGAGAGAGCAGAACCAAGCACAACACAAAAAACCACACGGCACTACAGCCGTAACAACTTCCTTGCCTACCTTTGCATGCTCTTGATAACATCAGGATCACATCACAGTATCTCTTCACCTCATTCACAGCTTTAGTTTAATGAACAAAAGTGAAGCAATGGTGCCCCCTTGTGACACACAACAGATTCATAACAGAGATTTCAAATGAAATAAAAGTAAAAACTGCATTACTTCAGTTTGACTGAGTGGTGGATTCATTTTAAGTGGACGTTTCAAAGTCACAGTTTGTTCCCAGTCAGCCATTTGTAATTACAAATGTCTATCTGTGCAGCTTAAACAGCATACATTAGATTGTTTCATTTAGAGACTATTGTATGTATGGGTTATGTAGGTAAGTTATAGACCAGGCTTACCTTGATAAATGATCAATACATGACGGGCCTGAAGTACTGTGCTAGGTTTTGTAGATTCAAAATGAAGTTCTAATCTCCAAATCATCCTTTGTGTGCTGTGCTGTGCTCTGCTGCTGATTTAACTTTTATTCCCTTCGCCTTGGGCAGCTACCAGTGGTTTATGATTATGACCATTTGTTGGAATGTATGAGCTAATTTTATACAGGCTCAATATTATAAAGAGTCTTGTCTGATCAACTTATAAAAATAACAAAGCTGCATGAACATGCGCACACACACAAAATTCTATATCTTGATGAGTTTAGACGGTTTTGCAAATGAAAAACATCCCTCTCTGATTTACTCAACATCCAGTATGGATTGTTTAAATAAATGATTGGCAGCACTGTGTTAATCATGAGACGGCTGATAGAAACTTAATGAAATACGTTTTTCCAAAGCAGACTATTTTAAATATTAATAAGTATGAGCCAGACAGTTTAGTTTATTCATGTTGTAGAAAAAAACTCAAAAAAAGATGAACAACAGTGATGAAACTAAAGTAAGATTAATTTAAGAGTTTTTCCCTCTTTCAGTCATTTGCTCTTCTGAGGAGCAGGCATTTGAAAACAGCAAAAACCCACGACAGATTCACCTGCTCTTCCTATAACCTCAGACAGTCCAGTCATTCATTTAACAACTCTCTCCCACAGTTAATTAGACACTAATCTGCTCCACTGTAAACCCATTTGAGACTGACTTTATGGACTTACTGCTTGAATTACTGTTTGAACTTGTGCTCCCACTTTACATTTATCAGGTCATCTGACAGCAGCCCTATCGTTATCCGCCGTGTAAACATGAAAAGCAGATGATGTTGCCTTCAGTTTTAATGACTGCTGTAGGTGGACTGGCCTGTCTGAGAACTGAGAACAGCTCACCAAAACACTACTTCTTTTAAAGGTACATTAAAAACATGCTTCATCATTTATGAACCTGCTAACACACTTTCCCATTAGAGTCACTGGTGATTATACTGTAAACGCTGCATTCACAAAAGTCAGTTTCTTTTATTCAGTGACTGTAGGATTTGTCTTATTGGCTCATCATCATCATCATCATCATCATCATCATCATCATCATTCAAAGAGTGAAGACTCACTTGTATTCATCTTTGGAAAGACTTTTCCTCGTAAATAACTTTGAACTGTATTAACCTGTGTGAAGGTACAATATACAGTAAATCAAGTTTGATTGATTGATTGATTTGAAGTATTCAAAATCATATCACAAGCGAATGGTTGATATTAAAAAATGACTGCTTGAATGTGAAAGGGGTCGCTTGTAGTAATGAACCCACAGAGAATTATCCCCTGACTCTGCAGTTCCCCTCAGCTCTGCAGAGCGTTTTAACATCTTTCAGCTCATTGTTTTGGTTTTAAGGCCCACAACCTTACTGTTTTGAGTCACTCAAAAGGCAGCTGTTTTCAGCAAAGACGCTCTAAAAACCCACTGTACACTACCTGCTCAGCACCAAACAGCAGACAGACACAGTTAGAGACTAGCTGGGGCAAATCTAGCAGCTAAAGAGCCAGATGTTTTTCTCAGGATTCTTTTTGGTAGAGACCAAAAACAGAGCTAAAAGAGAGCTCTGTTTAAGACCTACATTTGCCAGGTGGCCATAAAACAAATTAATGATAATGTTGCTTTGTATCTTCTGGATGTGTAAATAAGCATCTGTTTGCCATATCAACTTTAAAAGGTAATAATATGTTAGTGTTGTGTTCACAGCTTGTTTTCGCTGCCCCCAAGTGGCCAAAAACATCAGTTATTGCTAGTTTAAGAGCTGCAGTACCTACTGTACAGTAGCTACTATACTATAACATTACTGATGTTGATATTTGGGAGTTAAAAAAATCAGATAATGATATATCAGCCGAAAGTACATTTCTTTAACATAAACATAAAACACAAACAACAATCTTGATACGCATCCCTTGGATTCATTTTTTCTTTTTTTTATTGTGACTAAGATACATACTGATTGGGAAATTTTACAGTTGAAAAAAATAAACTTGTCACTTCTCTCTGGTGGACAACCTATGTAATGGTGACACTGTTTCTAAATGACCTCAAACCTAGTTTGGTATTTCTGTAATGCAATTTCTTGTTACTTATTGGCCGACATATACACCAATACCGATATATCTGCAATAACCTACTGTACTATCGGCCAATATATCGTCCTGACCAACTTATCGGTGTAGCTCTATTACCAACATATACACCTTTAGTGTTTAATCCCCACCACCTGGTTTTATCTCACCTCAAAAACCTGTCACTTGCAGCCCACAGCAGAATGATTTGGGTCTGAGAACTTCACACCGACTCCAACAATATAAAAGCTCAAACACTGAAAGGACGTCAGACCAATTAGCTAAACTGTGATTACATGACAGAGTGTTCTCTGCATCATTTCTCACTTAACATGAGCCAAAGTGTGTAGGTAGGTACTAAAGCTGTGAACACATGCTCACACTGGCACAACCTTTACCTTGGTGTCAAAACACTGACCATGGCCACCTGGCAACTACACTGATACTGAACCAAAATAGATGAAAGTACGTGCTTCATCCTAATGTGAAGCTTGAAAACGATCCTGTGTGTTTTTACAGCCTTTCCACTGCAAGCTGTCTCTGCCTTTCAGGCATGCAGAAGCCTGCAGTCAGCGCCGCCAACAAGAACTAATGAATTAACATGAGGGTCAATCCAAGCTCAGCTGGCTTGGTCCAAAATAGTATTACAACACTAAATTATGCTCCACCGTCCAATTATAAACCAGTAAATTGTTTGAGACAATGAATTGTAAATTCATTCATTTAGGTCTGATAATGAATAGGGGTCAAATTTAAAAACTAAACCCAATGTGATTAACTCACTAATTTGCACTTTTACATTAGTGTCTGTTGGGTCTGGCCTGACTGCAACACTCCTCCACTGAGTCCAGATTTGGCTACAGTTACAGCCAACATGCTGCAAATTTATTTGATATATCTCTTAACTTAACATCAGTGCTGCTCATCTACCTACAGTCTTTTTTGTAGAATATGAAAACATTTAATCATTTTAATTCCAGTGACAGCTTAGAATGTTACCTCAGTTTGTTGCACTTACACTCTTAAGAACAATCTGCTGTCACTGCAGCTTTACCTGGAGCCTACAGTGCATGTCGATGTGAGCCAATGTAGGTGGTTCACCATCGCAGTGAGTAATATACTACTGAAACACACACAGAGGCAGAGAAACAGAATTTGGGGAGTCCTTAACATTACCATGATATAATAAGGCAGGGAACCATAGCAACACCAGGCTGCAAAACATTATCCTTAAGGCATTGCTCTTAGTGCTACTATTGTGTGGAATAAGAAAGCAAGAGCTCATTGATGGATTCATTTTTAGGGACAAAAGGAAGGAAAAGGGGTCCGAAGTAGAAAAATAGGCCCATTATAGAGAATTGCTTATGTGTTTTCCATAGTTTATTGATGTTTGTATAATTTTAATATTACACACTGTAATACAGCCAATACATGATTTTGTTTGAAAGGCTGAGAAATTCAAAATGTAGCTTTTTCTGGTGTGAAAGTGGCCTTGTGTGAACTTCAATGAGCCTTGGTTCATGGTCACAAATGCTGACTGACTGTGTTGCTGCTCACTCAGAGGCCCAGTGGGAATCAGAACCTGGGGTTTCAGTGAGTCACCCGGAGAAAACCCAGCTCCCTTTTACTCACACTGTCAATGAAATATGAAAAAAAAAACCACGTAGGAGCAGATGAGTGAGGGGGACAGAGAGGTGGGTGACTCATTCATCTTCTCCCCTCTTCACCACTCACATGGCAGACACGTTGAACGAGGCATGTGAGCGGCTGATGGGAGGCAATGTCTTGATGACAATGCTCGAAGGACAACACAGTGACAGGCCTCTTGCTTGCATCAGGTGTTGGTGGGTGGCTGCTGACCAGATGATGTCAGAGGGAACAATGCCTGCACCGGCCGTATGGTACGCGGCGTTGGCTGGACCAGAAAGGTCATTAACGTTAGTCATGATTATTCATAGTTACAGCCCACACATGGAAATATCAACCACTGAGTCATGTTAAGTTTCACGCTGGCTACGAGTCAGCATGGAGGCTGGACGTATGTGTCCTGGAGATTTTGTAGTTATATACTAAAAGATGGAAGCACAAGAAGGTTTCAGAAAATGTTATACTTTTTAATAGGCAATCAAAACTTATGAATGGGACGTTTTATACTTGGGGCATTTACATAATAACCTGCTTGTAATGATTTCTTTTAATTTTGCTGTTTAAATCTTGTACCTTTGAACCGATTAGGTTGCATTGAAACAGAATTGTTAGAATGTAATATTCTTCTTGTTCATTAAAAGACCATATCAAGGATTTTACGTGTTTAACTGCTGCCCATTTTCCAGACTACCAGTTTTTAACATTCCTGTCAGCCTTTGTATTCATTTTAGAATGAAAATCAACTTGCATCAAGTGGCTTAGATCAGATAGATTAGATTCATCAGTCAGCAGCATGTGTAAATGTAATGTGGCCTCCCACCAGGACATGAATGCACCACCTGAAAAACTTTTCAACACAATCCAGGCTTTGAAATGGTTTACCAGTGGTACTGAAATGCTGTCCAAGAAATAAAGGTCACTAATTGATCATTGTGATGGAATGTACCAATCTCAGGCAGTAATGAAAAAATATGTGATTTTAGTGAATGCAAACACACCAATGTGTTCATTTAAACATGCATTCATTGATTTTCGGCCATTTACTGGCAGTGCAACAAGCTGTAAATACAACACAAACATATTATCACCTTATACTGTATGTTATAAGAGTGATATGGCGAACATACTGTATTAGCAAACAGTTGCCTGTTTACACATCCAGCAGTTACAGAGCAATGTTAGCATTCACTTGGAGTCGGGTTTGTGATGAATGTCCAATATTCACTCTCTGTTAGTTCTGTTTTTGGTCTTCACCAACTCCTGAGGGAAATATATTTTAGCACTGAGGTCATAGTTAGTGATGGTGTGTGTTGGTGTTGTACTGGACTGCCTTAAATTCAGAGGTATTTCTTTAACTATGACCTCAATAATAAACTCAACCTCAAATATGATTGAATTTAGACATTTACGCCAATGTCACCAAAAACTGAACATTATAAAGGGCGACTATATAGCAGAGCTGTTGTATTGGATTGCATTAGATTGTACAGGTGTATGTAATAAAGTGGCCACTGAGTGTATGGATTTTACTGGTTCACGTCTTTATTACAGTTGCAGGCTGCTGCCTTATTCATATAAAAAAATGTTTGTTATTTACGACCCAACAGGGTCTGGACGTGTCAATAAGTGTGCAAAGATTATACATTCAATCCGAAATTACATTTATTATAATTAATGATAAAAATCCAAAATAATACTTTGGGGACTCCTGTTCTACAGAGAACATACGTTTCTGTTAGTCTGTTAGCCTCAGTCAAGGTAGCTAATTAGAGCAGAGATCCAACACACATACTGTATCTAGTGAACAGTTATTTGACATTAAATCACTATGTTTATACTGTACTGTCACTGTATTTCTTTGTCACCTACATTAAAAGCCTTTTACCCTTTGAAGTTGCAATGTCACTATGTTATAGCACCATCCGCCATGCTGAGCTCTTTAAAATACACAAACAGTAGTGTGGTAACATAAGACACCTAAAGTATCTCAGAATTTAAAGTTCACTGTAAGCTGAAAGTCATAGAGAGAGTTGTTTGAGCATAAGTAATGCTGTCAAATAAAACTCCTCAGCCTGCGTCATAATCCACCTCTTGCCCACACTGTTTATCACTCACATTATCCCCTCTACTAGTCAGCAAGGTTTCAGGATGATACTGAATGAGCTGCTCCATTATGAAGGTTCAAGATGTAATAGCAGGCTTGAATGGATGGGAGGAATACAGTCATAGTAGTGAGTCACAATGCTGGGTGGTGGTGGGTCAGGTTGACGTATTTCTCCCACCCAGCTCGCTACTCATCAGTGCCCTTCAAGAGCCAATCCAGCTGGGCCCATTAGTATGCGGGGGGAGGCTATGGTAGTCGATAAATCAATGTTACTTACCTGAGATGCTTCTCATAGTTGCATACAGTCGAGGTGTCAGTCTAGAGGGGTACCCTTACCTGAAGTGAGTGTCAAATAGCATCTGCTTTTCAAATCTAGAGGTGCTTGGCCTACACTGGCTACAGGCTCGCAAACAAACTAAAATGGTAAGATGCTTCATGTGGTAAAGTGTAAAAGTGAGAGTTTAGAACATTTCTGAAGAAAAATCAGAAGAACTAGTCTAGTTTTAATACCAGTGATGGAGGAAGATAATTTACTTAAGTAAAAGTAGCTATACCACAATGTCAAAATACTCTATTACAATATTATTAGAAGTCCAACATTCAAACTTCTACTTGAGTAAAAGTACATAAGTATTATCAGCAAAATACTTGATACTTGATACTTAACATATCAAAAGTAAAAGTATTCACAAAGAATGTTGGCCGGTCCACCAGATTGAAATATCTCAGCAACTATTAGATGGATTATTACATTTTACAAACATTCCTGGTCCCCAGAGGATGAATCCTACTTTGGTGATACCCTGACTTTTCCTCCAGCGCCATTATTGTCCAGTACTTTGGTTTTCCCATCAGCCTCAGCTGTACTTGCTAATTAGCAAATGTTAGCATGCTAACACACTAAACTAAGATGGTGAGCATGGTAACATTGTACCTGCAAAACATCAGCATGTTAGCATTGTCATTGTGAGCGTATTAGCATGCTGCCGTTAGCATTTAGCTCAAAGCACCATTGTGAAGAAGTACAGCCTCACAGAGTCGGCTGGCTGTAGAAACATATGCTGCGTTCCAGACAACTTGGAAAACTCGGGGCAAATCCATCTACCCAAACTTCATGAAGAAGCAGTTGTCTGACGTCACACAACAATGGCAGCACCCATGGAAGCGCACATTGTAAATGTAGTCATGTAATTTATTTCTTCTCTTGTACATTTCAATCAATAGGGGTGGGAGGCAGGTTGTATGTGTAGTCTACAGTATTTGTATTAGGCTAGCGAATGGAATATTTAGATATGTTTCCAAGTATAAAAGTGCCGTAAAATAAAATGTCTCATGCACCATTTTTCCTCCTGTTTTGTTTACATTTGCAAGAAGCTGCACTGCTGAGAGTTCAGTTCTGTGTACACATACACATACCAAAGAAACATCTGTTTGTCACGGTCAGCCATCTCTTTTGTTTGCGTTTGGCGTCACGCACCTGGAACACATGGAGGTGGGAAGTTTCAATTGGGAAATTCCGACCTCCGACTTTGACTGGAACGCAGCATTAGTCTTGTTTTATTTTGTGTACACAAGATTTAAAATTATTTTTGTACTTTTGGGGCTCTGTATTAAATATATTACAGTGGTTTATTATTGTGGAGGTGTTAAATGTAGGCAGCATTTTAATCTAGCTGGCTGAGATGGAGCTAATTAACTAATTTATAAACTGTTGGGTAGTTTAAAGCTCGTGCAGACCCGTGATCCACCCCCACAGCTATTTTCACTTGTATGCCTCATTTGACCTTTTCTCGGGACTCAGTGGGTGTGTACAGAGTGGGCTTGATTAATATCTCTCTCACTCTCCTGTTAGTTTTGTTGCAGGACAAGGTTCCACTTTGTCATTCTTATTAGTATGTAGAGTTGGGTGACCTCATGTAAACCCCAGCGCTGCACAATGGCAGAGCCTTTAATCTATAATAATATAACATATATAACATCATATTTTATAAGCTGATCATATATTTTGTATGTAAAATCAATGTCACTAGTAACTATAGCTATAGTTAAATAAATGTAGTGGAGTGGAAGTATAAAGTATCAGTACATGAGTAAATGTACTTGGTTACTTTCGACTTCTGTTTCTCTTTATTGTAAATGATAGCAAAAACATGGGTGACGAGGCAGCCCAAAACAGCTCCAGACTGACAGAGTCTCACAGCTATAATCTGCTTTGAAATAGTTGAGGCCCCACTGAGAAATTTCCCCTGCAGATAAGACTTAAGATAATAATAAGATTCGGATCTCCCAGCATGCAGTCTGGAAATGCTGGTTTACACCTAAAAAAACACAATCCAGTGTTTGGGAAGATTATTTAGCAATTAACCAGCGGTTGCCATCTGGCTTCAGTGTACGCTGCACCCTGTGTTCAAGCTGCTGTGTTCTGAGAGCATATTCAGCTGATATGTTGACAGGCTTTTTCTAATACATCTATGAGCAAATTAGTTTCATTGTGAAATGCAGCATTAGGCTCATTTGTGCTTTACAGAGTCACTGGCAAATATACTAATCCCAATCATTTTTCCTGTAAGTATATTACCTATAAAAAGTCACCTCCCATGGAAGTTTTAATTTAGTCAGTTTTACAAAACTGAAACTAAGTGGATTTATTGTGGTGTTTTGAAAACAGATTTCTACAAAGTGATCTAAATCAATTATTAATATTAAATACGAAATACTTGTTTGCACAAGTATTCACCCCCTTTAGGACATACCTAAATCATCAAATCAGTTTTAGAAGTCACATAATTAGTTAAATGGAGATCACTTGTGTGTAGTCAAGGGGTTCATATTGATTGTAGTATAAATACTCCTGTAGGAAGGTCCAACTTTATAAAGAATGATCAATTACATTCAGGCTCGGTTGTTTATCCTTGGTATCCTGGATGTTCAGATCTGAATTTTATCTGTTGAATTTTAGTGTCTGAATTTGACCAAGCCAATGGATTTTTTTGACTTGAAACTAACTATGGGAACCGTTTAGGTTGAAAAGCGCTATATAAGTGAAGTTCATTTACCATTTACTATTGCAAATTTTAAAAAAAGGGGAACTTAAATGACATAAATTCAGATTTTCAAAGTAATAGGCCTACATTTCAGTGCCATAAATTCAGAGGTATTTAATTAACATTGAGTATTCAGTAGTGATTGAACTTAACAAGAATTCATTCAGTTGTTAGTAAGATTCAAATCTTTATGGCCATTATTTGCTTCCATAGTCGATATCATGGCAAATCCTACACCAGGAAAACTCCAGGCAAACTTTGCGAAAAGGACTGAAAAGCACAAGCCAGGGCATGTATTCAAGAACAATTCCATGTCACTGTTGCATACAACAATGACCCTAGTGCTGCAGTGTTGGGCAAGTTACTGAAAAATGTAATCAATTACTCATCACAGATTAGTCACTGAAAAAGTAATCACTTTACTATCCGTTACGTTACTCATTACTTTACTTTTGTTACTCAGTACAGCCCCCACAATGGTACGTTTAAACAAATCCAAACCCGCCACACCCACATGTCACATATTATGTATTTAACATGAGTAGAAATGGAAAAAGAGACATTATGGTTTAACATGCAGCAGGGCTACAGTTTGGAGGTAAACTGACCATCAGCAGCTAGCTTAACGTTAGTCCCAGCGGGAAAAGTGCTCCAGAAGTCCCGTCACACACCCTCTAACTGTGAACAAAACAAGGTGATTCCTGGATGTAATGACTAACATTAGCAAGCCAGAAAAGAACACACAGCATGTAAGACATGTTTGGAGTTACCATGTGTCACAGTTCTCCTCTCTTGATACATGCTAGCCACCTTCCCCCACCTCCAGCCCCTGTGCCAAGCTAACACGTTCCGGACCCGTCTGTTAACTGAACGAATCAACCCTCCATCAAACTACTGGTAAAACAGCAAACAAGCCAGTAGCCAGTAGAGCGTTACGGATCATTACTGGTTTTATGGTCTGATCAGACCAAAACTGAATGTAAGCCAGACACCATGAAGCATCGTGATGGCAGCATGGGGATGCTTCTCTGCAGCATGCGTTGAAGGCTTGTGAGGGCAGAGGGTAAAATAAATGCAGCAACATACAGAGAAATCCTGGAGAAAAACCTGATGCAGTTTGCAAAACACCTGACACTTTGGAGAAGATTTGTTTTCCAGTAAGACAATGAGCCCATGCATAATGTCAAAGCCACACATGAATGGCTTTCAAACAACAATGTTAATGTGCTAGAGTGGCTGAGTCAGAGTCCAGATCTCAATTCAGTGAAGAATGTGTGGCTTTTAATTTAGATCATTTTGTAGACATGAAACATGAATACATTTTATAGGCACTCTATATTCAGTGTCACCACCTGCAGAGTACTGTCACTGAAATAAATTGTGAGTATATTAATAAAAGCAGAGGTGTGAGATTGCATCGTTTACTCACAGCCTATCAGCCAATGATCATCTCTATCATTTGGACCACTCAGATATCACAGTGGCATCTCTTCCACATAGTTTCCCATACCATCCATGTGTCTGCACATCAGTTTTTGCTGAGTGCTCCATCACAAAGCCAGGACACATTTTCAGGCCACACATTAGATATAGCACAGACTAGCTCTCCTCCCCCCTCTTCACTCACCCCTACACCTCATTTATGCATCATCCAGCTTCTCCTATTCTACAGGATGACTGTGCAGTTTTTTTGGTCTCTCGTTGATATGCAAAGTTGTGCTTTCAGATGGAGAGGTGGTATAAGAGGATGCAATGCAGCCCTGCACATGGAAGTGACAAAGGAGTGCTGCCACCAGGAGCGCAACAAGAGACATCTGTTTAATGTGAGTGTGTTTGGCAGTGTTTGTGTGAGAGAGCTTGTTGCCATTTTGGGTTCCCTATTGCAAAGTATCACTCCCTGAAGTTACATGTTAAATATCTACTTGGTTAAATTTACCCCACCTGCGGAAATGTCATAGCAGTTGCATTATGTCAAATATACAACCATCACTTTGACTTAGAAGTGCAGCATTATGCACTTTCCATGTTTCACTGCTGTCATCAACCTTGTTTTCAGCCGCAGCAGGCAGCTGTTTTTAGTGATAGAGCTCTAAAAACCCACAATAAGCTATCTGTCCAGCACCAAACGGTAGAGGAAGTTAGCTGGTGAACATAGTGGAGCATTTAGCAGCTAAAGAGACGGATATTTTTCTCAGGAGTTAGTAGAGACCAAAAACAGAGCTAAAACAAGCGGTACAACAGTTGGAGGCTAGAGCCAATACATTAGTACCTTAAAATGCTATGCCCCTGACGCTGCCTAGATGCTAGTGTAATAGTGGTAATATTGTAGTCGAGTAAGAGTCCTACAAAGATACACCCATATGCTAGCGAAGTGATTTGGGCCAGAAGGTTAGATACACTAGGGGGAGATGAAAGGGGTGAAAGGATATATGGTATTGATAATTTTTTTTATTTTTGCTTTTCCATGTAATGGTTACATACAAAGGGCATTTTTTCTGTATTTACTGGAAAGAGGTTAATGCAGTCAATATAACTTACGCTGTTTTAAACCTAATTTGTTACGCATTTTAAATGTGATGTCACCTGTTGCACGTTGTTATGGGCACATGCGTCGTTCCCTCTCAGTTCAGGCTTGGGACTGAGAGAGATCGGTACGGTAACTATGCCGCACATAAACTTGTTAATTGCATAATGTAAGCTCAAATGCAGGTTATATGATGTAGATGAAGTGTAAGATAGCAGCTCTGTGTAAACTGCGATTCTGTATAGTTCGGAGCGTTGTAGCATTTAAAATGCAGCGAGCTTTGTAATCGCCATTCTGGTGCAAATAGCCTTTGAAGTTGCCGCCCCTCTGCTGTCGCAGTAAAATGTGAACAGTAGTGTTCGCTGCTGCGCCAGGCACGCCAGTAAACCAGACAACTTATGTTTGAATATGAGACAGTGTTGAATGTATATGTTTCTGCACTTTCATTTAATGCATTTTTAGAGAAAGCTGTTCATGTGAAAGTGCATTGATGTTCATCACCCTTGTCCTGTTGTATACTGTGATTGCAGGTATGTTGATTCCCATCAAATGACTGTATTTGAGTTATTCAATTATTTCTGTATATGCTTGGTTAGTGTGACATGACTGGGAATGCTATATCTCCAGACACGCAGTTCTACTGTGTTTATGGTTAAGGAGTTACACTAATGAGACCCTCAAAGAATGCTGTCACGTAATATTTCCGTAAGTTTTAATGTTACTTGTTTACGATATCTGTCCTATCGCCCACCAGCTTGCTCACCAGAAGGCTGATGGCTGGTACGCAGATGTCATATCTTTGTATTTGTGTACATAAAGCGAAGAGGGCAATACACAAATTTATTTTTTCACATTTAGCCAATAGCTGAAGTTACTTTGCTGTGTGGTTCAGTTTTTGCTGAAGCTGTCTGAGAAGTGTTCATTCAAGAGCAGCAGTTTACAGTCTCAACAAAAATAGAATATTTTAAACTCCAAAGGTTGAAGCTATTGTATTTATACAAGGTAAGATACTGTAACTGCTATATTATATCTGCTATACACTGTATGAAGCCACAGTATTCTACAATGCAGACGGGTGAGTAACAACATTAATATCATTTCAGCAGAAGGATGATGTTTTTTTATTTTGAAGTTTTAATGATTGCATGTAAATGTGATTGTACACTATTTCACAATAAACATTTTTTGTTTCATTAGGTGATTGCCAGGTTGAGGCACTGGTGTGTAACATACAGTTGGATACTGGTGTGTGCAGCAGGGCGATCCTCTGTACCTGATCTTCATATTGAAAAGGCTGCAGACACATGCAACAACTAATGGAAGAGGGAGAGCCACACTGATGATTGATGATTGAAGGACTTTTTTCTTCTTAGTCGTTTATTTGAGGCATGACTAGACAGAAGATGTAATTTCTTGTTGAATTTCAAGCACAGTATCAAATTCACTGATCTTAGCAGTTTGAAGTGTTATTGCACTCTGTGGTGTGATTTTAGTTTCCAAATGGACTATTGACCGTAAGCTACAATTCTGGGCTTCTAACTGGCTCCAGTGCAAACCAATGGGGGACGTCACACCTCGCTATGTCCATCTTTTTATACAGTCTCTATGAGGTAAAAGGAGAGTGAATATTTGACTTACATTCATCAGGTGGCCAAAAGATATGTTAGTACAGGTTTCAATTCAATTCAATTCAGTTTTATTTATATAGCGCCATATCATAACAGAGTTATCTCAGGGAAAGAGAGAGCAGGAGAAAAGAGAACATACAGCAGCCAAGTATCCTTTGGAATTATGTCCATATTTAATGATTCCGCACCTCATGATTTAGGTCCAGTGCCGATGCAGGACGTAGGGTGCCCTATATGTAGCAAAGGTGGACAACTTACTGGAGAGCTGTATTTTCCCTCTTCAATAACTTTTGATTGAAAGAAGTGGTGTGCAATGGTGAACAAAATGCCTGGGAGAAGTAAACAGAAGAGTAGAGAGAAAATGGAGAGAATCCCCGGGAGCTGTTGTGGCCGGCTAGCGTTAACAGTTAGCTTGCCAACTACAGCAGTTCACCAACACAACTGTGAGTAGTCACTACATCACAAGGCTTCCTTCCTCGGTGTGGAGGTTGGGGTGGTGGTGGATGGATGTATAGCACATGCATTTCATAAAGGTGATGAGAGTTTGTTGTTGACCTGTTAATGTTTGCCTTTTTATTAACCACAATCTTCCTTTAACCTTGACCATGTATCCATAGTTTATTTTCCATAACCACAATCTTTCCCTAACCATATAGTGCCATGCACAGATATTGTAGAAAGTGACAATTTTAAATTTGTTCAATGTAAACCAGAGTTTTGCAGAATCGTCCAATATTGCTGTTGATTATCTCCTTAAGATCCCACCTGGGTAAATGACACAATACACTAGAGGCTATGTGCCTCTGTTCTTCCCAGGTCGCCACGTTTGTTTTTAGTGGAAAAACAGTTTCCACCCCATCTGCTCTTGAGTGTTCCTGCTGCTTCGGTGACAAATTAGGTGCAACAAACTGTGTAAAAACACATACAACATTCATGTGGGACCTTCTTGATTCTCATGACACCAGAGAAGCAGGAGCGCAAGGAGTACAGCGAGCTCTAGGATTTACTAGCAGATGAGCATGAGCATTGCATGTCATGTCTAGACCATACAGTAGTCATGCACCGAGGACCAGAGAAAACTATATTCAGACAGCAGAAGGGGCATATACAGTATACATGAAGACTTGTGTTCTTCGTGCCCTTTTCACACAAAAGCAGTGACACAGGAAAGATATGTTTGCCTTTGTTAGGATCCTGTCAATATGAGATTTTACAGTATAATGATCACCTTTGGCATGTTACATTGGACTCAACATAATTAGGAAACATTTACGAACTTATCAGCCAAGTCACAAAATATTCAAACTGAACGTATCTATTAAAATGATTGTATTTCCAAAACGTTCACTGACAACATCTCCACCACCTCCCTACAACTTGGTGTGGTACAAAAACATACTACCTTGATTCTCTCAAATTAGTAGTATAAACATGTAGGAGTATGTAGGAGACAGGGTTGCAATAGGAAGAAATCAATAAATAATTGCTCACAAAAGCGTGATGGGTACCTACACTGCACACAAAAGACCTTAAGTGTGGGTATCTCTTTGTACTGTTGGTGCTTCCCAATATTGCATATTAATTGTGCTCCACAGTAAGACCACTGGTTAACATGGCACAGGTTCAGCCTCCATGTAACTCATGTTTTATTATTTTCATTCCATTCATCAGTTTTTTCCCCCAGTCCTAAGTCTCTTGTTCCAGACCTTGTCATTCCTCATCTAACCAGCAATGGTCCTGGACCCTCCCCGCCTATCCCCTGTCACCTGATTACCTCCTGCACACACACCTGCCCCTCATCATCCCATCACCCCCTCATTACATGTACGCTCACCTGCCCTTACCCTTTGCCTGATGTTCTCACTTTCGTGTTCCAGCCCTTTATTCTGCCAGTACCCAGTTTGTGTGTTTTGCCTGCTCGCTTTGGAAGTGTTTGCCACCAGCGCAAGATGGCAGCACCCGTGTTATTTTGGCTTCATTTTTGTACAGTGGGAGGAAGTGGAGATGAGTTGTCCATCTTTATATACAGTCAATGGACTGCATTATATTCATGTATGTAAATGAGGAAGAAAAAAAATTTAAACTAAATATAATGTAGTCCAGTACAACACCACCTTTAACTATGACCTTAATAATAAACATATAACTGAGATTTATAGTAGAGCTGTTGTATTAGATTGCAATAGATTGTACAGGTGTCCCTAATAAAGTGGCCACTTGTTTTATCTATTAAATTTACTTGGTGACCCAATATGGCCTTCAGGCTTCAGGTTCCCAGACTCTAATTCAGGATTCTGGCCATTGTGTTGGATGCTATTCCTCTGTCTCTTTTATTATCAGCAAAGCAATCAAAGTTCCTCTGAATACAGTTTGTGTATGTCTTTGGCACAAACTCAGGCTTTTCTGACATGCAACCAGGTGTTTGCGTGTTCTGCCAACTCAGAGGACAAGCTGGGCCGCCCCAGTCCCCTTGGATTATAGAGGCTTTTTCTAAAGCTTATTCTGCAAAGGTGGATGATTACTTCTACTACTGTTCATCTCATTCCACAAGAAAAACGCCTACCCTGGGGGCTTTGTCTAAAGTGATATTATTGAAGGATATCTGCTCTGCTCCCAATTTGACTCCACTTAACAGCTTTTTAGATTTAATCATCTCATCGTCATTCGATGTTCCCAAGTGGGGTCAGATACAGTTAACCCTTTTTTTTTCTTTGGCTCATCAGGATGTGACTGAATGTGTCATTGTTAAAGCACTCTGGGGAAATTTGCTCCTGGTCTCCTGAAACGTCCTGAAATGTCTTAAGATACAAGTTATGTGCATGAAAAGAGAGAGAAATAAATCTTTTCCACGTGTTTTTCAATATGATAAAATCTAGATAAAGTATTGTGATCAGAGTGACAGATGGATGTAAACATCTGTCCCTAACTCTGATCATTCAGGTTCTATTCCCATTCACTTTAAAGCCCTAAAGATTTCTATTATGTGTTGAAGTTATAGCTAAGGTCTTTCTAATCTGACCATGACAAGACATTTTCCTTTAAGAGTAATACTGCAAGCAGTTTGAGCTCCACTGCCTCCTGTATGATTTTGAAAAATGCAAGCAGTGGCCATGAAGAACAAAGCATGAGTCATCTTTGCTGCTGAAACAGCAAGAGAAAGAGGGTGAAACATCTCAAATTCAACTCTTTGTTAACCACCAGGTAATGTGCCTTAGGACATTTGTTCTTGACCATGGCTGCTCGCTGTAACCACTGGAGGGCGCACTGAGCAGGTGTAGTGAGATAAACACCAGAAATAGTCCAGCAAATGTGTGAAACCGTAAAACTGCAACGTGGGTTTTTGTACAGATTAAACTAAAAAGATATGAAGTGTTAATTAGTGAGTTTTAGATGTATTGGTAGGTGGATTTTGTTACCTTCTGACAGAGCCAGGCTAACTGTTTCCCTCTGCGGGCTGTAGCCTTATATTTACCAGACTGATATGAGAGTGGTAACAATCTACTTATCTAACTCTTGGCTAGAAAGCAAATAAGCAAATTTCCCAAAATGCCAAACTATATTAAAGGATAGGTTCAGATCTTTTAAAGTTTGTCTTAATACAACTCACTCACATGCCATATATAAGTTAAGACAGTTATTGGTCGTAATCATTCCTTCTCTGTGAAGTGATTCTTCATAGTGCAAGAAAGGAGGGACAAAATCCACATTCCCCATTCAGTGCAAAAATGTGCTCCTAAATTTAGTCATAGCAAATAAGAGGCTTCAGCAGTTTAAGTTAGCCAAATCAAGTCTTCGTCCTGGTAGTCACTTGGTAGGTTCATTTCCTGTGTTTTGTCCTGAGAATACAAGTAATCAACCCCGTCTCCTAGGAACAATATACTTCTAATTTGCAATAGTAAATACGCTTTGGGAGAAATGTAAATCTGTAAACTATGTTCTTTAATCAAAATAATGAGGAAACGTTTTCAGTGAACATATCTGCCAAGATATAGATATAGGCAATACTCGATTTTTTTGTGAAATGTATTTCACGTGTTCTCCAACAATATCTGCTCATAGCGACTAAAGCATTATTATTGTTTTAATTGTTATGTTTAGGCACTCAAAGCAAAGTTATGGTGGTATGGTGATGGGGTTGCTTGATATTGAAATAGTCAACACAGGCTTAAAGCACTTTATTAACATTTAAGTGAAACCACCATCTTTCTCTAACCTTAACCAGTTCTCTGGCATCAAAGTCCTGCGTTTTGTACAACCGCTGTCCACCCGGGCCCCTTCCTACGGAGCCCCTCTGGGGTCATAGTTTTTTTTTTCTACCATATGACCCCAGAGGGGCTCCGTACCTTCCTGCGATTTGCAACTGGTAGAAAAATACAGCACAAAAACCGTCACCAGTGAAGTTTTTCTCAAAATGTATTTGGCAAAAACAATTTGTAGCATATAAACATAATTTCTAGGAGATGGTTGAACTAACAGAACATTGGAAGATACCCACTCCATTTGTCTGACTTAGACTGCTCAGCATTTTTGTAGAGTACAAGCAAGATTTTATCCCTCATTTCTTACAGTGTAGTCAAGGCCAGTATGGACAGGAGGAATGATTACAGTATGAATACATCTTTCAGTATACTCTTGGCATGAGTATTGTCTTCAGACATAAAATTGGAACCTGTCTGAATCTGTCGTGGTTGTAAAGTACGAGGCCAGTTGTTTTAGTTGCCTCCTCTTTGATAGTAACACAACCACTAGAGGGCACAGGTCCTGTAATCAGCTGAGCGGTATGTACCAGAACAGACAAATTTGGTGGCAACCTGGCTGTCCAGATGAGTCCACACTCAGGAACAGGGGCTCCATCCTGATATAGGCTAGACCTGGACTGTTGGGGACTTTCAGTGTGGCTGAAAGGTCTGCTAGTCAGTATGCTTTCCTTTCAAGCCTTCCTGTGTCCCATACACTGTAGAAAGATTAAGTGAGAATCAGGTGCTCATAGCCCCACCATGGACATGATTCTTGAGTTCTGATTGGAACCCCGTATGAAAGCGTCTAGTCTCATCTGGACTAAGGTTACACCCACACTATGTTTTTGTTTTAAAATGCATAACTTTTGCTAGGTTTACACCTAGCATCCACACTACTCCAGCGTTTTATAACCCCTAAAACGGAGACCTTTTAAAACGCTGCTGACCCCGTTTTAGTTTGAAAACTCTGGATTGCGTTTTAGTGAATACGGGCGAAAACTGAGACGTTTTAAAATGATGACACCCACGTTCACTTCCTGATTGGGTCTTATCAGCCACGACGTGTCCTTCCCTGATTAGTCACGCCCGTATCATGTGACCCTTTCCCAGAAGAAAGCAAACATCAGCCTTGACTACCTGCGGTTAATTCATCATGGAGAATGAATTACAACACTTACTTTCAGTAACAGTTCTATCTGGTCGTTGGTCCAAGCAGAAAAATCTCTGCTCTTACTTTTCACCATTGTTGTTCTTCCTTCGTAATATTTCCTGCAACTAAGCAACCAACGCAGAGTAGACAATCTGCTTCCATATGAATGGTCATGTGGATATGCGTTTTCAGGCGTGTAGTATGGATGGAGATTATTTCTAAAACGGTGATAAAACGCTCATATGTATGGAGAGTGTTAGTATGGATGTAGCCTGAGTTCCTGTGGCAGGCACAGAGATCCTGCTTCTGCTTTCTGGACTGCCATTCTGGTGCCTGCAGGGCTGCGCGTTCCAGATTAAGTAGATTCGTTTTCTCTTCCTCTTCGAGGTGCAGGACACGCCATGCTAACTATGTTTCTGGTTCAGTAAATCCTTCAGTTCTTTAAAAAGTTATAGATTAAACATCCCCAACAGCCCTCATAGGGATGCCAGCAGCTATGAAATCAGGCCATGCAAGCTAATTAATAGCTGCTGTAGGTTTATTACACTGCTCCTCCTAAGTGCTAAGAGATATAAGGTTCAGCATGTGAGTCTGGAGGACTGGAGTGGCTCTTACCCCGGGATGACACTTCATGCCTTGATTGCATTGCTCTCCAGTGTCAGTTCATTAATTTCAAATGAGACAATCTGCTAGTGCTGTAGTATTCTATTGCATAAGTATTGCATTGTGATAAAAGTGGGGGCCAGTGGGGAAACACCAGGCACTGCTTGTATGTACATGACAGGCTGTGGGGACTACTGTAGCTTGAAAAAAAAAACTTGAAATAAGCTGCTTCTGTTTAATGATCTGCTTTAATCATTTTTTCTGCACACATTTCAGTTGATTAACAGAAAACAATGATGTTATTAAAGATGCTTGCATTTCAGAAAAAATGGCTGGGACATTTGGCTGTACCTGTATGAAGCAACATAAAAATCAAACCTTAAACTTCTCCTAAATTGATGAGAGCTCCAGAGGTGTCTCGAGATGCTTCAGAGTATCCAAGATGGCAGCAGTAGAGAAACAGGGGAGAGAGTGTATAAAATATCATTGATATCATATTTCATTTGAGCATTTGACAGGATTTTACATCCCTTTTTCTTTTCTTTTTTTTTTTTTTGCCAACAATGCAAATGAAGCTGGCATAGATTTTGTTTGCAATCACTTTCCATTCATTTTCATTGTCTGCACTTTTCAATGTGGTACTAAATTCACCATATCTGCTTTCTCTGCTGTTCATCCTCTATCAGCAGCAAAATATCTTTCCTGCTTCAGTTTTTTTTTTTGTTTCCATTTGAGCCAATTTCCTATTATTTCATACCTATTTCAATGACATATCAGAATAGATTAGATTGTTGTTCATTTCACACATTAATTGTTACTGGAGATATTAAGGAGGAGGGGCTTATTAAAACATAAATATGTTTTTGCAGAAAAGGAGAACAAACAAAAGGAGTATGGGAGGTAAGGGTTTTTTTTAAAGAATGAATAATGGAGCAGATGTAGGGTAAATCCTTGTGATTAATCACGTGATCACTTGAGAGCTGCTCTTAAAGTGAGTCGCTTGTTTATTCTTCATAATGAAGTGAATGTATTTATTCTTTATACCCAGTGAGTCATTTTTTTACATATTCACTTTAAACTTGTTGATCAGCTTAGACTTAGATTAAAACTGAATTTAAAACCACTGTAAAAAGAAAATCACTAAAATAACTTGCATGTTGTCTGTTTTTAAGTATATAATCAAAGTTTATTCAAAGTCATCACTGCACTTAGTTGAACTTTGTACCAACTGAAAGGCAGAAGCAAACAGGTTGTGTTTCCAAGCAACTCATGAAGCGACAGCTCCCTCAGAACTCTGCACTCTTCACACTACCACCCTCAAAGCATTGCTCCTCTGGTATCTCCCAGGGACTTTCTCTGCAGTCTCCTGTTTGTCACTCTTATCCGTCATATTGGCATGAACACCAGACATAAAGGTGTCCTGGTGGCTCAGCGGGCCATGGCACAAACATGCACTGCCACAGAAGTGTGATATCCTGGCTTCAAGTCTGGCCAAGGACCTTTGTCACGTATTCTTTCTTTCTTTCTTTCTACTTTGAACTATTTAATCAAGGGAATTTTACAAAATATACAGCTGTGTATATGCACAAAATATATTAATGTAAGAACTTTAATCATTTTAAGTAATGATGACATGATGATTGACGAGGACATGCTGACAGAGGAGTGTTGTCACACCTCCACATTTACTGTAGCTGACCTATATGAATGCATACATTTTTCCTTCAGATTATTTATGAATGTTGGTGTTGTCACCATTTAGTGTTGTTTCCCAGGGTGTTCTGTTCACTCTTGTTCTTCATCTTCACCAAGACTGAAATGGATTTTGGCAGGCAATAAATAATACAGATGTTAAATACAGCCCTTATACAGAGTCATTTGAACAATATGAAAGATGGTTGATCTACTCTACTAAAACTTTCAAAGGAGTACTGTAAAGGGGCTGAGTGTATAACGCTATCCTCCTAATAAATACATGAGCTTTATAAAAAATAAAGAGACTTTCACAAAGGCACGAAACCGTGAACCGCTCCTGTTAAGACACTTGAACATATATAGCTCCATGCTTCATGTTACAGAGGCTTGAAAGCTACTTAGAGGGTGAGATCTTTTCTCTTCTGATCTTTTCTCAGTTGACAACTCAGAAATGAATTTAGAATTTTTTATCCTACATCTTCTACATAGACCAGGCTGAAATGCAACAGCACATCATAGGTGACCTGTCAGGTCAGTCACGCAGAGCCAGTCAAAGCTCTGTTCAGAATAGATCTGTACTATATTTGTTCAAATAAACAGCATCTACTGGTTCTATTAAATGTTGATTTCTAAAAATATGCATGTACCAGACATCTTATGTTATTCAAGGAACTCTTGTTTCACCTTCCACCATATTTATTACATCAAACAGGAGTCCAGGCAGCTGTTTGTACCTGAAGTGAATTGCAATTAAAGGTTGCTGTGGCCTCATTGTACTGTCTGAACGTTAACAGATGCTGTAAACAGGTGTTGTGAAACTGGAAAAGTGTAAATGTTGAGCTGTGGCGTCAGACTGAGCAGCTTGAGTCAGAGGTTGTGCGAAAGCAGAACGCCTTCTTTAAGTTGAGTTAAACTGAGCTATTTGGAGGAGCTGAGTTATGCGCCGACATTTGGAAGGATTTGCCTCTCCCACAATCCTCCTCCTATAAATGGGAAGAACATTAGCCTCGCATTTAACCAAAAATAAGAGCTTTACTTGGCAACAGAAAACCACAGTGACACGACTGCAGACACCATGGCTTCCTTCAGTACAAACATGATACAAATCAGGTGCTAGTTTGGGAAACAGGTGTGTTTGTATGTGCATATGTGTACACACACACACACACACAGTAGAGTATTAACTTAACCATTTATTTTAGGATCTTTAAACCTTTATGAATAGATTTTGTAAGCATGTGTCTTCAGTTAGAAAGAGAAGGAAATATTTATTTTTCATGCACACTTTTGGCCTTCAGTGGATGTATTACACCTTTGTCTCTGTATAACCCAGAGTTAAATCTCACATTAATATTGTATTAAGCCATTTCGTTGTTGTGCTCTGTCTCATGACTTTCCAGGTACAGGAAGTCTGAACACATTCTGACAAAGCCGTACAGCTGGAACGTTAAGATCCCTCTCTTCTTCTCAAAGGGAATTGGTAGACTTTTGGGTTTTTCTTTAATGGATAAAACTATTTTACAACAAGGGAACTATACACTTAGAGCCTACACTTCAACGACTACTGACATCCGTGTTAAGAAACCAACAAACAAACAGCTACAGCTACCAACTCAACAAGTTAAACAAAGTGACATCCTGGGAGAGTTGATGAAACTAATTGTGCACAAAGAAAAAACTCCCCATAAGACTGTATTTACTTCTGTCAAAGTCCCTGCTAAGTTCACAAGGGCTTAGGGCTATCCCACAGTCAAATCATCAAGTGCACGAGGGCTCTCTCACAGACTTTTTGAGCCCTTTATGCACACTTTCCTTAAGTCCGCATTTCTGCAGACTTTGCCTGAGGGAATAACCCTCAGGGTTAATCACGGGGTTACCAGGGGAAGCCCGGAAGAGTTGACCCAATCTTAACCACTATTGGGTCATCTAGACAAACTTGTCCAAGGGCTTTGCTCCAACCACTCCTAATGTATGTCTCAACTTAAGTGTTCTGCTTTGGACATCTCAACTTAGTCACTTTATACTGGACGTCTCAACTTAAACACTTTTATTTGAATGTCTCATTTTAGCCACATCTTACCTTCATTCCTCTCCTGTTGTAGAATAGAGATCTGACTGCTACTGCCTCCTTCTGCTCCCCGCAAACAGACTGCTGACCTGTCAATAAGGAGATAACATGTTATTTACCAATTTGTAGGTTTCTTAGTTAATTTCCTGTACAATTACCTGGTTAACTTTATACACCTACCTGTAGTCAACTAACATACTTACCTGTTAATAGTCCATATACAGATCTATTTAGGGACTACTTACCTGTTGAAAGTCCACCAGTTTATTCATTGAAGGACCCATAAATTAACCAGTGAATCACCCCATACATTTACATATGTGGTCCTTATACTTACCTGAAATGGGCCCTCCTTCCTGTTTAGGTCCCGTATACTCACCACAGTTTTATTTACCTACAGCCTGTAACTTGTTTCTAATGTAATAAGACCAGTTAATCATGATAAACTTTAAAGATATGAAAATACAGACAGGTATGCCCAGAGAATAAATAATATAAGATTCAGAGCAAACATAGGAGAGCAGGATTAGGAGCTCTCTCACCTTCCTGTCTCTGTACCAATGTCAAACAGACATCATGTTGTGCATTTTGTTTCCACTTGTCAGCTGAAGTTATTCTAATTCTGTCAACACAGGATTATCGTCTTGGCTGCTGCACTGCTCTGTAGATATAAAACACACATGCTCTATGTGATTATGAAATTCCCACAAGCAAATCAGACTGTACAGATGATGAATAAACATGGTGTATATTTACCTCGTGTAGCTTTCATTGCAGACAGATCAAAACTCAATTATCAAACATTTAACCAAATATAGTCCTCTGTTTTCTTTTGTCTTACTAGTATTTGAAATACTAAGCAGAAACTGATCCATGAACTGTATGCATGGACGTACTGGTCATTCATTTAAATACAGATAACAAGATGTGCTCACTTGTATACACTGAGAATTATTTTTATTCACACATGAGGAGGTGTTGACATGACAACACATCTCCTTGCACTGCTGCAATAAAATTTCTTTTTTTCAGATTTAATATATAATATATATTATTTTCTTTTCTCCTGAAAAGTGTGGTAACTCTTCCCTTTTGCCCATTTGATGAAGGTGACATAATACAGTAATGGACCATAAAGCATTGTTATTACACCAAATGAGGAAAAATGTATATATTTTATATGTTATATGAGCTATGCATGGACAAATACATATTTCTTTTGGGTTGGAATGAAACAACAATGACTGTCCAGCTTGCTCCACCACCATCAACTTCCATTCTTAGTAAGCTGGACAGTCATTATTACTCAACCATTGGCCCCATCCTTGAAGAGCACCTTAATTTTCTACTTCTTTACTGCAATATTACGAACACTATTGTACTAGACCCAATGCAGCACTCCCCATCTTTTTCTACATATTTCTTTTGTTTGTCAAGACATCATTAACAGAACATTAATGTTATCCAACATAGTTGCCTTACATATGTTTAGGGCCTGAGTGGGGACTCACAACAGACATTTGTGTGTGCAAATGTGTGTGTTTACACATATTTGGGATTTGGGAAGGGGAATTAGTACTGCCAGCACCAATATCAGATACAGAACATATGAAAATCCACTGTATTTAACCACGCTTTACGACTGAGGTCTCGGAGACCCCAAACACAACTAAAGTGTCATTTTCTATAGCATACTTCTGAAACATGTCATCAGTTCAAAATCATGTTTAGAAGAGATTCACATAGAATTAGGAAAAGTCCAAATTAGGGTTAGGGCGGATGATCCAGTGGAGAGCACACCAATGTCAGGTAACAGTGAAGAGAGAAGTTCTTGACCTGTTCACAGATGTGATTGAATTAGATTATACATCAGATTGCACTACATGACAGACATATGAATGTTTTTGGTCAGCTGATGTAACACTGTGTTTCTTAATTAAACGGACTACTAGAAGAAGTCAGAACTAGTAACAGGCCCATTTATTCTTGGCATCAAAATCAACTCTTTGATCAATGGCTTTGTTTCCTTATATGCTGTCCACTTGTCCAGTCCTTCAGGAAAAACCTGGCTTTAACTGCTCTTCTCATGGCAACAGAATGCTTTAGTTGGCTTAGACTTTTTGGCTTAGGTTCAAGATTATAGTATAAATAATGAATTGATCGTTCAAGCTGTAATGCTTATTTAATAGTTTGCTTTCTATCCAAAACATACTGACTGCCTTACTCAGAGTTACCAAATGAGCATGTTCTATCTATATTTGCTTGTGTGCTTTTGTTGTAGCCTGGCTTGATTTTAATGTGGCCTTTCACATCTTTGATCACAAAATCCTAATTTTTTTTAAAAAAGCTAAAAAATCTCAGTATACAGAAGGAATCACAACGTTGTACCCCCTCTGATAGGCACTTTTGTGTTTCTTGGTGTAATTTTGCACGCTTCGATGCAAAATGTACTCATGGAGTTTTGGAGGATCCATCCTGGGTCCTTCACTCTTTTCTATCTACATGCCTCTCCTTGAGTTATTTGATGTGATATATCTCCTGTTACTGGCCTGATGACTGCTATAATTCTATTCTTGCCTGAGTTTGAAGGCTTTATCTCGTCTGTAACATGAGTACAGACAGGTTTTTAACTAAAACTAAACAAAAGAGGATTTTAGTACTATCCTTGCCATTTTATAGCTTCCAGTCAGTAACAATTTTAAATGCAAAGCATTAGCAGACCTCCATCAATGTAAAATATTGTCCCAATTTGGGATTAAAATGACAGTTTCAGTACATTCATCACTGTGCTTCTTTCATATCTTGCTACAATTGTGTGGTGACCTGGATATCATTGTGTTTGTGGGTTTTGCTGCACTCCCTATGGTGGTGGTCTGAGGGGGAGGAGGCACAGCCTGGGCTGCATGCCAGCTGGACCTTCAGCTCTCCTGGGTTTTAGGGAAAGGTTGGGTGACGATGAAGAGACGGAATATGTGTGTGCGAGGGAAAGAGAGAGGGGGGGAAGTCCAGCAGACAGCCCTAATTGATCTCCTCTACCCCAATTCCCACCCTATCCCAGTCATGTGCATGGCAGACCCAGAGGATGGAGAATGTGATGTCTGTATTCATGTCATATTCAGTACTGTAATAAACTGTAAGACTTGAAGTTGAAGCCATTATGGGGAGCTGAGTCCCCTGCTGGGATGTAACCTGGGCTATTGCTTTCAGTCTCTGGTGCAGGTTATGGCTTTCAATGGTGAAGTCATAAAGGTATCCAAGGTAATGTACGTTTGCATGAATAAAGCTTCAAGGTACATACATCTAAAATAGTTCAAAACAAGCTCCTAGAAGAGAATGGATCCCAGGAAAATGTCCACTGTGCAAGTATAGTGTTTGAAACTGTCCAAGCATCAGCCAGCTTCACTACCCTTCAGTCTCTCAGCCTCACCCTGCTCTGTTGCCTCTGTTCCTGAAGCTGCCACTCTCCACAATTTCCCTATTGCAGCTCTCATAGGGCGGCACTCTCTGGTGCCTCAGGGGAACACAAAACATCCGCCAGCACCACAAACACAATCAAGGCTCCCCCACACCCAGCTACTCTTTCTGTTGCTACTACTCAGTCTCAGTGGAGTGGACCTGCCTCTACGCTAACTCCATAGGTCCATTGGCGCATGTACTAATTTAAGCAAATGCTTGGGCCATCAGCATTGTTTGCTGGTTTTTAGAGAGAGGAGCATAATCAACAAGGCCTTGTTGAAACACTTTTTACAATCATTTCCACCTTGAGGGAACGGCATCATTACAGCGTTTAGGAACCTTACAACTATCACAAAGCGGTTGCATGTAGGCAAATTCAAAATTGGGTATTAAAGAAAGCTCATAGGAAGTCTCAGCATCTGACACCTACTGTACAAGGATGCTGTTCATAAGACCACGCTTCACTGAAACAGAGTGACCTGGAGAAAGAGAAGAAATCATACTAAACTCTGAAGTCTTACTTTTGTGGCCAAGTCATCCCAATGTGAAGAACCATGGCAGAGAAAAGAGTGATTTTTTCCCACTGTACAGACCTCAACTGTAATTTCTATCTTTTCTATATATATAAAATTTTGTTTTATAAAGCTAGTGTTGTCAGGTGAATGAACATGTACATGTTGTATTGTGTTCATACTTAAAGTTATGTGGACCTGCTGAGGTTTTGTTTCTGTGAGAATCCAAAAGATCAGTGTGATAATTATCTGTGTGTTCGTCAAGTGACACATTTCACACATAAACAGTCATCTGATACATTGTTACAGTAATATAGAAATACTGATTATAGCAGCTTTAAACATTGTGGTTACCACCCACTTGAGCTAGAAGCTCCAGCTCGAACAAGCTGCAGTTAGCAATGTTTCATTTGGCTGGGTGCAGGTTAGAGCTTGAAAAATCTATCACTCAGTCTTGTCTCATTAATAAGTTGCTAATAAATGGATTTTGTGTCTCAATGATCTGCAACTCTTTCCAGAAATTATGTGGCTGAACAGTCAGCCAGTGGAGGTGCCTCCCTAATGAATTAAAGAGCTAGCTAAAAAGAAAAAAGCAATTCTTGCTGAAGGAGTTATACACCAGCGAAATGGATTTTTCACAACGTGGAAATCCAGAAGTTGTCCTTATTAACTGCTGATTATAAAGAATTAACAAACTCTTTATAAGTAGTGGAACAAATACCTAGATCTTTTACTTAAGTAAAATAACCAATACCACAATGTAAAAGTACTCCATTACAAGTAAAAGCCATCCTTTTAAAATCCTTCTTAAGTAATACAGAAGTATTATCAGCAAAATGTACTTAAAGTAGGGTGGCACGGTGGTGCGGTGGTTAGCACTGTCACCTCACAGCAAGAGGGTTCTTGGTTTGAACCTGGGATCGGCTCCAGCCCTCCGCGACCCTCTAAGCATAAGCGGTATAGATAATGGATGGATGGATGGATGTACTTAAAGTATCTATATATAAGTATCTAATATATATATATTATTATTAATACTGATGCCTCACTGTGTAAACAGCATGTTCTTGTTGTAGCTGGTCGAGGTGGAGCTAGTTTTAACTACTTTATACACAGTTAGCTAGTTTAGTACAGTTCCCCATCTGGGAGATCTGAAACATGACAGGGGGCCTCAGGTAGACACTACTTTTAAGGGGTCTCAAGCCAAAAACGTTAGGAAACACTAGCTTAAACTCTGGTTTAAAATAATACATTATATTTTATATGTTTATCATGTGTTTTTTATGTTAATCTGAAAGGCAACTAATGTAAATGTATGTCTAATGTAAATGGCCTCCTAGTTATTTTCCATCAATAAAGCTATTGTAAAATGAGATTCAGTTTTGTGAAGATTTATTTTGGAGATTACCTTCTCAGGTTTAATGAGATATTTATTTAATTAATGGTAACCACATATGTACAGTGGTGCTTGAAAGTTTGTGAACCCTTCAGAATTTTCTATATTTCTGCATAAATTTGACCTAAAACTACATCAGATTTTCACACAAGTCCTAAAAGTAGATAAAGAGAACCAAATCAAACAAATGAGTCAAAAATATTAGACTTGGTCATTTATTTATTGAGGAAAATGATCCAATATCACATATCTGTGAGTGGCAAAAGTATGTGAACCTTTAGGATTAGCAGATAATTTGAAGGTGAAATTAGAGTCAGGTGTTTTCAATCAATGGGATGACAATCAGGTGTGAGTGGGTGACCTGTTTTATTTAAAGAACAGGGATCTATCAAAGTCTGATCTTCACAACACATGTTTGTGGAAGTGTATCATGGCACAAACAAAGGAGATTTCTGAGGACCTCAGAAAAAGAGTTGTTGATGCTCATCAGGCTGGAAAAGGTTAAAAAACCATCTCTAAAGAGTTTGGACTCCACCAATCCACAGTCAGACAGATTGTGTACAAATGGAGGAAATTCAAGACCATTATTACCCTCCCCAGAAGTGGTCGACCAACAAAGATCACGCCAAGAGCAAGGCGTATAATAGTCTGCGAGGTCACAAAGGAACCCAAGGTAACCTCTAAGCAACTAAAGGCCTTTCTAACATTAGCTAATGTTAATGTTCATGAGTCCACCATCAGGAGGACACTGAACAACAATGGTGTGCATGGCAGGATTGTAAGGAGAAAGCCGCTGCTCTCCAAAAAGAACATTGCTGCCCGTCTGCACTTTGCTAAAGATCACCTGGACAAGCCAGAAGGCTATTGGAACAATGTTTTGTGGACGGATGAGACCAAAATAGAGCTTTTTGGTTTAAATGAGAAGCGTTATGTTTGGAGAAAGGAAAACACTGCATTCCAGCATAAAAACCTCATACCATCTGTGAAACATGGTGGTGGTAGTATCATGGTTTGGGCCTGTTTTGCTGCATCTGGGCCAGGACGGATTGCCATCATTGATGGAACAATGAATTCTGAATTATACCAGCAAATTCTAAAGGAAAATGTCAGGACATTTGTCCGTGAGCTGAATCTCAAGAGAATGTGGGTCATGCAGCAAGACAACGACCCTAAGCACACAAGTCATTCTACCAAAGAATGGTTAAAGAAGAATAAAGTTAAAGTTTTGGAATGGCCAAGTCAAAGTCCTGACCTTAATCCAATAGAAATGTTGTGGAAGGACCTGAAGCGAGCAGTTCATGGGAGGAAACCCACCAACATAACAGAGTTGAAGCTGTTTTGTACCGAGGAATGGGCTAAAATTCCTCCAAGCCGATGTGCAGGACTAATCAACAATTACCGTAAACGTTTAGATGCAGTTATTGCTGCACAAGGGGGTCATACCAGACACTGAAAGCAAAGGTTCACATACTTTTGCCACTCACAGATATGTGATATTGGATCATTTTCCTCAATAAATAAATGACCAAGTCTAATATTTTTGACTCATTTGTTTGATTTGGTTCTCTTTATCTACTTTTAGGACTTGTGTGAAAATCTGATGTAGTTTTAGGTCAAATTTATGCAGAAATATAGAAAATTCTGAAGGGTTCACAAACTTTCAAGCACCACTGTATGTATGTGTGTATATACTATTCAGTATGTTGTATGCTGTACGGGAACTACATAATATGGTGCACTTTGCCTGTGATGTTAATGATGGTTAAGAATGGCGGAGTGATATGATGTATGTATAATCTATCACGTTTGGTTGTGAGTGTTCAGTTTTCCTACTGTTGAAGCTGACATTAAAAGTGGACCAAGTGACACAGATGAAGCTGCCCCGTCCTCTTGCTTTACCCTCGTCCCAAAAGTAGTTTAATTTAGTAACTATTAAGTTATAGTTAACGCTAAGAGTAACCAGCGCTACACTATTATATAATGAATGCTTTATCAGAAAATGGTAGCCAGTTGTGTCTCTCCACCACCTCAGCACCATCAAAGTGGTGAGCTGACATTCTCTGCAGGACCAACCTGCGGCTGTTTTGCTGTATAAAGCTGCTGTGCCTCTGAGTTGACAGGAAAAACCCTTTGAGACCGTTTCAGCTTTTTCCATCATTTTCTGGTTTTGGAACTCAAAAACAATAACAGTTGGATGATTTTTTTTCTTGTTTTTTTATGAAAATAGATTATCAAGCAGTTTGGGGCAATATCAAGCCTCCCCCCAGGAGCTGTTTCATCATCAGTGCCTGTAAACAGACCCACATCCATTCTCTGAATCAGGCTTTACACATCATCCTACCACCTGCTGTCAAGCTCTCATTGTAGACTGTCCTGAACTGAGTCCAGCATATTCATTCACATCTTTTGCAATCCTTCTGTTGCATGCTGGGATTGCGTAATTGGTTAGAAGTATTTTAAATCTGATATTTAGAAAATAAGAACATTTCATTTACTGTTCAATTGTGCTGCTGTCATTAGTGAGAGTGAAGTTGACTGGAATTTTCATCAGTGCACATTCACAATGGCACACAGTGCTTTCACATTCACATAGTTTGTTCTTAAGAATTTATTCTGCTTACAATCTCTTACCAACAAACATATCTAATAATACCTTGATGTATAAGATATTGTATACTATTTTAGGATGGTGTCAGGCTAACATGAAACATTAGTACATTCACATACACAAGACATAAGACACAAAACACGAGGAACGTATGTAAAACCTTATGGTGGAAAGCATGAAATAAATAAAGAAATGTATACAAAAAAAAAATCTATCCTGTTGTGCTGTCTGTTCTCTCTCTTACTGACGTGCACTACCCATAAAAATAGTTACACTATTACACTATATACATATGTATAGTACTGGTTGTCATTTCTGTACAGTTGAAACATCATCATTGTTTTCATCAATGCAAAGTAGCACTAAACACAAAGCTGAGGCTGATGGGAATGTCATTCATTTGGAAGGTATTTGGTCATAAACCAAAGTAGAATTAAGTCAGGTGATCACCAAAGTTCACAAAGACGTAACTGTCTGCACCAAATTTCATGGCAATCCATCTAATAGTTGTCGAGACATTACACTCAAAACCACAAAGGTCAACCTCATGGTGGCACTAGAAGAAAAGTCAGGAGATCACCAAAGTCAGTAGGATTCATCCCCTGGGGACCATGAATTACTTTACAAAATTAAATGGCAATCCATCCAATGACCTGAAGAGGGATTTGTTTTTATGTTTTATGTTTTGTTGTCCTTGTCTATTTTATGTGTTCTTATGAAGTGTGCTCTGCTACAGGTACAGTATTGCTGTTCCTGTTTTAATGTATTTTGTGTGTTTCTAACATGGCTAAAAAGCAATTTCAGACTAATATGCCCATAATATATCCTTAAGTAGTTGTTGCTAAATGTTGATGTTGAATGGCTTCTTAATTGCAAATCCAACAAAGACATGATGATCATTGTGAGGAATAAAAATTTGACCACAGTCTAACCTAATAAAACAGAAGTACTACTGGGGCACTACTAGTGAAAAAAGGGGCATCTGGCTGAGCTGGTTTGTAACCATTTGGAGCTATATTGACAAACTGCCATGAGTGGGGGCATTGATCCCTTGCCTGGTCCAGACTGAGTGCTCCCAGGCACATCATAAACCTGTTTACACATTAGCCAGCTCCCTCAGCAGGACATACAGATTTGTGGAAAGCCCCTGTATGAAGCCCACTAACAACATACCAGGCAACTGACAATGGTGTATTAGTGTAGAATATAGTGTAGCACCTATTTCAGTATGGGACACATCTCAGACAGGAACATGTTCCTGGCTTTCTACAGACTGATTCATTCATTTCAGTTACAGTTAATTGCCACATTTTTTTTTGACAAAATCACAAATATTTGTCTAATATGTCATGATTATATATTTGACGCTGGTATGGTGTGTGCCTTCCCTGTTAATGGAAATGCAGTCCAACTTCTAAGTTGTAAACAGTAATAAATCACTGCCTCCTGATATTTTATGTGAGACTATAAAGAGTGCTTTTCCTGTCAGATTTCCCCATTGTCCTCCACAGTAACACTGCACATAATGGACTGCAGAAGGAATGCACTTTTTATATTTTTATATATTGTACAGTGACAGAAAGGTAATGTCACATGAGACTTCAGCAACAGGTCTTGAATGCTATCTATTAGTAAAACATCCAGTCAATGCTAGAAATTGGCTGTTTATGAACTCAGAAACTGGTAGATAGGCCTCACTGCAGATATGTTGACATGTCACAGTATGAAAAGTACAGGTGTAAATAGTCAAATGAGTGGTGGCTGAATTCCATTTAGTTGCTTCAGTTTCAGGGTCCTGCTATTGCACATGCTGGCTCACTGTCATGGCTTACAGAGACACTTGACTAGAAAGTAGCCATCATTAATGTTAGTATCACCTGTGCTTATGACAAGTCAAAATGTCTGCTGTGAAAAAGGCCTGTTGTACTAATCTTATAGCATCTGTATGATCAAAATCTTCTTTATTGGTACAAACTAGTACTAGTATTTAAACATTGTGATAGAATTAAAAAACATAGGCTATCACATGAGGTATCAATACAATCACATACTGCAAATATTACATTTTCCATACACCATGTACAACAGTCACAAATGTGTACATTTTAAGGTATAACTTGACATTTTCAATTCTTTTTTTTTTTTAATTCTCTGGACACCTCTTCAATTGCCTATAAACTATAATGCTGTTTCCCTAAACAGTGTAACTGTAGTTGTATTGCCTTTGTAGCCATGCTAGTGGTGTGGCTCTAGGGATGCCAGTGTTGGTCAGTTGGTTGGTCGGTCCACCACCTTGGTCTACCTGACTTTTCCTCCAGCACCACAAGCAGGTCAAATGTTTCGCTTACTTAGTGACATTTCTCATGGTGACGTTAGCATTTAGCTCAATGCCCCATTGTGCCTAAAGGCTACATTGGGTGTCTGCATAAGTAAACTTGTTCACGTGTTTGTCCGTGCGTACAGTGTGCACGCGCAGTCAGAGCAGTCATACATAACATAATCACACAGAACCATCTGAGAAGTCGTCCTTGGAAACAGTTTGGAAAAGGGCAGGCACTTTCAAAAAAATCATGGCAGGTGATTGGATGAACCATCTGTATATCACGTCTATCACGGGCTAACTTCAACCAATCAGATCAACAAACCATATGACGTAGTAGGTAGGTAGGTAGTAGGAGAGCTGAAGCCAGTTGGGAGAAGAGCAAAAACATCTTTTCCATGGAGAAAAGCCTTCAGTGTCTTTCTTTGAAGAAATATGTTTCAGCTCTATTCACCCAGTTTTTCCCTCAAACAAAAAGGTTCTACTGTGACTGAATTTCATCACATGATAAAGTGATATGACACCAGTTGAGTTTGATTATTACCACATATGTATTATAGTCAGTAGCCACAACCAACAGTTAACGAGCCACACCTGGCTCATTAATCAGCAGGGAGGAACAAAAACCTGATTGGAGCTGAGTGCGATGGAGAGGATCACAGAGCACGATGAAAGCTGAATTTGAATATACTATTTGCACTTCACACAGCTCTTTTAAAGCACACTGCTCGGTATGACAGTTAGCTGTGAGACACGGCTGTACTCCCATCACCACAGCGGCTGGAGCATCAGGAAAAGGGCCTTCGGCTGCATCTGAGGCCAGTGATGTCTCTGTCAGAGATGCTGACATGCTGGGGCTTGACATGCCACACTCTCCTGGCTACTTCTTGTAGACAAGCCAACACAAGTAACTGAGGCGTCACAGGCACTGTGAGATAGAGGAGAGATGGAGATCAAGGTGGCCCAGGAAAGACAGGCAGAGTGTGACAGACAGTGAAAGGAGATATTTTGTACCTGTATGTTTGCCTCAAAATGCTACTTTATATGAATATCTCCATCATTTATTATGAAAAAGAAAACAGGATAAATAAGAATCTCTCTCAAGTTCCCTCAAGGGTTGAAGTACTAAAGTTTGGACCAGGAGAATCCACTCAAAATCTGCATCCTGGCCAGATCCCATGTTTCACAATCCCTGTTGTGTCTTCCAATCTATCACCCTTTTTTTTCATTAATTTTTCCATCTTTCAAATAAGCCTGCAAAAAAATAAATACAGTTTCTGTTATATGGGGAAATGATGCATATCACCTTTGCACTCACATTGTTCCTGTTGTCTTTTACATCCAGAGGTCCACCCAGAGGCTTACAAAGCATCACAAACTGGACAAACACTGAATCACATCTGCACAAGCATGTAAGATTAACGTTAACTAATGGTGACAATAAATACTACAATGGATCCATTATAGTAACATTTCCCAAAAGGTCATCCATCCAGCAACAGTTAGTTTCTGTTGACTTGTCAAGCGAATTCACCACAGCCTCTCTGTAATTTATTTATATTTTGCAATATATTGTTATTGAAAGAGAGTTAAGTACATACATAGCAACTCCACAAAGAAAATTGTTTCTCTCTCATTTTTCTCCCTCTAAAGTAATCTCCCTCCCATCCACAACACAAAGCTGACGCACATTTATATCTAACCTATACTTATATGAATCTTGATCTAAACATCAACACATAAACACATAGAAAAAAGATCACAAATATGAATTAACAAACAAAAGAAATAAAGTAAAAAAATAAAATATTAAATAAATAAATAAATACCAACCAAAGCAAAGATAATATCAATAACCCCTCACACATCCCAGAACTACTGCCCTGAGATAAAACATAGCTAAAGATGAGACGGTTAGTTGATCTACAGAAAATCAATCGGCTACTATTCTGTTAATCAATCAATCATTGAAGCCATTTCTAAAGGAAAAAAAAGCCAAAAAACCCTAGTTCCTGCCCTTCATGTGTAAGGATGTGCCGTCCTTCCTGTTCCATGTGATCAGGAACTGAATATCTTTGGTCCTGAGCTGCAGGTCGGACCGAACAAGCTACTCAAAGACATCACCCAAATTGCAATGGGCACTTCACAATGCTTTTGGACACCTTTTTTTATTTTTCGAGGAAACAACTGATCAATCAATTGAGAGAACAATCAGCTATGAAAACAATCATTAACTGCATCCCTCCTTCTGCACGACAGAAGAAGTGCTGCCTCTAACAACATAAGCAAGTCTTTGAAAGTCTTTCAGAAAAAGTTTGATTTCCTCCGTTTTAGTGAAAAAAAATTGATCTCCTGTTTGTCTAACAGATCCTTATCTGTTATACTTAGAGATGCCTCTTCTTCTTGTGCTCTTGTCTTTTGTGGGGTCCCCCAGGGGTCTATTCTGGGTCCCCTCTTATTTACTATATACATACTATCCCTGGAGCAAATCATATATAGACATAATATCATTGCTATGCGGATGACACACAACCGTATGTATGTCTCGTTAAAGCCTGGTGCCACTGATGTACCCTTTATTATGTCTTGCCTTGCTGAAATTAAGAATTCGATGTCAAATAATTCCCTGCGGTTGAATGACTCCAAACCACATATAATTATAATTACCCATACTGGCCCCAGCACTAACAGTATTAACAATCTCTCATCTAGTTTGGGTGCCTTATCTAATAATGTTTAAAAAAATAATGTTAAGGCCTGTAACCTAGGTGTACTTATTGACTCAGAGTTGTCCTTTGAGGCTAAGGTGACTAAAGTGCTGTTTTATCCAAATGAGACATTTAACCAAGATCAGCTTATTCCTTTCCTCTGCAGATCTAGAAAAGGTCATCCATGCTTTTATCTCCGCCAGACTCAACTACTGCAACGTACTTTATTCTGGTATCAGCAGGCAAAACATCCAAAGACTGCAACTTATACAAAATGCTGCTGCCATGCATTTAACTTGTACTAAGAGAAGCGACCACATCACACCAATCCTTGCTGCCCTTCACTGGACACCAGCTAGTTTTGGAAGTGGATTTAAGATTTTACTGCTCGTTTTTAAAGCCTTGAACGGTCAGTCTCCTGCCTATATCTGCGATCTGCTAAATTGCCTGATCGCTGCTTGCCTCCAGCAGGGCCCTAGTAATGGTTCCAAAATCTGGACTTGTCACTAAAGGTGACCAGGCCTCTGCTATCTGGGACCCTCACCCGTGGAACTCCTTGCCTGGGGATCTCAAGCAAACTCAGTATCCCATCTAAGTGATGGTATTTGATGAAATTATATAAATTATTTGATTATTATTTTACTTTGTTTTAGATTTAATTTACTTTTATTATTTGTTTTTATTGTAACACACTTTGTAAGTTGTTTTGAAAGGTGCTATATAGCTACAAAGTTATTATTATTATTACATGTTCAAGACAGTGAGAGGAAGTGGGAGGCATAGGAGATTTCAAACAAGTTAATTTCTATGATGTGCAGTATAAGAAATGTAAAAACTATGAAGTTTCTCTTTACTTTAGAGAAGAATGTTAGACAAAAAGCAGTCCTGATATATCTTTAGTTGTTGAGAAGATGAAAACAAATAACTGAGGTTGCATCTGTTACATTTGTCATAATTTGGCCAGTGTCGAGTGATTTATTCACCCTGTGTATAATCTTGAACTGTAAAAAACCTAACCATTTCAGAAAATGTTTCTGAAAAGTTTTCTGAAAAGGTTAATATTTAAGGAAGATATACGTTGGTTGCATCATAAGCTTCTCTTTTATGAGGTAAAATTTGATTGATTTCTGTGGGGAAGGTTGTGTAGATGAAACAAAATATACAAGCTGAGAAAATGTGGATATGAATAAGAATGGAAAATGATGACAGTAGCACATGTGAAGCAAAATGACCTCAAATGAATTTATTTGTCATTGACCATCACTGTTTCATTCATACATAGTGAACAGTTTAGCAAACATAAGCCCTCACATTTCAACATGGATTTGAGTGTATGGATGGCAGTGTTGTGAGGATGCTCAGGCTGGAGGATTCCTCTCGTCTAATTGCGCAGGATGATACCGCAGCTCCGCTACGGCTTCACACTCCAACCCACCTTGAAACGGTTCCCTCTAGTGCTGCATTTAGGCCCTCCGAGAAAAATTGGAAGATGCCGAATCCTTTCATGACACTGAAGTAAGAAACGTGCAGTTTTGTCCATAGATCCAGACTCACACAAAATGTTGTGCCACGCATAAATACCTGCAGTCAAGCCTTGGTAGTATTACTGTCTTTTAAACAAACAGAAGTGGGTTTCATCGCATTACTATACCAGGTAACCACCTGTTGGATTTTGCCATCTGTGGCTGGGATTGTGATATTGTGTTGGTATTGCTATAGTGTAGGCCTACTATAAAGGATGAATTCATTCATTAAAAACCGTGATGGGGCCTCTTGTCTTTGTAATAGGAAGTTTAAGTCTTTCCCAATTCTTAAGATACTTAGAGTAACTTTTAAAAGTTACTGTGTTACCACAGTGGGTTTTATGTAATGCTAATAATTTGTCCCCTTCTGTTTTATGATAATTATTATTGCCTTACAGCTTGCTGTAATGTTTTCGCCTCTATCGCCACTATAAGAATTGTGAGCTAGTGTTTTAAAAAGTGATGATTTCATATTATTGCTATTATTGTAAATGTAAGTGAGTGAATAAATGTAAGGGTGAAAAAAGCCAATAATGAGAAAGCAGGCTCTCTTTCTAGCCGCCGTGAGCACTCTGAGGTCGTTTCTTTAAATGGAAGACTGGAACCTCCGAGTATTAACACATCCATGGAACGCAACATTGCAGCTGGGAAACAGACAGCGCAGGTGACTAATCAGCGGCCGGATTTCTCCCACGCCCATCAATGAAATGAGTGCGGAGGCGGGACCGCGGTTATCTAAAAGCTCGCGCTTGGTTTCACTGCGTCGTCTGCTCTCGTCCCATTGGCGCAGGTGATCCGTCTCAGGATGCGAGAGGAGAGCGGAGGAGAGGGGAAGAGAGAGGGGAAAGCGCCGATGGAAAAGTGTCCAGGGCTCGGTTAACAAGAAAACAGGATACCGGCCCGCTTCAGTTTGTCCTGGGCCACCCGGCGATGAGAGATAGGCTACACCGAAAAGGGGCACTTTGAGATATGATGAGGTTTATTTCTGGTTGGCAATAGTACTATGATTTGGTATGTGGCCACTTTGATAGCAAGTGTATTCAGCACCCGAGGAACGGCCGCTCAAGGTGAGTCGAAGTGCAGTATCTGTATCCGCCAGCGCCTGTATTGCTCAAGTTTTAACTTATCTTTTCTTCTTAAAAAAAGCGTTTTCCCGCTTGTCTGTTGGCTAACTTTGAGTATGTCGCTTGTATGTTAGAAATGTCACACTTTACGTCATGAAGTTCATACGTGTGGTCATCACCGCACCTGGGCCGGCAAATGATGAGGGAGCAGAGCTTTACCACGGAGGATGAGGCTCTCCTTTGGTTAAACCTGTTGTAAAACCTGCGTATTCCCACTATTCATTATGGAGATGCGTAGTTTTCTGTGACAAATGGCACTATAGGAGTTGTGACGTTTTTTGGCTTCAGAGTGATAGATTTTGCAGCCTATTTGGGTTGACATTTTCCTCCCAGGCTGTGTAAGTTTGCTCTCCTGGAGCTCCAGGACATTTTACTGGACTGCAGCAGCAGCAGCAGCCGGTCACACTGAGCTGCACACCAGCTACCAGCGTTTCGTGAAATGTAAAGGCAAATGTGATTAGTATGGTGCACTGGTGTAGATGTCATTAAAATGCTATGAGTGGAGTTAACCTCTTCCTAGGGAGCTGTTCCTGCTGAAGCGGAGTCTTACCAGCGTTGTCCGCGAGAGGGAGCGCTCTCTGAGCCAGCACCGACGCATTAAGGTGAATTTAAACAGCACACTGAGGCCGCTTTTCAGTCAGCCATGTGAAGATGCAACTAACTTTGATCACATGTATGATGGCTTCATGTGAGCTTAAAACTATTTGTACAAATGTATTGGCTTTCTTGTAGAAAAGGGCAGAGGTGTTGTGTGGGGAGATGGCTTCATGGGTGTGAGATAATTCAACCAAGCCACCTGCAGCTGACCTCTAACCTCCCTGTAGAGGGGTGAAGGAGAAAAGAGACTCTCCCTCTCTTTCTCTCTGTGAGGGTTTAGTGTTGTCATTAGATGTCTGAAAGCCACACTGATGGGTGTCATTCATAAAGCATCTCAGTACAGCAGAGCCCATTTAGAATCTGATTCACCATATTATAAATAGGGCTGCAACTAATGATAATTTTCTTTATCATCAATGAATCTGCTGATTGTCACCCATTGTTTGGCCTGTAAAATATCAGAAAATGCCAATCACAACAAAATCAACAAAAGCTGAAATATTCATATTGCTTCTTTCGTCCGACCAACAGTCCATAACCCAGAGGTTCAGATTACTATCAGAAAACCAAAAAATAATCACATTTGAGAAGCTGAAACTAGTGACTTTTTGGGATTTGTGCTTCAAAAAATTACTACTTAATAAAACGTAAAAATGAAAACGATCGCTAATCTATTAATCAACAAAAATTCCAGCTCTAATTAAAATAATCCTCAAGTCTAGTCAGATGGCCATCATGTAATTTGGTGGCCCGACAGTGTGTGTTTGTATTATGTGCATGTGAGCTCGTCTCCTATTGATGACGACAGGGACACGTGATGAGCAAGTAAAGCTGTTGCTACATTGCACTTTACCCTTAAAAAAAAAAAAAGAATCCCTGCTACTTTTGCCCCCCCCCCCTTTCTTTTCCTCCCTACCAACTCATCTTCAAGAGAGAGGAGGGATGGAGGAAATTAGGACAACGTCTGTGCTTCAGCATCACTGATTAGATGATGAAGAAAGGAGCAGCTTGATGATATAAACAAGCTTTCCGTCGCTGCGTACTTAACTTTTGACACAGAATCTTGCAGGTTTATATATATTTATTTATGTTGACATCCTTCTGGCATGCGACTGGGCTCGGCTGGCTACGTGGCAAACAGTTATGTAATGTTGTGCCTAAAGAGGATACACTTAAGCATCATCTGCCAGAAGGAGACTTAGGGAGATGTTTTTAAGCGGCTTCCCTTGTCTCTTCCATGGTTAGGACTGCAGGCAACTTGGCAGAAATGAGCACCAACTTCTGGATGGCAGAGAAGGACTGACTGTGACGGGACTTGTTTGTGTCCCTTCAGTCAGCGTAACTGGTAATGCATATGGTCCTTGTCCTGTGCTTTAACACATCGAGGATGCTCTCAGCGCTCTGCAGCATCCATGCTGTGCTCGCCGACACACAAACACAGACGAACACACCAGCCGACAGAAGCTGCACAGGGCAGCATCCTTCTGGCAGAGTGCTGCTGTCTCCAGCTGGCAGCTGGCAAATGCCTCGACTTTTGCCAGTGATAACCCTGGACCTGAGCCAGACTGCCTCTCTTTCTCTCTGTCCTGCCCCCCTCTCCGGTTTCCTCTCTTCCTCACCTTGTTTCATCCCTCCCTCTCTCCTCTCACTTTTCCCGTCTGACTCAGGTCCTTGTCGCCCTCCCCTCCCCTCCCCTCCCCTCCTCTTCCCGTCTCTTTGCTCTCCTGCTCTGTCCTGTCGCCTTCCTCTTCCGTACACTCGGATGAGCTCGCTTCCCTTCAGGTTTCAAGTGGCCTCTCTCAGCATGGCTGGGTAGCCGAGGGAAGGGAACATGGTGGGTTGTGTTAATGGAGGCTCGGGGCGCGCTCCACAGCAACCGTCTGCTGCCAGACACACCCACTTGTTGCCCCTACCCACGCACACACACACAACATACACACACGTCAACACACAAGCATCCCCTCGGGGAGCTGTGTGTCTTTAACCAGGATCTGAACATATGTCCACTAACAGGCTGTCTGCCCTAGCCTAAGTTGGACTAATTATGACTAAGCTGTGAGATAAATGCCACTCGGTTGCTCAATAAATACATATGCAACAACATGCCAAGCGGGCTGGGGGCCGATGGGGATAGAGGAGGGGGTGGGGGTGTATGAAAGAGATGTTATTTGGAGTATAGTGGATAGAAACAATGGAAAAAAACATTGAAGAGCGTTTAGGTTTTTAAGTTTTAACAATGAAAATTTTTAACTGTCTTTACACTAAGGGTGCTTTCACATCTAACCTGTTAGGTTCAGTCAAAGTTGAAGTGGAAAAAAAATAAGTGCCAGTACTGCCCTTATTCACACGTGTGTATCAGCTGGTATCAGCATCATTAAGTACATTCTGAATACAGTGAATAAAATATACTAGGAGATATTGCTGATGTTTACAGCATAAATGTATTTAACCAAGGGGACGACCATTTCAATTATTAGAGTAAAAAATAATTGACTATGTACACTAGCTGTTGTGTGTGGTGCAATGAAGTCATCAGGCCGGGATGCCCTTAATGTAACGTTATTTAGACTAGCCGCTGACAGAAACAAGCAGGCAAGCGAGAGTGGGAACAGGTGAGCGTCACGTAGTGCCTCCTGGGTAATGCAGTTTATTTAGTGCCGTTATGAATCGCCCAGAGAACTTGATACGGAGAGGGCAGAAAAGAGGACCGGCTGCTTGTGAGAAGTGCTGGTGCGCAAGAAAAAGTCACGGTACACCAAAGAGTGAAATGTAGAAGTGCCGGTACTGTGTACCAGTGAGTACTGGCCCACTTCAAGCACTGGGTTCCGTTGAATTCTGGTGTGTTCGCCCGTTACAGAGTGCTGCAGGGATAACGCATTTTTGTAGGCCAACCCTGAAGTTAGCATCGCCCTGGTTCCCTCGACAAAAAGCCAATGGGATTTTTCCATTGGATTTTGGATTATTGCAGAAAATAAGCTCTGTGACAAACAAAAGTTTATGATACTTACATGTTTTGTTCAGCAAGATAATCTTCACAAATTAACACCACCAAGAAGTTAAAAGCTAACTTTAGGCTATAAACCAACTACACCACGGTCGTGTGACTTCAGTGTCACCACTACTAAGCTTCCAACTTGTAATTTGATTTTGTGCGCTTACCTCTTCTACAGAAGCCTTTGGGAAAGTTTGAATTAGAACAGTTTGCAGTATAAACACAACGAGGCTGTAAAGGCGGACGAGTGAGTAGATGAGTTTCTGTGTTCGGCATGATGACGTTTAATGTCCCCGACAACCTCTGGAGTCTCATTTAGCCACTTGTTTGTTTGAGCTGTTATGAAAGCTGTCAATCAAGGTTTGTCATGGACTGAGAAAAGGAGGGTCTCAGTCTGCCTTCATGCTAACTCTGGTTTGGGTTTTGGACTTGGGCTTTATTTAACAGGCATTTTTCACTATTTTCTGACATCTTATAGACCAAGTGATACACTGAGAAAAATAATCGGCAGATTAATCATTAATGAAAATAATCGTTAGTTGCAGCCCTAAAATCTCTTACACAATGATTCCTCTTTTAATAATTACATTCTTTTCCTCGTCCATGAGAATCCATGACTACCTATTTTTGACAAGAATGACAGAGACATGTGTCACACGTTCACTTTTCATGTCTTCTTGTTTTCATCCATGTGGTGAAGTTTATATTTGTGTTGACCCTATCATGAAGCTGATAGGTAAAGTATTGTATTTGCACTCCTGACCACCTCTGCAGCAGGTGAATGATTGGATCTTGAATGCTTCTTGGCTGTATTTACACTTGGATATGCTTTTGCTTTTACAATGTGATCCTTCACTGTGCATATCATTAAGGCTCTGTGTTTGTTTGGGTTTGAGATGAGATTCATCTGAAGCTCCCAGAAAACTATGGAACTCGTGTTTGTGATTCAGTGATGCTGTCTCTGAAGTCAGAGCATGTGTATTTTTGGGTAAACTGTGTGTAAATGGAGCTGGCGAGGAGCGCTGGTGCCTAATTAATTTTATTCCCAGAAACCTTCCTGGTCTCCCTGTTTTTTGATGACCCCTACAGTATGATCACTTAATGAGCGTTCTCCCTGTAAGTGGGTGGCTGCTTGGCAAAAACAAAGCTGCTGACCAAGAAAAGGGAGAGACTTGTGGATTTCAGTCCTGTGGGTGTTGAGGGTTTTCTCATTGAAGGACTTGTGTGTTGAGTGTTCTGTGTGGCTTGAGATGCATTTGGTTTTCATTAGGAATGCTCCTCGCGCCTTTTATTTATCTGATACAGATCACTGCTGTTCATGACTAAATGACTCAACATATTTTAACATATACATTGCTAGAATCTGCTTCACCTGTTCACTTATATTTTTGCCAACTTTCCTCTGGACTTTGCCAGAGGACTTGAGGCCCAGTTGGTTTCTATAATGTACATGTTCTTTAAAGTTCAGTCACTGAGACTTGTATGAAAGTGTGTGTGTGTGGGTGTACGTGTGCATTGCTTCTCATTGCAGACCAGAGTGGAATCAAGAAGTATTCCATCATTTGACTTCCTGAATTGAGGTCACACATCCTGTTAAAATGCATTTCAGCTTAAAGCCTCTTGCACACTGAGCCAATTCCAGAAGCCTCCCAAAACGTCAACATTTTTTAAGTTGGCAGTTGTTGGTTGTTATTTTTAGACTTAATGTTCCCACTGTCACCTTCATGTAGAGCCAACGTTCTTCATTGAAGTTGGACATTTTCAAGACTAGTTTACAGATGTGGAAGACCAACCAGTTTTATTTGTTTCATGAATCTTTAATTTATTTGCTCTGCAAAGTTTGGATATGATAAAAAATAAGCTTCCCTCTTCTCCCATGTGGGTGCCCCACTTTGCAGGGAAACATTGCATTAGGAAGGAAAGACTCACACTTATCCCCAGACTCACACCATGCCAATCAGAGCTGGGCGAGCACGGATAAGATTCAAAACCTGTTTCCCGTCTTTATTGGCACAGGGTTTCAGCTTAGTTAATCCATCACCTCTATGTTTTGTGCCCTGTTTGAGACTGTCTTTAAGTAGCCAAAGTGTTGCCACACCACAGATGTCTTGTTACCTTGTTCTATAACAGCTCTTTAGTTGTTGTGACTACTGAGCTGAAACCTAAAAGGTTTCTTCAGAGGGAGCGCTTTTCTTTCCCGTCTATCTGACTTTTGATGCCAAAACAATAGCATGTGGTGTGTTTTGCAACACTACTGGGCAGTACCTGTTTTTGGGAAATGGGCTGTCCATTACTTAAAGACTGTTGTAGTTAGAAATAGCTTTGTTTCTGTGCTGTGATTGGGTTATTGGTACCTTGTCAAGCAATGTAACTTATCAACAGTATATTAAGTGAAGTTAATAAGGAAATCAGTGTTAGTTGTGTCGTTAATATTGCCCAGCCCTACTGCCAATCAAACATGTTCCTGCAATAATATTCATCAGTGACTGCTAATAAAGATAAATGCTTTGGACACACTGATACAGCATGCTGTGTTCTTGGTGTCGATCAAGAATTCTGACATCAAAAGAAAAGGCTTAAAGCTGGAGTGCATAACTTCTGGCAGTGAGAGTAATTACACAAACACTATGGATGCGTGCTCATGACGGATGCCTACAGGAGAGCTCTCTCAAATTTCCACAGTTCCAAGACAATAATCCATTATTTGGGTAGAGTAAATGTAATAGCTACATCGCCTACTCCAAATATTTTACAAAGACCAACCTGTCCAAGAGCAGTAAGGCCACATCCTGTCTGCCCTCAGTCCCTGTTCTTCTTTCAGCCTCTCCAACCAGGAAAAGCTACACCAATGGTTATCCCTGTCCTTCCTCTGAACGCCACGTTTCGTTTTTATCTGGAGCATCAGAAACTTTTTTTGGAGCTTCTTAGGTTTTCCGCCATACTCCTAGTTGCTGTAGCTGCTCCGTCGCTACGGTTGCTCCCCTCAGCTCTGGCAAACCAGAGCCATGTAGAGAGAACTATCTGAAGTCTATGTGAATCATGTGACAATCAAGTATTTTGTACCTGTTGATGCGACTCTCTCTCTACATGGCTCTGGTGCAAACCAGTACATTGTAAAAGGCATCACTACTGGTGCGCCAGTGCGTAAATGTTGCCACAGACACCAGATTTGAAAATGCCTTTTTGTACGGGCTTTACTTAAAACCTAATATTTTAAACAGATTTTTCTGTAAATAAAATGGAAGAGGATCAGTTCAAATGTTGTTGCAGCATGATTTCAAATATCTGGTTTTCTTGGTATCCTTGGTGCATGTATGGCTGCTGTATAATCTGCTGTGGACAGTTAGTGCTCCGTGAACATGGGAAGCCTTCACTCCCACTGAGCTTAATGAAAAGTAGCACCCGTGTTGCCCAGGGCAAATGGCACACTTCATAAAAGTCACCAACCTTTAGATGTCAATCAAGCTGGTATTTGGGCCAAGGAGCAGTGACTGGCGGCTGCTGTCAGGCCCTGAGCTCCCAGCAGTCTCCATTTTGGCTCACTGAACTAGTTGGTCGGGGTTGCTTGGCCGGATCAACTGATGGAAAAGATTGTCGGCAATAGATGCTACATGTGCAGTTTTAGACTGTGGCAGATCCCTGTCAATTATATATGAGCAGTTCACAGAGTGTTGGTGTCTTACTAAGGTCAGTGTGTTTCTATTTCAGACCAGTTAAAGCAGAAACACACCTGATTATTAATGCTGTCCTTAAAGCAGACAAAACAGCTTTACCTGTCACTGCTGTCTTCCAGTTGTTCCAAGGTGTTGGGATCATAGATAAAATTAGATACAAGACTACACTGTACGTACGTGCTGTTGACTTTGAAAATCACACCCTAAGTAGCTTTAATAAGCTTGGATTCGTTTTTTTTAGCCCAGAAACTGTAAACACAACAGCTGATTTTGCCTCAGGCTTTCAGTTAGTAGCTGCAAGTGTTGTGCATTTCGATTTGTCTGCACCATCACTCAGTGTCCTGGGGTTGTCACTTAATTCTGTGCGGGGGTGGACGGGGTTGCTTATCTAGTATTGCCTTTCTGTGTAACTTCAATTATACATCACTCGTGAAAGGAGCAGGGAGCTAGCACAGAAGAATGTTTGGGTCCACTGGTGTAGTTCAACATGGATAACTTAGACGTTATCTCTCTAGTTGTCTCTTGGCTCACATAAAGACAGCTGATCTGTTTTATACGAAACTTCCTCCCTTCTAACTCCCTCCCAGCTCCTCTTCAGATCTGTGAGGGACTGAAATTGATCTTGGTAGGTAGAGATAAGTGTGTGTATGGTATACTGATCACGATAAAGTATTTGACTTGGAGCAGCCCTTGCAGCACAGCACTTCGGTGTCCTTTAGCTGACTCATCTTAAAGCTGTCCAGCTAGTAATTGCTGTAGCCCTTCTGCTGCAGTCAGGGTACACAGAATGGGCCCATCATCATTGCCCAGTTATAATTGACGACTTGTAGTGCCAGTGTGGAGTTTACATTGGGGAGCGTTTAAGTTTCTATTTTAGTTTAATTCCTTTGATTAGCACTGGAGCCTGAGTCAAAGCAAAGTGATATTTCACTTTTAGTGCACGTATTTCTGTTAAGGTGTGTACTTATTCAACCATTCAAATGGGCACATGCACACAGCATCACTGTCAAAGTGTCATTGTCAAAATCATAGTCAGCAGAAGTGAAACAAGATTAAGAGTCTACAGCCATGCGGCTTTGTGACGCTGTACTAGCTAAATGCTAATGTCAGTATGCTAACATACTCACAATGACAACATGCTGATGTTAAGGAGATAATGTTTACCATGTTCAACCTCTTAGTTTAACATGTTAGCAAGCTACTATATGGGCAGCTCTGGCTCAGGAGCTAGAGCGGGTCGTCCATTAATCAGGGTTTAACCAGGGTTGGCAGTTCGATCCCCTTCTTCTCCTGTCCACATGTCAAAGTGTCCTTGTGCAAGACACTGAACCCTAAGTTGCTCCCAATGGAGACCAGAACCTTGCATGGCAGCTCCGTCACCATTGGTGTGTGAATGGGTGACTGTGACCAATCTGTAAAGCGCTTTGGGAAGCGTTAAGGTTGAAAAGTGCTATATAAGTGAAGTCCATATTTACACAAAGTACAATGTCAGTTTTGCTGGTATTTGGTTATAAACCAAAGTATTGGATGAATGAAACTTTTGGCCTGATGATGACGCTAGAGGAAAAGTTCACACAAAGTCATTAGAATTCATCCAGAGGGAAAAGTGAACCAAATGTATTGGCAATCCATCCAATAGTTGTGGAGATATTTCACAAATGTGAACCTCATGGTGGCGCTAGAGGAAAAGTAAAGAGATCACCAAAGTCACTGGCACTGTGAAGATCTGTACCAAATATTATTGCTATCCATAGAGCCCTGCCACCAGCGTGGGTGACATTGTTATTTCACAGATCACACTTTTCAAAATGTTATTTTTATTAGTATCTATATTTGTGTTTCCCAGAGATTCTTCTCCACACCCGTAGATATGACTGCCCCTGGCCTGATGGCATGGCTTGATAAATCAACTATACCATTCATGCTAGCCTGCATTTGCGCTCTGTATAATAGACAGGCTGATGTTGAATTAGAAACCCCCTGATTAGAGATGCTTTGTTGAATTTTATTCCTGGTGGCATTCAGTGTTGGTGTCAAGATTGGCCTTATTAGCCTCACAGTTCAAACAGTACTTTGTAATAAAAACAATCAAAGCACATGATAACAGCTTGCATGTTGAAATTGGGCTGCTAAATGATAAAACACACAATGCCAGCATAATGAGCACAAATTTGACTGTGGGAAATATTTTTCAGCTCTCAAGTCCTCTTCCCTGTGCAGTTGGTGTCAAATTGCAATGTAATGTATGTAGCTTCACATTCATTACAGGTGACAGGTGTCTCATGTGAGATTAGCCATGGCCAATTTTGTCAAAGGGTTTGATTCACCAAATGATACTTCTTCCAAGGTATAGCAGTACCTTGGATTTCCATAAGACCAAAGGAGCACCCAAACATGATGTAGATGGAGCAATCTGCATAGCTTTTTTTTTTTTTTTAATAACAGTAGTTATCAGTAAATTGATAATTCAAACTTCAGTCCAAGTGAGTCTCCAAATCATGTCGGATGTTGGTAGTTCTCAGTTTCACAAATGGGAAATACAAGTGTAAAAAAACAAAAAATCCCACTTGTTATTAAAGATCACAAGTGAACTTCAGCCAGTAGATCACTTGTGATCACTTGATGGTCAAGTGTGCGATTGCATCGTTTGTGTCATGTGTCATTGTTGTAAATTGCAGATGTGGTGAATTTGGTCCATCTCACTCTGTGGACACAGTCCGATGTGGGCACACGTACCATTTTTGTCGATCATCCTCTGCCATCTTAATGCTGGGGTTTCAACACCTGACAGCAGAAATGATGAAGCCATTCAGACGAAAGGCAAAACACCCTCGGCTAGCTAGCCATTAACCAGTCCAGTGGAGTGATGTGAACCTTTTTAGACATCTTTCTGTTTGGAGCACCCAGATGAATTATTATTGGGAAGTGGGGAAAAGTACTTCTTGTGCGCCGACCAGTCAAACTGAATTTTCCAACAGCCAATCAGAGTACAAGATACTGTAGAACCAAATTCATTGGCCTACCCATCCAAATTAGATTAGTGGTGTTTCTTGATATCCCTCTTTTGAATGATGTATTCTTGTGGTAGTGTTATAATGTTTGCTGCTAACTTGAAGTTAGGTCAAAGACGAGACGTGTGAATTTTCTGTCCCGGGATATTTATGTTTTCTTAAAAATATAAATATATAAAATATAAAAATTATATCACATTAATCTATTTTTGCTCTGATGTTGATACAGTAATGTGTTAACAGTGAAGTGTTTTCAACAACATATAAAAGTATTTTTATGATATTGTTTTAATACAATATTGCAAAATGTGATATACTTTTGTCTTAAAACATGGATCTCATCAAATGTCATTCAGTATAATAAAAGTTAAAAGCCATTTTAGACCACATCATGTCAATGTTAATAGGTCACTCCTAAGTATTGACTTCACCTTTTTGCTCTCAGGTAGCATGTGTAACAGAAGTGTATGTCACTCAGTATAACACATAAAAAGTGTTTTTGATTTAACATTTCTGAAAAATTCTTTATTGTATATGAAAAGTGAGATTTAACTTTAGAGGTCAAGGTAATCACTTGACGTAGGTGGCCATGTAGTTGCCTGTTAAATGTGTTTAACTAAAAAAAAATCATTCAGTATCGCACTTCAACAAAAACATGATGTTATACCACAATGTCCTCCATTATCCTGAATGACAGAAGCCATATTACAATGTGTTTTTAATAATCAAATGAATGTTCAGGCGAATAAAGCATTTTCACTTTTGTAACAAAGAATTTTATTTAATTCATTAAAAGTACATTTTGTCATTTTAAAGCACTTTTGTATTTGTAGATGCCATTCTATAATAGACAGTGGTGGAGGAAGTATTCAGATCTTTTACTTAAGTAAAAGCACTAATACCACTCTGTGAAAATACTCCACTACAAGTACTGTATTCAAAACCTTACTTAAGTAAGGTATGTAAGTATTTCTGCCAACTGTCTAACTTTGTAGATCTTATTTGTTTTGATTATTGAAAGTTTGCATTTTTGATTTAAAAAAAAGATTTTGATAAACACCAACGTTATACTGACGGACATTTCAGTGGGGTAAAATTCACTGAAACTGCAAGCATTATCTGCATTATTCTTGAAAACCACCATTACATGTGCAAAGGTAATACTCCAAAGAATCTAAATAAGCTTTTTTAATTAAATGTTTTTACATTTTGAAAACCTTATCCGTCTTTGACCCAGTTGTGGGAGGAAGAAGTTTGATTTTTTGTGAGGTGAAATCATTTTCTTTTTCCTGGTATGTCCTGTAGATTATAGGCCTCATTAGCACATCGTTCACAGCTGTGTGGGGCTTGCAGTTGGACATATGGATAGACAGATGTACACAGTAACGCAGTCCCTGATGGCCAGAGGAAGCTTTACTTCAATCAGTGAGAAGGGAGGGACTGTGAAGGACACAGTTCATGTGCATGAGGAATTTTAATGAAGCTTCTTGCTGGTCTTGAGGCCTAACTCCTTGCATTACCCCGGGCTTTAGATATGGCCAGTTTAACATGTTGAAGTGGAGACGCCTGGTGTGGCCACATCTCAGTGTTCCATAAAAATAGCTTTGAATGATGTAGAGTTTGGGTGGAGAGTTTAGTCTGCTCCGATGTTTCTCGTGTCTGTCAACTCTCCGGGTCTCGCTGTTCAGCCTCCAACAATCCTGAGATCTTGCAGCCATGGAGCCATTGTGTGGCAGCTCTGGGGTCTCTCACGAGGCTTGTCATATCCAACAGCCTTGTAACTTTGCTATTATGACATTGCAATAAACCTTTGTAGTGATACTGACATTGTTTATAGACAATAGTAATGCATTCTGCCTTCAGTTTGTGTCTGCAGTCAAATTCAACCAAAGTGCTCAAAGGAAATCCATCCCTTGAGTTGACAGTGTATTCCTGATCTGCTTAGAGATCCCAGTGTCCACAGTACAGTGCTTCTTCACTGCTCACCCACTGCCAGTTTACAGGCATGGACACATGTACACTGGCGCTGTCAGGCAGAGGAAGCAGTTAGATGGATGAGTGGGTAAAGTATATTCAATTTACCAGACAGAGCAGTGTGGCTTACCTGCAGTTGACAGTGTAAAGAAGTTAATACTGTGTGTAGTCTGTTTCTCCTAAAATAAGCCTGATTCCAGTGCAGGTTTTGAATAGAGCATTTTTCTGAAACATACAATTGATACCATTTTCATTTGGAGAGTTTTTAATGCAGCAGTGTGGTCTTGTTAAAGGCTTCCTGCTAACATACATCTTGGTTGCTGTCCTGTTCTGTATACTTTCTCTGCACTCCACTCTACTCTCCCTCCCTCCACTCCCCTCCCCTCACCTCTCCTCCCGCCATCCTGAGCTGGCTGGCTTCCTCCCCTGTCTCATTTTACCGCCCGGCCTACTGATGCAGCACAGTCAGCTTCCTCCACACCGACTTCTCCAGACCCATTAAACATTCATTGGATAGGGCCATAAGATACCTCGCCATAGCCTCAGCTGTGCTACACTAAATTCAGCCCAAGATCTGAGCTTCACACCCTAACCCTGATACTGTAAACCAAGAGGCAAATTCTATAGGCATGGCTGCATATGGGCCCTTTTGAGAGAAGCAATAGGAAATGCATGCAATAGACAAACTGATTGATTATGTTGGTGTCTGGCAGTATATGACACACGATCCCCTCGCTGCTGTGTGGCAGCAGTGTTGGAGTACGTGCATTGATACAACTTACAGCGGATACCACAGACAAATGACTGTTGTGGTTAGCTGTAATTAGGCCCAAAAAATTAAGAGCAGCTAATGATTAGCAGGATGTTTCCTTTCCATTTATCTGTACTTGCAGAGGGCGTGTAAGAGAACATGTCAAAACAAATCCAACAACCAAATCTACCATGTCACCACCTTCAAGGTCACATATACACCAAGTGTACTTAAAATGAGCATTGAAGAAATCTGTTCATACTGTAGTTCATTGGCACGAACGTCTGTTCATTGCTGTAGCAGACACTTTGCTAGCTAACTAGCAGTACCTTTCCATGTTAGTAGAGAACCAGACTGCCAACTCAGTCTTAAAAAACCTTTATGTCATGTATGTCTCAGGGTGAAGCAGTGAGGGACTTTATTCATTAAAATATGTTAAAAAACATTATAAACATTAAAAACATAATATTTATTAATAGTTTAATACCATAGACTGTATATAGATGGACGATGCGACTCCACCTCTCCCCACTGTACAAAAATGAAGCCAAAATATCCCGGATACAGGTGCTGCCATCTTGCACTGGTGACATCATATTGAGCCAGAGTCTGTGCAGTAGTGAGGTCCCGCCCATACATCAGCCCAATCCAATCGCGAGCACACCACAATCAAATCACAGTTGTCAATCATGACATCACACCCCCTTTTTATAGCATAACTAACTCAAATAACTAATTAAAACGTATCAGAAAAATGAACACTTGAACACATTAGCGTGATAAGAACTACCTAAAATGACAGAAACCATCTTTGGGAACATTTTATTTGACGTGTACTTTGATCTTTCAGTTTGACCCATGTCCCATCCGCTAACATAGAGGGGACGGGGTTTATGACCTGCACTGCAGCCAGCCACCAGGGTGCTATCGAGATGTTTTGGCTTCACTTTTGTGCTGTTACAGCTGTGATGTTGTCCATCCTCATCTTTATATACAGTCTATGGTTAATACTCAAAAACGTACTCGTTAACTAGCTGCTTCATCAGGATCATGTGCGTGAGATTTGATCAGATTTGTTTGACAGTGACCTGGCAACTTAAAACAACCCACCATTCTGATTCAAAGGTTGCTCAACTCTGGATGGTGCACAGAAGTATGTGACATCACCTGTTTCCAACTGAGCCATGCTCACTTCAAGCTAGTGACAAGAACACAGGAAAATCACAAATATGTGTATCTCTAATGTGAAATAACCAAAACCGTAGAACTTTGCCAATAAAAAATACTGTGTTTATGCAGGATCCTGTATGGTAAGAAGCTGGTTGAGCCTTTGAAGTAGCTGTATTCTCTCAAACAAAACAGCTGCATGTGCAGTTGTTTCAGCCCTGTGCCCATGGCAGTATCCATGACTCTCTATAACCCCTAAAGGGTGAGGCAGATGGATCAGCCTGCTAGCCTCTATGGCTGGTATCAAGTGACAACTTAGCGTATTGCTGACATGAACTGTTCTTAATCTTTCCATCAAAAGGTCGGATCACTCACAGCTAAGAAACAATGCAGACACATGAGGAATCAATAAAGAGCTCTGGTAATCCACTAAAATATAGTAAATATCACAGATCAGTTTGGAGGGGATATATAAAGGAACAGTGTGTGGTTTTAGAAGTAGATAATATAGGAGGATTGCAGAGAGGAATGGAACGCTTTTTAGAAAGAAGTAGAGGAAAAGTCTGTGTGTTCAGAGCAGGTAGAGTGCACTGTGGACATGAGCTGAGCAGGGAATAGCTGTCATGTCTAAATAGAGACATATTAGGGGAGCTGGCATTGTATCTCCTCTACCACCAGGTAAAATGTGCTTACTGTGAAAATTGGACGACAGCATTTTGCAAACAATACAAGATTTGTGTCCTACACATCTGCCATGAATCCTGTTTTATAATCTCATCAGAGTATATGTTGTTCAGTATCTGCGACAGTTGTAATGTTTGCACCTAATCCCTTTCTTCCTCTGACCTTCTTCTTAAGCAATGAGGCATCCATTCATATTTTTTTGGGAGTAAAACAAAAAGCAGGACTAACAAAAGTCAAGACAGAATAAAGAATAAATAAAAAGACAAAGTTAGAGGAGATCATTATTTCCTTATTGCCAATTTCAATATGGAGGCTCCTGTGCTGTGTTTTCATGGTGTCCCCTTATCTGGTGTGACCTGATGCCATGACCTTGTTGGAGCAGTGACAGTCACACATTACTGCCTAATAAGCAGCCGCACACATGAGCATGGTTGCAATCACATATAGTCCCTCCAGCAGCTAGAAGCTTGAAGATGGCGGGTGGATCTTTAAGGCTTTTCCGTAGTCAATTCTCGATTGGACATTTGTTTATTGATTGTGGTTGGCAAACTCAAGTCAGGTCGGAGGAGACAGCTGGTGACTAATCGGAGTGATAGCTCATATAACTAGAGAGATTTATTTCAGCAAGTGTTCCCTCTGGTTTCTGCCAGATGTCAACTACTCACCGCCCAGGCTGAATGTCCTGGATTGTTTAAATGTCTCTTTTGAAGGCGACTGCTGCTAAATGGTAGGTTCAAGGGCAGAAGTGCTGGCATGTTAGCAGATGAGCTGTGCCTGTTGAGAGAAAAACTATATTTGATGTTATTTGTGATTTTTTTAAAACCAAATTAATAATGACTGCTGTCATTTAATTCTGCATATAAAGCTACATATATTTTGCAAGAATAAACCTGCTGATACTGAAATCTGTCCTGCTTGTAGACTACTCTGTTGACCTATGGGTCATTGTGTCTATTATATTGTGCTGTAGGGAGAAATGACCTGACATCATGTAATTTTAGCATGACATATCTATGATTTTTTGCTGAGTCATAGGCCTGTTTTCACAAATCAGTATACTTGAGCCAGATCAGTATACTCAATGTAGAGGCTCAATGCAGAAGTCTCAGCATTATACAGTTACTTGAACATCTGCCAAGCCAATGAATTCCTGCAGTCTGACCATTTCTTTTTCACATGTAGCTATATTATCACCTTCAGGGCATGTCTATTAGATACAGCAGCAACACACACACAAACAGGCCAGGAGCAGAATGGGCTTCCGTATAACCACAAAGCTAATGCTAGCCGAGCTAGTGCTGCAGTATAACGTTCCACAAAAGCAACATGAAAAAACAGTTACGTATCCAACCCCGCTACTCTTGTTGTTTAGTTAGCTTCAGTATACAGTTCATATAGTTACTTGGACATTTAACAGCGCTGCCTGTTGTGTTTAGGACTCCCCAGATTCTCTACATAGAAACTCTGTAATAGCAAGTTAATATGAAAAAGAATTACTCTGAATGGGACAGACTTGGCCTTCCTTTACCTAAGGCTGTAGTACAACAACTGGTTAACCCTTTTCATCTGGAACAATGCCAACATAATAGCCAATATAGGCACACCACTGCCTTTACTTAGCTTAATGGCAGCTTTTTATTTTTACATTATGTAAGCCTTTTTAAGCCTTGTAAATCACAGGTTAAATGGAGAAAGTCAGAAAGATGCTGACAGACTAGACTAAGAAGACAAATACAATGTACTTATTGCTTAGGTGTGAATGTGCATTATGGGTGTGTATCTAGAAAAGGCCATGATCCCATACAAAACAATTTACAATACAAACACATTTGTAACGATACACTTCCAATAAAGCATAAATATCACCTTTGTGTGGCTTGTCCAAGTCTGTTTTCGAGTGCGGCGTCTTCTTTGTGACACAAAGTTGAGATTTATACTTTATTGGAAGTGTTTTCAGACAGTATTTACTACTAATACTGGTTGGTTTAGCAAATGTCTGGTGTACTGCCCCACCTCTGTTAAAGTGCAGTGCACAGCCATGCCCCTGAATCTTTTTATGGAACGGGGTTACACAAGAACATATGTCCGTGTTTTGAGAGAAATGTGAGAAGAACTACTATTGTTAATAGGAGTAGTGTTGACTGTCCTCCCGTCTACAGTAGATACAGCTAAATTGTGTGTGTGTGTGTGTGTGTGTGATGCATGGCCCGCTGGTGTTGGAGAAAACTTTCTCTAATGATTTCTCCCACAGTGAGGCTGGGGATCAGCAAGCAGCGGCTTGTAGTTCAACCAGGCCTGCTTCATGTCTGACCTGTAACCGTAGTCCAACACTAAGTGATTTGCTTATATTAGAGAATTCACGTTGTCATGGGAAGACACAGTAGACAAGACATATTAATGAAGAAAATGCTCAGATACACTGAACTATCACTAATGTAGAAGGGGAATGCTGATCTACAACCAGTTTACTGAAGGATTTTGATCAAAGCTTACATCAGGCCTTAAAGTAATCTTCTGAAGCAGCCAGAAAGAACAGCCAGTGGTTTTGGCTGAAGAGAGAGGACACCAGCTAAAGTAAAATCCATCATAGCAAAGTTATGCAACGCCACAGATGTGTTTAAAACAAACATGTAGGCATGCACCGTCAACAGGTTCTAGTTACTGAACGTGTGTTTTCTGGACTGGTGATTTGTCAGTCCTTAACTACAACTGTCATCTGTTGTGTAGGCCTGTTGGTGCTGACATGCTGCGAGATTAGACAACACACAGTAGTTCTTTGATTGTACATGTTCATAAAAGGTTTAATATAGAAAATAAATATATGTACTCAGGGAGGCCAAGAAACTCAAATGTGTACAATTCAAAGATAGAAGCATCTCTGTCAGCCTGTCATGTTTGGAGTAAATGTTCAAATTGCAGAGAGCACTGCAGAGGCATAGTTGTCTCTCCAAAGGGGTGCTTTTTAAAACATCTCTATTGCTGTAAGCACAGATAAATCAGTAAACAGTTTGAGGTGGTACAGGGGGTTTCACCAAGCAGGTTTAGCAAATTTGTCAGAAAAAATCCTTTTTTTTCTGTTTGACCACAGTTTTCTAACCCAGCAGCCTGTATCACCAAGGAAGGTCAGCTTAGTTTGGATTTCTTTGGACTACCTGGGTTCACTGAGCCTAACATTAGTGATCCTGGATATCTGAGCTGGATTTCAACTGGTTTCCAATCTGGCTATGAGCATGTTCTTTTGAAAGATGCAGACTTCTTAAGTATGAACAACACTGTCAGAAGAACCATGAGTGGAGTTCTTAATATGATTATTAAACTGATACTGTTAACAAGAAGCTGCAGAAACAGTAGGAATAATATATAATATATAATATTGCAAGTAAGGCTGTAACATTAGGCTACAAATCAAAATATAAGGCTATAAACAAGTGTGGGAATTATTAGATTTATCATTTTAATTACGGTTAGCATTTTCAACATAAGCGACATTTTGTCTCATGATAAGGAAACTATCATGAATAAGTGGTCAGGCTGCCAACGCAGAGGGGAAAACTACAAATCAAGTCTACAAAAAAGGCTTGAGGAAGAGAAAAGAACACCTGATGTGGTCTATCTGACCATTTCTAATCTAATGTGGATTTTTTTTCTAATAGAAGGTGACAGTGACTTTTTATTTACAATTATCTCATTGAAGCTATTGATTTACTATTCATAAAGTGTCCTCGTGTTATGCTAAGCTGCATTGCAGAAAAACTAATACAATCTGATACAATTCCTGTGTTAAACAAAGGGATTCTACTGATTGACAAATTGTTTGTATTATTTGTTACTTCATTTTAAAAGCAGTAGGCCACTTTTGTCCATGTGAAGATCCTTAATGTACAATGACTTCATTTTCCAGCGAGCTGATTGGTCAGTTGGCAGGCTATTGACATTCTCTGATTTGATCCTCTGAACTGAACCTGCCCCAGAGCGGGTTAGCCAGGCAGCATAGGTTACCATGGTGATCCACCCTGGTTAAAAGTGAGCCAGCTTTGTGATACCAGAAAAGCTGAGTTAAACCCAGAGATGGCTGGATAACACACTAATCTCGCTCTTCGTGATGCAGGCCCCTGCTCTGTGAAAAAAGCTCCAGAAACCCCACCAGATGTACACAACCAACACTATCTAAGGTGTGTTGATAAGAGAGCCACTCTGTTTTCAATGGTGTTTTCGTTGAAAGTAATGCTCAGTTTAAGGCAACAATTTTGCAAAGATTTTTGCAGCAAAGGCCACTTTAGAGATTAGCTTGTAATTTTCAGGGATAAAGTGTTTGGCTTTTAAAAAGCCAGACTGAGAAGAGAGAGAGAGAGAAGGCTGTCATGTCTTTGAGCAATCTGAAGCATAGAGCAAACAGAGGGATTGAGGAGTGTACAGTATAAGAAGTACAACGTCCATTATATTATTTAGAGTAATCAGGGTGAAGTGTAACATTAAATATGAACAGGTAACATTATATCTTATATTCATAAATCATAAAGGAGAAAAGTCAGAAATGTATTCAAAGCTCACAGAAGCAGCAGGATTGCACAGTTTAGTAGTAATGTATCCAAATCACGTTTGCCGTTATAAAATCTCAAATATAGAGCGCTCACAGCTTTAATTACATGAATGGGCAACAATTCACAAAAGCAACATTTGTTGGAAAAAGTGACAAATGCTCATAAACATGATCATCTGATCCATCCATTAAAATAGACCCCACCTGAACTTCTGAGGAAGAATAAGATGTAAATGGCTCAGGAGGTAGAGCAGGTCATCCATTAATCGCATTGGCGGTTCAATCCCTGGTTCCGCCTGCCCACATTGCTCCAACTGTTTGTCAGTGCATGGTAGCTCTGCCGCCATTGATGTGGGCAGAGAGGCAAATTGTACAGCACTGTGGATAAAAGTGCTATAAATGCAGTCCATCTACATAGTCGTGATGCAGTAGGGAATCTTATTCAGATGTCATTTTTTAATGAAACATTTCACTACCTCTTAATATACATTCCAGTGATAGCTGAAACTCTAAAGGCAACTTGTATCGCTGGCAGTGGTGAAGAATTAAAATAAAAAAATATTTTCACCTTTATAATTAATAGTTTTACCATGATCTAAAAATACAGCCGTCCACAAAGTCTGCTACCGTGGAGCACCGACAGACTATGGAGGAACAGCTTTGAGAACTGATGTCATGCTTATGACATTCAGAGGAATCCTAAAGTAAGCACAATTTCTGGGTAATTTTATTAAGAGGTCAAAGTGTTTATTTTCAATTGCCTGTATAATGTGACTTGTCATGACATCGTTAACAGATCCAAACAAGCCCACCACCACTTTAAACATGAAGCAAGCTAACATGACTTTTTGTGACAATTATGTCAGTTATGGTGGTGAAATCTGACACTAAATCACATCGACTATAAATCCAGCTTCAATCTAATTAATATATATAAGTATCCTAATATTCAAACACGTTGTGCTTACCTGTAGTGCATGCACTCATCCATTCAAAGTCACAAACTAAAACTCCACGTGCATTTATTCTCCCTAATATAGATTCTGTAGCTTTTCCCAAATTAATTTCAGGTGTTATAATGACTGATGGAGCCTTTCAACACACCAGAAGTGAGAAAGACAAAAACTGATATTCATGTAATCATCCTTTTTTTCTTTTCCCTCTTTATCTATTTCTTTGATTTTGTTTCTTTTTTTCCTTTTTGTTTCTTATGCCCTGTAATTTCAGTATTACTATGTTATATAATTTCTTAAAATGCAACTAAAAAAAGAAGAAAAAGAAGTGAGAAATACAAATGTAAGGTGGACCGATTTGACTAGCCCCTGGTTTATTTGGCTGTCTATCATTTTGCTCTGGGCAGGTAACATACAGCTGTCCTGTGTGAGCTTGTGAACTGGAAGTGGCTGCCTGTGATTTTAAGTGGGTTCATTGAGAGCAGGAGGGACTCAACCAGCTGAACGTGGCTGAGAGCTGCAGACCGTAATGTTTATTCTCAGTCCCTTTTCATATTCGAGGGAGTCATTTGATTCATTGGGAATATAAACATGATTACTTACTTGCACATGTGATACCTCCATCCATCAGAGGCCAACTGCCAAACCACTTGTGTCAGTAAAAGCGCGTTCAGTTCGGCTATACCACTGCAGTAATGGTGGCAGCTGGCAGACTACTCTATACTGTCACCATAGCTGCCCTGATGTCTGATGAAAAGAGTACACCTATTGGCTGTTGACGAATCAAATCATTGCTCTTCACAGACCTTTTGATTGAATATTCCAAATGCAAGATCCACTTACTTAGCTGTTCCCTGAGCTTTTGACCATATAAGCCTGGGGATACACAGACACACAGATATGTGTTCCCAAGGTCAAGAATAGTTCTCCATGCTCAACTTTTGATTGAAGACATTTTTGAAAATGTTTGATAATGACAGCTCAGAAATGCGGTATTTAGATCCAATAAATCCTCAGATCTCAGATCCACCCGAGGATTGTTGAGTGGTGTGACATGAGTGCAAACGGTTGTGGTTTTATTGTGGGTTTTGTAATTTGGACATTGATGGCAGTGATCAAGGTCAAGTGCTAAGTAATTTCTTTTCTGCTCTATCCCACAGTAACTTTGTCCCTGCAGTTAGGAAAGAATGACTGGCTCTGTTAAAATCTCTTTTTCAGCGTGAGTTGAAGCTTACATCAACACACGTGCACTCCTTGTAGCATCTCTTGCATTTTAGTACAAATAATCACTGTGATGATCTATTTGTGACCAAATGTCTACCTTCATTTGAAAGGACTATATTGTCCCAGTCATGAATACTGAGCAGTGTTGTTAGTTTTTTGTTAGAAAATAAAATTAATTTTGTAAAAAAAAGGTGAAAATATTAAACAATAATAGGCTAATTAGGTCTCATATATATATATATATATATATATATAGATATATATATATATATATATATATATATATATATATATGGTAAAATTGAAAGTCTGGCTTTGAAAAATGCTCGCCCTTGGACAAATGTAGTTGATGACCCCTGTGCTAGATGCTGCAAGTGTGAATGTCATGTGTATTTGTACTTACTCTAAAAAATGGTGTGCTGCTATCACACACCAGAATGCACAAGGAATACTATTGAGTGTTATAACCTGTTCTCAGTTTCTTTACAAGGAAAATAAGTGAGGCAAGCTTGTAATGCATGTTGACAGCTGAGCAGATGCAAAATGTCTGTGTATACCATTCCTGACAAGAATGCATCTCCACATACTACAGTCAGGCCATAATGTGCAGCATTTATTCAGATTAGTTTTCCATCTCATAATGTTCCAGGCTTCTCTTGGAAGTGCTCCAACACTAGAGTTTGATTAGGGTGTTCTCACCTTCCCAAACAAATTGCACCAAAGGTGTAGATGTACCAGAGTTTGATTCAATTGCAGCATGGCAGGTGCTTTCACACCTGCCGTGCAAGAACAGAACACAGAACCTTCATCCAAACAGCAGCGAAAATGCCAGTAAAAGCTAAACACAACAACAACAGTGATATTTTTTCGCTATCTCCAGGTTTAAGACCGTTTTAGCACACACAATGCAACACATTTGAACACATACGTAGTTTTATCCAAAGCTGCATAATGCAGCTGTAATACAAACTAATGTAATTTATTTTAATGATAGATAAATCATATGCAGATGCAGTATGGTAACTGGTTTCTTCACTGACAGTCATAAAGATAAAATAGAGGCTTGTTCGTCAAATACTCAGAGTGGACAGAGTCAAATATTGGTTTCATTTTAGTTATTTAGTTGCCTCACTTTTGTGAGCACTCCTGAACTTGAGTGTCTGCTGATCCACCCTTAGCCATCTGGCCTTAATTCCAACCAGTCAACAGGAGGCTCAAAACACTTCTTTGTCTTCCTCACAGATGCTCCATGACAAAATCTAAGACTCTTAGGTAGAAGCCTGCAACAGGTTGAAAAGTGGATTCACACTTTTCCAAACATTTTTATTTACATCCTTTCTAGCAGTTTCTTTGGACAGTATTTGATTGATACATATGCATATGATACATTTCTAAAATAGAGATGAATACAAGTATTTTATTTTCTAATATTTGGATTTTGCAAACTCTTCTAATTACTCCTGGCAGAATTACAGAGCTCATCAGGGTTCATATGCTAGAAAGAGAACATTGGTGTGGAAATTGCCATATACACCAGATGAATCTGGTGCATCAGAAAAATCATCAAATTGCTATAATATGTGTCATTTTTATGGACTGTAAATGCTGCATATATGGAGCAGTTTAAATGAGACATCTCTTTAAAAACACGAAATGTACAATGTATAATTGAAACACTGCTCTGGCTGATTGTGTATTATGTATACCATCTAAAGTTAACACCATTAATTCATCTGTGCCTTCATTCAGTGTGTATGATGATTGAAGGGACTCCGTGGAGTTTTTTTGTAAACAAACATTTACATTCACTTTTCTCACCAAAACTCATTGTGTCGAGGGATGGACTGCCATTTCAAATCTGAATTTCATTTGGCAATTAGTCAGGACACAGATAATAAGCATCAGCAGCAGGAAAAGTGGGTCATGGAGAAGGACAGGATTAATGGACAAAATACTTTGTGGACAGTCACACCGTGGTAGAACTGGCTGATCTGAAGTCTGTGTTCAAATGTTGCTGTCTGACAGAAACCAGACAGAGTCACCTTGACCAGTGGGTTTGGCTGTTTTCATGGACTAACGACAAATGGAAATTGCATCCAGGATTAAAGGCCTTTGAAAGTCAACCCTGTTCTCTTGCTGCCCAGACAATTCACAAATGTTTGCAGTGTTACAATATCAAGGCTACCACCACCATAACTTACAGCTTTTCTTTGCTTTACTCCACATGTAGTGCAGGAGGGATCAGATGCTTTCGCACCCTGGGAAGATCTCCTTTGAATTCCAAATGATGAGGGATGCTTGCTTGAGAGTAGGAGACCAGAATTAGGTCAAGTCTCCCACCCTTTAGCGTAGCATTAGTGTTTTAAGCCACCCTGATATATCTGAGGGTTGTAGCTGACAAACACAAATAAGCAATGCAATTTTCCTGAGCTTATAGGCAAATGTGTTGATTTCTGTTTTTCTCCCCATTTAAACTGAGCCAGAGCTTCAAACGCACCAGTTTTCACAATTCATTCTCATTCATTGTTCTTCCCAAATTTCTTCTTCCTGCAAGAGTTATTTGCACACTGTACTGTAGTGCACATGGTTTTGCACATTTTGCTGTAAACCGGTACTTGTCTATCTCACACAGGGCAATTGAAGCTCTTAATGGCCTCTTCTAATGCTTTTGGGTTAGAAAACCATTTTGGTGCTGTTTTATAAAATTCCCTCTTTGGACTTATAAATGCAGAGATTTTTTTGTTGTTGTTGTTGTGGTCAGTCATCTAAGTAGTCTGTTTAAGACCACTTTATTTTAGGGAAGATATTATGTTGTAATATATAGCAGCAGGGTGTGGATTGTATTCTAGCTGCTGCTTCACAGTAATTTGTAATCTTGCTAATTTTTCTTGTACTGAGATGAATCCTTGTTTGAAATCTGGTGAAACAAGAAGGAATGGTTTGGTCCTCTGGTGACACACACATGCAAATATCAGCATTTCAAACAAAGCAAATACATTATAATACATACATAAATTAGTTTCAGCTAAAACGGCACCATTGTATCCTGTTTGACATTTGCAACTTATGCTATGAAAGGCTGCCTTTGTAGCCACTGCATAACTTTGAGCCTCAAGATGTAAGCCTCCAGATTTTGGTAGCAGATGGTGAAGGAGTTTAGAGGCCAAGTGACAGTAAGAAAGAGGAAATGTTCTATTACAGTAGACATTCTCTGGGGATTTGTCATGTACAAGTAAGCCATGCTAGCTGCGTGGCTCGAGGGATAACATTGTTGGTCGGCCTGTCGTTTGCCACTTTGGGCCAGACTGAAATGTCTCTCTTAGGTGGATCACCGTTATATTTTGTACAGACATTCACGATCCCCAGAGGATGAATCCTACTGACTTTTGTGATTATCTGACTTTTCCTCTAGTGCCACCATGAGACTGACATTTGTGTTTTATCAACTGTTGGATCGATTGTGATTACATTTGGTTCAGACATGTCCACCACTGGATGAATTGTGATAACTTTGGTGATCATTTTTTATGTGTCCAGTACTTTGGTTTATGAGCAGATACCTGCAAAACTAATGACATTCCCATCAGCCTCAGCTGTGCTTTGTGCTCAGTGCTAATTATCAAATGTTGGCATGCTAACACGCTACACTAAGATGGTGAACATGGTAAGCTTTATTACGTCAGCGTGTTAGCATTGTCATTGTGAGCATGTTAGTGTTATGTTAGCATACGGACTTTAGCATTTAGCTCAAAGAACTGCTGTGCCTACAGCCTGACAGAGCTGCTAGCATGTAGACTCTTAGTCTTGTTACTTGTACTGAGATAAATCTTAGAGTAAAATCTGGTGAAACAAGAATTAGTGAATGGTTTGGTCCTCTTTCAAACAAAGCAAATACAACTTAGTTTTCACCCAAAACTGGACTATTGTTTGATTTTGCAACTTGTGCTGTGAATTTCTGCCAATATACTGTAGCTTCTGCATAACTGTGAGCCCCAAGATTTAAGCCTCCAGATTTTGGTAGCAGATGGTGATGGAGTTTAGAGGCCAAGTGACAGTAAGAAAGAAGTAACATTCTACTACAGCACATTCTCTGAGAATTTCTCAGCTTTAATGCACAAACCTGTACTAGTTTTTGTAGACTGATTAAGGTGACCCTGCTGCAAACAGACTGACCTCTCCTGTCTTGTGTTGAGCTGTGACAGATAAAGCACATGTGCGGTGTGCAATGTAGCCCAAAGAAGAAGTGTCATTATATGCCCCCAATGCATTGTACATCCCCTTGGCTTAGTGGGCTGCCTGGCAACATTATTAATGCCCCCATTAATTTCACAGGGCTGTCGTTTTATTGCCGCCACCATCGAGTTCAACTTTGGAATAAGATACAGAAAGACTAAGTGCAGGTGCAAGAATAATAGGATGTATGATAATGCACTGACCTTGCTATAGTCATCAATAATTTATGTTGTATTGTGTAAAAATCTCATTTATTTTTCATTTTTGTTGGCACTTAGCAGAGTGGGCCAGTTGTCGCTGCTAGACAGCACCAGGATTGAGCCAGGGGACCAGCTGAGACAGGAACAGGGGAAGCTTGAGTGTATTCAGTGTTTTAAGTGCCAACACACAGTCTCAGCTAAAATAGTAGAGAGTGTCGTGCGTGTGGTAATGAGTCATACTTGTATTGTTTATTTATTGCATCTCACTGAATTTTCATGCACAGTTTCATTTGTCACCTTGAATAAATATAGAAATGCTGTTTTCTGTGAGGGTTCAACGTGAAAATAAGCCTGTCTCTACTGTCACATAGTATTATACTGTCACACATCCTCTGTTATACTGCCATATAACAGAGGAGGAACAGTTTATCTTTGACACCCTAGGACCTGGAAAAAAATAAGGATTTTAAATTGCAGTGTACTGAAGCATTATGAAGCAGACTTTGCCATAAACACACAAATATCATATTTAGATGTTCTCGCTTTTCTTTGCAATATGAAAAAACAATGGGAAGAAAATACATTTAAAAGGTCTTTAAGATGAAAACCTTTTGTTACATAATATTTAGAATGTGACTTAAGTGTCTAGGAGAGAATACTTTGGCAAACTACTTGTTTTCATTTTATTTTATTTCCGAAACTAGCTGGTTTTGAATTAAAAAGCTTATCGTGTGAGTTCAAACAGGAAGCCAGTTATCATTCTAATTTCTGTCAACCAATGATCATCCAGGCTGAAGGAAAATAACCCCACCTGTTACATCTCTTTGCTGTCATTGCAGTGTATGCCTCTCTGCTGCACCCCGCTCCACTGCCAACTTATTGTGGCCAGAAATGTCACAGTACTATCACGATATTGCATCAAACTTTCCTGAAATACTGCTATTAGAGTTGAAATATGTTAAAATGACTTCACCATGTTTGCCTTGGATTATATTAAACACTGAACAGTGAACCTGATGATGCAACTTTATTGGACTTTGCAAAAGCATTAATATAAAATGCACTTAAAAACACCACTTTAAATGCAGCATCTGTTGTGCTGATTCTTTTGAGTGTTAATGATTAAAAGCAGAACTTTAGAAAACATGCACAGAACAGTGATGGATTCACTATCTACACTAGGTACACTATCTCAACATTAGACAAATGTGTTCTTGGACTCGCTCTCCTCTGCTGGTCGGGTGATGTGAGCAGTGTGTCCCAAAGCTGAAATAAAACTTTTGCCACATTCAGAAAATGAATAAACACAACCCGTGGAAGAACATAATGTATGCAATCTTGAGGCAGCGAGTTTTCCTTTTGTCAGTTACGTAAAAAACTCTCCCTGTTGCTTAACATTACAACTCCCCACAAACTAGTCGTGCTTCAGTAATAGTAAAAAGCTTTGTGCACAGCGTGTACTGCTGGTCCTGCTGTGGCTGCTCTGCCTCTGTTTGACCAGTAGTGCCAAAGCAAAATAAAACTGCCTGTCAAGGCAGGAGCGCTGCTGTGTTCATGACACTCTAACAACGATGGTAGTCCAGCTAGTGATGGTAATTGACATTTTTTGCCATGTTGTCACAGTCATTATGTTTGACTGTGGTATATAGTACAACCACACACACACTGGCACAATCCTACTGCCAACAGTGTCAAGGCCTCTCTTATTAGTGTGATAATTGAAAAACCTGTGTGGAGACACCGGAAATTTAAAAAAAAGTTAAAATATTGCAAAAAGCTTTGGTGAAATGTTGGTGTATGGTTAATACATGAAACTAACATAAACGTCATTTCCATCACATTTTCTACATGGCATTTGTTCATGGAGCTCTTTTAATTGTGCCCTCTTCTTCTGCAATGGGTTAATAGAACCCGACTGGAGAATTAGTTCCACCACACCAGCTGTTTATCCCAATGCGCCGAAGTCCTAATATTCGCAGAACAGTAGGGGATGGAAACGCACGTTAATTAGCATTTTCTTTTGACAATTTTCTGGAAATTTGGATAAAATTTGCTATGCCTTTGGATGGAAAACCTGGCTTATGGCTCCCCACGGGGATCTGTAAAATGGCTACAATTTACCCTATAAATTGATTTCACTGACAGGGTCAACACACCAAATATTTTTTAGGTGACAAAATAAACAGCATTTTTCTCACTTGTGTGTACAGTGGCCGACAAGGCCAAACGCTCTGCAGCAGCCCTGAAAACAAATGCAACAGAAAAAAGCTGCATATCCAGTCAACGCAACGGCAGTTCTCCAGGACTCTTGGGGGCAAAGACTGAGGCTAAATAGTAAAAATAAAAGTAAAAAAGAATACGTACATTTTTATGTCATCTCTTTACTCCACTTTTCTCCCCGCTTCAATCAATAACAAACACTTTCTCGTCTGGTCTCTCTCTCTCAGGTTGAAAATCCAACTGTTCCATTTAGCGCTCCCCCCAGAGTCCTGGAGAACTTCCTGTGTTGACTTGATATGCAACATTTTTCTGCTGCATTTGGTTTTGGGGTTTGTGTGATTTTGACTTTGCATCGTTTCTATGTTTGCAGCATGTTTGCTGGTAATAAATTTGTTTTGGCTTTCAGCAGCACGTTTTTTCATTTGCAGCATGTTTCCTTTTTATTTCTTTAGGCTTTTCCTATGTGTTTTTGACTTTGCATGGTTTCTGAAGCTGCAGCACGTTTCTCCTAATGGAAATGTTTTGGGGCGCTGTAGTGCGTTTGCCCTTGTTGGCCACTGTACCATGGGGATCTGTAAAACGGCTACTATTTACCCTATAAATTGATTTCACTGACAGGGTCACTTGTGGCGCCTCCTCTCATTTACTAACATAGCAGCACAATATATTTTTAATCTGATGGTGGCTTCAAAGGAGCATGACTTACCTTCCACAAGTGTTACAGTACACCTGACAATCACAAATACACAGAAAACAGAAACTCCCCTTCTCTTCCACCTTGCTTACACTCACGGTACTGTGTATGTGTGTGGGTGTGGGTGCACCTCAGTGGTTATACCATGCGATGGTGCCCTCCCCTGGGTCTTTGATTGTAAATGAGCTAAACCCTTATGGGGGTGGGGGGTAGGGATAAGCAAATAAGCTCTGCTTCTCCTTTCTCTGTCTTGTGCTCTCTCGCTCCCTCTCCGTCTCATCAGTTATAAACAGTGAAGTCATACCTTCCAATGGGCCTGTTTTTGTGCTATCTGCCATGATGTCACCAGCAGCCAATCAACACGTAGCGACGCTTGAGGTAGTGTGTGTGCGTATGTGTGTGTGTGTGTGAGTGAGGAGGGGATGTGGGTGGGGTGGCAGGGGGGTTCACCACTGGGAAAAGCACACTTGCTCAGTTATTATCTGGTTCTGTCAGCAAGCATGAGAGCACACATGCACATCAAACCACAGATCCAAAGGCTTCCTCTGATACACACAGCCTCTCAGTAATATATTCTGTGTGGAATTTATAGCTCTTTGATGGTAATGATGTATTCTGAGATATTCCATACTGTGCATTGTATTTTACAGTGTTGTGTTGAAATGGTTAATGTGTGCTGTACCTCTCAGCCCTGGGTTTGGGGAAACACAGCCCTCCTGGTATTTGTTGATTTACTTTTCACTTTGAATCGGTTTTTATTTCATTAGTCTGACATTCACAATCAGGCCTGATTATAAGATAAAAAGCTTCTGTTCAGAGCAAAACCTACACAATTAGTTGCTTTTCATACTGACCTCAGTTCAAGGTGACTGTGGAGGCTTTTTCTTCTGCAGCCTTAATATGCATTTGAAAGCTCAAGCTGTCAAGTCAAGACAGATAATTTGGGTTAGCACTGTTAAGAATTTATGGCTGGCCTTGAATAGATATTCAATTATTACAGCAATGTAATTTGTTTGCTCTGTTCCACGACAGGCACATTCTGGTAGTAATTGCAAAATGGAGAAACATCAAGTGTTGGGATTGAAGCTCAGCAGAAAGTCATCCTTTGAGTATTTGTGCTTTTAGCAAGCTGTTTCTCCTGACCTTTTTCTAGCCCAAGGCAGTACTGCCTCACTGTCCCATTCCGCCTTAAATGATTCTTGTCTTTATCTTCCTCCTAATGTTTGTCCAAGCACTTCTAGGCCAAGTGTTATTGCATCATACCATTTGTTTTCCCAACTGAAGAAAAATAAATTGACACCATTATTTATATGTATCAGATTATTACATAATGGTTGGATTCTACATTTGATACTATACTGGAAACATTAAATCAATTACATCTGTCATTTCTCTGTCTGGCTCTTTTGAAAGTTTTTCTCATTGGGATAATGTATTGAATAATTTGAGTAGGAACCTTTCTCTGTTTAGCCAGCAAGTGTAGGCCAACTGATAATTCAAATTCAAATGAAAAATGTGGCGTGAGGTTATGGTGGTGTTTTCACTTTTTCAGGTCCCCACATTGTGCTGCAGTAAGTAGACATTGATAAGTGAATGTCTTTTGGGTTAGTTTTGTTACTCCATTATTTCTGTTCATGTTTGACTGTTAGTCTGTCTGCCATTGTATCCCAGTGTTAGCCACTTTAAAACATTTGTAAGACAATGCTGAACCATCTTTCTCTGATAATGCTAACAACAACAACAGTAATAGTTTTCAGAGTCGTCTCTCTTGTCTTTTATTGCTTATATTGCATTTATATGCTGATGGTTATTAGTTAACATATTTAGGAAGTCATTGACCCTTGTGGCAACGCAAGTTAATCAGGCAGATTGAGACTACCAGATTGGCTAGAGAGAAGCTCTAGCAGAGCTCTAGAGGGATGTACTTTATAGTACATGATCAGGCCATATCATGCTTTAATTATATTCCCCACAGTAACTGTGTTTACATTCTTTCATTTACTTTGTGGTACAAGTGATGGTGGAAAGGTCCGCTTTGTTTCATCACTTAATATGGAAGCATTCCATGCTGTAGCTGCATTTATGTTCTGTCTTTTCTGTGATAGAGAGTTGTTTATGCCATGCATTTATTTTATTGGCCTGTATATCTTTATCACATTTTTTACCAAACTCCCAGATATTGATGTAAGTATGGATCCAGTATCGGCTTTACTACACACATAGCCACTTCAGGTATGGTGTAACCCCTTAAGTATAAATGAGCCTTTACACTACTGCTAATCATTTTCCATAGCATGGGTTTCTAAATATTTCCTTCTGTCTAGGCAGCCAGTGCTTTAGAAACATCTTCACTCGGGTATAGGAACAGTTTTAGTTGATCTTTCATTCATTATTTTTGACGTTCAGAGTACTCCAGTTCTTTTGGTCAGTCTCTGAAAATGTTTTTACTGACTCACATTTCAGTAAAAGTCCTGTTGGTTCCTTATGCACACAACACCTTACACGTTTTGCTTTCCCTAATGAGAGGCAATGCAGTAGGCCATCATCTGTGCGCAGAAGACCCTAGCTGCCTGCCTGGCTTCCTTACAGGCCACAAAGGGACGAACAGTGAGTACATCTGATTAGCCGTGTCGACTGGTAAAATGCTACCACACCGGGTTTCCGCTCATAAAGCCAAGCTACATAGTAATTAGCCTGGGATCGATGTGGCCGTTCAGCAGCTAGCCCACAGACTCACAGTTTCACTGGAATTGCTCCATCACTGAGCTAACAGAGTGGATTCTTTCTGTAAAAGGTATTATTGAACATCAGCCGCATTACTGTCACATTACCTCTTTCATGTTTTTGTCTGCCCACATTCCATCAGATGAATTAGATGAAAAAGATTCTGTCGAGATAAATCACATTCATGTGCCTGCGAGCACTGTTAATCTTGCTTTCCCCAACCCTTTTTCTCTGTATTGGATTTGTCACTGGCAGTCTTTGCTGTCCTGAGTGATGGAACTTGTAGCTTAGCACATGTTTGTGTTATCACTTTCTGGGTGAAACTCTGTTGCTTTCTAAAGACCCTCTTGCTATATTTCTTTCTGAACCATCTCTAATGTGCACGGTGGAATCAGCTCTCGTTTTTTAAATCTGTACAAAAACCGAAGTTTAAAAACGGCAGTGTTCTGTTATAGAGTTATGTGCCAGATTATTTCTTGGCTGGGACCATAGACTGTATATAAAGATGGACGATGCGTCTCCACTTCCTCCCACTGTACAAAAATGAAGCCAAAATATCCCGGATACGGGAGCTGTCATCTTGCACTGGTGACATCATATCAAGCCAGAGTCTGCGCAGTAGCGAGGTCCCGCCCATACACCGCCCGATATAACTAATTAAAAACAAACTCATCAGAAAAATGAACACTTGAACACATCAGCGTGATAAAAACTACCTAAAATGACAGAAACCATCTTTGGGAAAATTTTATTGCCAATTGTACTTTGATCTTTCAGTTTGGCCCATGTCCCATCCGCTAACATGGAGGGGGCGGGGTTTATGACAGCTGGTTGCCTGGCAACTGCTCAGAGCCAGTAAATAGTCCAGCACGTAACCCATAAAACAAAGATTGTTGGCTAGCTGTTTTGCCCTGTATCCAGTCTTTATCCTATGCTAAGCCAATCAGCTTCTGACTCTAGCTTCATATTTAGCGCACAGACATGAGAGTGGTGTTGATCTTCTCATCTAACTCTCCACCAGAAGGCGAATAAGTGTATTTCCCACAATGTTGAACTATTCCTTTCCTAACTTATTTGCTAACTGTTGTTGTCATTGTTATTATTGACTGGACAATAGTGGAAAGCTGGTGTAGGTCTTGTAGTTGCTACTCAGAAATAGGATTAGTTGTTCTCAAACCTTCTTAAATAACAGTATTTAGTTATTTGTAATCTCTATTGACACTACATCGTCTGTATGAAAATAGAAAATCACATCGGTTTGCTTATATATCTTTCCTGCTGTTTCTTCTGTGGTTACAGGCATATTGTACAGGCACTAATGTGAGCACTAAATATGTGAAGATTAAAATTTTAATGTAAATGTGTGAAATGGTGAAAAGCAATTGCACTTTTAATATTGAATATTGAAATTAAATATTGAAGCATTGTTTTGCTTTACGCTGTAATCTGTAGCTCAAGTGTGTAGGCTTAAAATGGGCTTTGAGCCACTAGCTGCAGATCACCTGTGACTGTTGACCTGGCTAACCTGTGAACGCTGTTGCCCCAGGTGCCCACGGAGTGCGAGAGGAGCCCCAGTTTGTGACGGCCCGTGCAGGAGAGAACGTCATCCTGGGATGCGACGTGTCCCACCCACTGAACGGCCAGCCCTATGTGGTGGAGTGGTTCAAGTATGGAATGCCCATCCCCTTTTTCATCAACTTTCGCTTCTACCCTCCTCATGTGGACCCGGAATACGCCGGTAAGATGGTGAAAAAAGTCACATACAGACCTTAAACAGTGACTTGATACAAGGCCGAAAAGCAACGTTTCACTGCCCTCTCTGGTCGAACATTTCACGTCTGTTGAATCTGTTGTTGCACCTGTAACTACGCTCAACAGTGATGTCAGATACTTACACCGATCAGCCATAACATTATGACCACTGACTGGTCATAATGGAGGAACATTGATTATCTCATTACAATGGCACCTGTCAGATATATATACAGTATATATATATTCAGTATATATATGTGTGTATATATATATACACACACACACACACACACACACATATATATACATATACTGTGTTTATATGTATATACTGTATATACATATACATACATACTGTACATACATATATATGTATATGTAGATACACACATACGTATATATATACTGTATATGTGTATACACTCACACACACATACACACACATATACGATCAGCCACATCGGAAGGAACATCGATTACCTCGTTACAATGGCATCTGTCAGATATATATATATATATACACAGTATACAGTATGTGTATATAGTATATGTACAGTATATATAGTATATATATATATGTATGTGTGAATCTATATATACATATATATATATATATGTACAGTATGTATGTATATGTATATACAGTATATACATATAAACACAGTATATGTATATATATGTGTGTTTGTGTGTGTATATACACACACATACTGAATATATATATACTCTATATATATCTGACAGGTGCTATTGTAACAAGATAATCAATGTTCCTCCATCATGACCAGTCAGTGGTCATAATGTTATGGCTGATCGGTGTATACATCCAGGAGTACACTTCTACATCACTGCACTGCAGTAAGTTGAGAAGTTAAACCACTGGAGGATGATGTTCTGAGTTTGATACTAGAAGGGTTTTTGCACATTTATCTGCTGAATTTCGAACAAGGTGAAGAAACTTTTTTTGTGGAAAAACCATATCAGACACAAATTATTATTCAAAGAAGAGTATTTTTATATGTTTTAAAACATCTGGAGGGGATCTCTTAATATTTCTTTATTTCTAAAAGACACACTGAAATGAAAAAAAACATTTTTCAAGTCCCAGTCCTGTGTCCTTGTGTTGATTATTCATTTATCGCTTGTTAGATGCTAATTATGTGTATCGTGTAATGTTTTTTTACGAGAGTATGTGCTTAAGGTGATACCTGGCATCTCGGCTCTTACCCCGTCAACATACTTATCCTTCCTGCCAGGTTAAAGCCTCAGTTCTTTGATTGTTCATGCTACCTTTGCTGCTACTGGTTCCTGTATGCGATTTCTCCATTCACCACCCCAGCACACACCCGTTCTGCTTTCTTATTAATCTTACATCATGGCATCTCTTGCCGTGTGTATTATGAGGATGCCTTAGCGCAGTAATACAGTATTTATCCGCTGGGCTCTGTTTTGTGCTATACATCCTTTAGGGGTTTTATTATGCTCTTCAGAGATCTCTCACCTGCTACTTGGATTCACATAGGAATCGTCATGAAGACCAGAACATTTCATACCACATAGCCTACAGCTATTTACCCATCTGATGCTAAAATTTCTCCAATTGTTGCAATAATAAAAAAAATCTGTTATTAGTGTTTAGCTAAATGAGATGGATTTTATTCATGATATTAGTCTTAATGAAACAAGGGAAAATATGCTTACCAGAGGATCAAACTGAGTCAGTTGCTGGTCATACATCTTGGAATCACATTTTTGCCGATCTTGCAGTTGGTTTTTCCACTCTTTTGGTAAAAGATGTTAAACCATCACCTTGAAAACATTTGCTGCTTACCAGTAAAGACTGTAATAAACATGTTTACTAACTAATATAGACAGCTTTAATGAGATGATATTTCCTTTGGAGGCAGCAGCTCTTTCCACCTCAGACTATTTATGTGCTGTGCTCAAGGTGAAGTTTTCTGGGGAGGTAAGAGGGATTTTCCCCTTGCCTGCTTTTGATTTCCTTCCCTCTGATCATTAAATTTCAGAAATAATTACCCCTTCTGGCATGTGTTTGACTCTAAAGAGCTTTTATCATGCATTCATTCATGTAATAACAAATTAAATTGTGAGGAGGAGTCAGTGCAAGTAGCATCCACAAACGTTTTGAGTAATCTAAAGAGTAATCTAAAGAGCATTTTCCTTTTGAGTGTTACATGACAATAACAATTTGATGATCATGAGAGATGATACTATTTTATTTGTATCTTATGCCTTGATCTATGTAGGCTTTACAGGGTAATTTCGGTATTTTTAGACCAGGGCCCTATTTTTACATATTTTGTAAATGACAAAATAAATGACTAATAGGTACAAAACGTTTTGGAATTGGTCCAGTAGATCGCCTCAACTGGCATCCGCGTAACGGGCCACAACGTAATCCTTGCGGGCAACTGCACCCGTGAAAACTACGTCCACTAAAAGTTCTTGTTTTTGCCACTGACAGGCTCAGACTGTTATTCTGTCTGACAACATTATGGAAAGGATCCCTACAGAGACGGACCTTTTTGCCTTTTTATTAAAGAGTAAGAAGAACTCAAACTAAGACTAAGACTAAAAGGGACAAATCTGGGACATTTTAATATGTAGTGTGAAATGGTCGATGGTTCAAGCTTTAAAGCCAGGGTTAAAGGGGAGGGACTCTTTTGTGTTTCAGTTATAGCATTGCTGTGGTTGTTCGGGGGCAGTGGTTGTTGTTTTATCATGTGTCTGTGTGTCACTTTTTGTATAATCTAATGTTCACTTGTTGTGATTAGATATTATGTTAAGATTGGTATCACCAAATCCTCATTATAATAGAAGATAGTTTGCAATTTCTTTCAAGTTTGTTGTGAGGATTTAGTTTTTCAGGCCAAGTAATACTCATTTTTGCTTTGCTCGTACAGTTTTTTCTTTCGTGTGTCATTGTCTCTACAATATAATATCCGCTAGGCTCTAATGATCAGTTTTAAGAAACTGCAAATTATCCAAGTTGTGTAAAATGAAATATAGTAACAATGTATCACAGGTTTATCCTAATTAGAATTTGCCATTATTATGCCATTGACATGGCAGATACTAATCTCCACATCTGATTGAAAAGCAGCTGATTGATTGGCCACCGTCTGCGTCGGATACAGGAAAAGGCTTTTTTTTTTTTGTCCATCACATCCCATCCCTGCTGCAGCAGGAAGAAAAATAGTCTGACAGACTACAAGATTGTGGCAAAAACACAGAAGCTTTATATAATCTTTCTGCATCCACACACACTTTGTCTTCATTGATTAGATCACTGAGCACAAATACCTGACAGTAAAGCCTGCTGAGTTTCAGAAGCTATGGTTAGAGTTACAGAATCCTGACCACAACAGAAAGAGCAGTAGGATATGAATGTAACCCAATGTCCCTGAAGACGGCAACAATCGCACCATTATGTGTGTGAGTATTCTGTCATGAACCAAGCAAAGTCTGTATAATAGACTTGGAATCAGGACAACATGTTCCTATCATGATTTAGTTGGTCTTTGCTTGTATACCAGTCCATTTTGATCAGTTAAATGACTCTTTCCACTCAGCTTCAGCAAATTGTTTGCAAATTTGCATACTTTAGTCCATCAAATACTGAATACTCCAAATACTTTCAAATCCTTTGTTGAATCTAATTAGGTTCAGCTTTCAAGAAATAAAAATTATACATAAAAACTCAAAGATTCAGTTTTAATCTTTAATCATGTTCACTGGATATTGGGACCCGCCCTAGGCTCATCGGAAGACCACAACCCACATTCAGAGTTTCACAGATGCTCTCCCTCAGAGGTACTCTTAAAGGGAAACTCTGGTATTTTTAATCCTGGGCCCTATTTTTTATAAATTTTGGGGTCGAAATGAATAATTCTAAAGTTTTGGAATTGGTCCAGTAGATCGCCTCTGCCGGCATCCACGAATGGGCTGCAATGGCTGCAACATAATCCTTTGGGGCAACTGCGCCCGTGAAAAGTGTGTCCACTAAAAGTGCTTGTTTTTGCGTGCTTGTGTCTGACAACATTATGGAAAGGATCCCTACAGAGACAGACCTTTTTGTTAAATTCTTCTCTCCAACTCTGACTCACGTTTCCGCTGTCGTCTTCCTGCAACTCAACCCTCGCGAGATGTCAGAGCGAGACTTTTCCTTGAGTGAGACTTTCTGTTTCTGGTTAAACAAAAAGGATCTTACGCTTTAACAAACAGTCTGTCTCTGTAGGGATCCTTTCCATAATGTTGTCAAACACTCTGAATAACAATCTGAGCCTGTCAGCCTGTTTTAGTGGACACACTTTTCACGGGCGCAATTGCCCGCAAGGATTACGTTGCAGCCATTGCAGCCCGTTTCGCGGATGCTGGTGGAGGCAATACTTACTTTTGTTAAGTATTAGTCATTTAGACCCCATAATTTGTAAAAATAGGGCCAGGGTTTAAAAATACCAGTTTCCCTTTAAGTAATAATAAACTATGTTTTGTGTCAAACATGTATTGTTGGTTGGTTTTAAAGATTTAGATGATTTAAATGATAAGATACATACAGTACATTTGACTGGTTTTGAAGGACAGTGCGGACTCTGCTTGGTCTCTGCTGTTTTAAAACTCCTCTTGCTGTCATAACTTGCTACATCTTATATTCTTCAGTCCTAAGAGACACATCACTGGCTTTAGCCATTAGCGATTTATCTCTTTGTTTTAAAGTGCAGCACTAAAATATCTGAATCTGAAGTTCTATAGCTTGATGCAGGCGAACACCAACCTCCCACTGTGCTTGCGTGTGAGCATGATATTGCATCGTGGAATGAAGTTACGGTCAAAGCTGCTGAGATACATAGAGTCTTACATTGTGCCCTATTTAGATTGGTATGATGTTGAGGGTTAATGAGTCGAGCCAACCACAGGGGCACTATTTCCTAGACACCCGTCTGCACTTGGTCTCAAACAAGCCGCTGTCTTGTTCTTTTATAGAGAGGAAGAGGGAGAAAACATCCGATGAGAGTAGAAGAGGCAGACCAAATATATTTCCATGAGAAAGTGTAGAGAGGAAGAGATGGACATAAACTGATAGCCAGGCAGGAAGAAAGCAATAGAAATTGAAGATGAAACTGGAAATGGAGGGACAGAGAAAAAAATAAAGAAATAGCAGGAAGTGGTCCCAGATTACATTGTTGAATGTTGCCTATCGTCATGGAAGATCTCCACAGTGGTCCAGACATGGTGACATTTTAAAATCACTTGCCCCAGTAGACATTTCCTGAAGCTAATATATCTGCTTTGCCCTTCTTCTGCCCTTCTCTGTAAAAGTTAAGCAGAATATTTTGGGCTCAGATTTAAATCTAGCTCATTTAGTTTAAAATGATCTTATAAAACAAATGGACATTGTCGGGTGGGGTTCATACTTATGATGGACAATTCAATATGAAGTATATGTATATGTATGAGAATCTGTGCAAGCTACAGTATATCAGTAGTATGGCCTTTGATGAACACCATTGCACTGGTAACAAGTCAGCCCACAGCACCAGAAGCAACTTCATGTGAAGTTGAATATGTGGACCCAAGGCGAGTCCTCTTGTGTTATCACAGTTAACGCCAGTCATGAGGAGCGGAGCTCTGGGACTGACTGCCATGTGTTGACTGCAGGAAGCTGATGGAAGAGACAAGAAGTGGTGCTAGACTGACTGAATAGAACAAGATTGGAGGAACAGCTGGACTTGTGTGTCATAATTACTTCAATGAACAAAGGTCCTGCTGACTGCTGCTTTTGCTGCCTAAGGGATACTGTTCTTTTCACTTAACATTATTGTATGGACACAGTTCAGGCTGGGAAGTTATATACTGCATATTCCAACTATATTCCATTGATCCCAATGAGATGAAAAAGAATTTTGATCACTTAACACTAACCAATATATCTTCTAAGTTTCAAAGCTGGAATATAATAATATCTTTACATTAACATAATATTTTTTATATTAATCTGTAAAGTGAGATGTGGTGAAAAAACACATTTACAATGGTCAGTGCTGTACCACTGACAATTTTGACAACATTAACAGCAATATTTTTGCTGAGGTTTGCCAGGTGGCACCTGTCCTGGATAACAATACCAACTAAACCACATATTACTAAATCTAAACACTAAATCACATATTTGTGTTCACTTTAGTTGGTTGATCAATGGCAATCTCATTACATAACAAAAACAATGAGGTTAGGTGTGTGGAAAAGTTGGAGCTTTAAAGAGCCCCTGTAGACATGTTTTATGACATAGAAAAATACTCTGCTTGGAATAATTATGTGTGTCTGAAATGTTTTCCCCTTAAACTTACATCTCCTCCTTCTCCCTCATTGAAAAATCCAGAATCAGTGAAAAAGTAGAAAAGTCCCTTCTCAGTGTATGTGCACTGGAGGCTTCAAGTCTCCACATCACACTTGTGCAAGTTACATACTGGACCATGATTGGCTTCCAAACTGGTTGCGATGTCACAAATCCTGCTGGTACGTCCAGGTGTTAAACTGAGTTTTAAAGTGAGCATGAATGTGAAAACAGCTTTTTATTGTCAAACTCTGCACATACGGTACATCATTCTGCACAGTGAAACCCAAACACCACAGTCAAGGAACAATAGAAAAAACACATTTTTGTCTGGAGCTATCACTCTGAATTTTCACTTGCCAAAACTATTTTCAGCAACATTTGTGGTGCAGCTGCAGGGATGGCAATGTCTGTTGGTCAGTCAGTTGGTCCACCCCTTTTTGTCAAGAGATTACCATGGAATTTAGTAAAGTTATCTATGGTGCCCAGAGGATGAACCCTAATAACAGTGGTGATCCCCTGGCATTTGCTATAGCCCCATCACCAGGCCAAAAAAAAAAAAATTAGATTTGCCTAATACTTTGGTTTATGACCAAATACCTGCAAAACTAATGATACCCCCATCAGCCGCAGGTGTACTTTGTGTTTATTTCTGCTAGCACACTAAACTAAGGTAAATATTATACTTACTAAACATCAGCATGTTAGTATGCTGACTTTAGCTGTGCTTAGTGTGGCTGTAGACTAATTTATGCATAAGAATAATCTTTATATACATTTTGCACTAATTACCAGTTGGCTTGCAAGTACTTATCTTACCAAGCACCTATAGGAAATAGAAACATTTGAATGTTTCTGTTGTAGGTTTGTATTTTGTACATAGATTGGACCTTTCAGGCAGAATGCTCATGGCATTGGCCAAGTGTGTCAGGCCTGTTACATGTTGTATGTGAGTAATGTATGGAGCAAGGCATGAGGACAGCGTGTTGTTCAAAGCAATATGTGTAGTCAAAATGTTTTACCTGATGCATAGGTCAGCTGCAGCATCACATTTCAATGGTTGTGGCACTTGATTGAGTTGTGAGCCTTGTGAGACCTCTTCAGACTTATCACCCATAAAGTTGACTAGTGACTGTCCAATTTCTCATTGTCGGTGCATAGTCTTTAAGATAAGATAAGATAGCACTTTATTTATCCGGAGGGAAACTGCTGTACAGCAGTTGCAGTACAAAGTAGGAAAGAATGCAAAGTGAAGTGAATGACTTTCTGTTCTCTGATGAGATGCACATCTGTAGCAGAGATTCTCTCATTTCAGTCACACGTACAAGGAGCTCTCACATATCATGTCATGTTAGTTTGGATAGGTACATATTCCTCGCAAAAAGAAACAACTGAATTCTGTTAGAAATGATTAATTACTGATTAATTTTGCTCTGCTTTATTCACCAGTGGAAAACATTGCTTTTGACTTTCATGACGTTTGCCTACACTAGGTTTTGTGTGTAATAATGACATAATTGTTGCTGAAAGCTGTTAATGAAAAATGAATACTAAATAAGACCAGAGAGCGTGGAGTGTTCTTTCAAATGCCGCTAAAGCCCTTTAGTGATGTCCAAATTATATAAAAGTTCTACGTGTCATTTTTCTGCTTGTAGAAATGTTGGAATAAAACTGTTGGAATAGTAAATAGTGTACCTGCTCCAAATATTTCTACATCCTTAAACACATGCATTGGGGAGAATTACTTATTGGTTTTTAAAGACCTTTTGAAGGTCTGTGAGAGAAGCTTCCATACATCATCACCATTATAGAAAAACATTCTTTTTGCTCACACTTATAGTCCTTTGTGTAAAGTACATACCACTGCAATAACTAGGAGGAAAGCAAACTGAGACATGGTGGTGGCATGTACATGTAACTATTTCTATCATGCAGTGTGCCATTAAATCTCCATGGGTTTACATTACCAGCATAAAAGACTAAGAGCAGTAACATTTGTAATTTCCAGGAGCTTTGTGTGAAGGTAGCTGTACATTACAGTTGTGATAACTGACTCAACCTGACTGACCTTGACCAAAAACTGACTAGTTTGTGTGGTTGTAAACAGCTGTGTGACGCCTGTATGCTGTAGTTGTTGTATTTCAATTTGTTTGCACCATTTTTAGCCATTCTAGCGGCGTGGCTCTAGGGATGGCAATGTCAGCCTGTCGGTCGGTAGGTTGGTTGGTCCAGACAGAAATATCTCATTCTCAACGTTTGGATGGTTTGCCATGAAATTTGATTCAGAAATTCATGTTTCCCAGATTATGAATGCTACTGACCTTGGTGATCCCCTGACTTTTCCTCTAGTTTCACCATGAAGTTGATTTTTAGTCCGTATTGAATATTGAGTATTGAGTATTGGATGGATTGGCATGGAATTTCGTGCAGATATCAATGTCCCCTCGGGATGAATTTTAATCTAGCGCCATCATCAGGTCAAAATTTCAGGCTCGGCTGTGGACACTTTGTCTTGTTATCACATAAGTTATCACATTCTTTCATTATGGCAGTATGATAAGTTAAATAGTATTCTAAACCATATCCAAGATGCCTATTAACATGTTTCTTGCTTATGATAATGTATGTATGTTTTATTTAAGGTGTTTCCCCCTCTCTGCATATGAAGAATTAACAAAGCAGTATAAAATATTGCAGCATCATTTTGCTAGTGAAGTGACAACTAAAGAAACAACATATATTTTGAGTGATAACAGTTATATTATCTCCTAAATTGCAAGTGTTCGATGCTACTAGGAAAATTAATCATAATACATAAACCTTTTACCTGGCAGCCATGATGGTACAGTTACTACTGAAAGCTTGTGACCACATTTCTCTTAGTGGTCATGACTTGTGATGTACAGTCAGAGGTTACCGAGGATTGTTGGCCCTTCATAAATTGGGGCTCCTCCCAGACACATTTGTGTGTGATTGAGAAGTAACGTGTGTAATTAAAAGATTTAACAGCACAGCTTAATAACAACATACCGACACACTGTCACTGCTTCACAGGGTAGAAAAGAGAAAGTATAGATCTAATTGGCCCATTCTATCAGGAGACAATCAATGTCATTTTGTGCATGGGTTAGTTTACCTTAAATAAGAAAGTGTACAGTACTACAAATACCTTAGCTGTGAATTAGGCTCCATCTAGGTTTCCTCTTACTCGCTAGGAAGTTTAAAAAGCTAATCTGCAAGGGCTGGATTGCATGGTGATGACATCATCCATGCTTCAAATCAAAAAAGGCTGGCACAAGTATAGTTCTGATGAGAATATACTTTGTTTTGCCACACTAAAGCTATCTGTATGACAGCTTTATTCTCCTCGAAATATACTAAATGTTTTACAGTGGAGATTCCTGTAAACTGCTGCCATAATTTAGTCAGCCTGCTCTGATGTCCTGTGCATATGTGGCATCTAGCACTTTGTGAGAAGCAAATCCTGTATTTCACTATACAGAACAGAGGAAAGTGAAGATGTGTGAGACTTTATGTTTGAACTGACATTTATGCATATGTCACTGTTAATCTTCGTTCTCAGAAGTGTTTATTTCTGTACTAATGTGCTAATAACCATGTTTGCTTAAGATACATCTTCTCATTAGTAGTTAAAGTTGAGGAGTCATTACCTAGCAGATCAAATAAAGTTAGTTGGATGGTCAGGAAACCTAACATTATGAAAGAGGATGAAGTTTGGTGGAAAGGTTAGGAGATGCCACTTACTGTAGATGGTGGCTGAATAGAGTTTTCCCTTTGTCACATGACACCCTGGGGACCCTGAGACATGTTTCTGAACACAGGTACGGCTTGTGCCATCATATGGTACAGGGAACATCACAAGGTTAAAGGATGAGGCTGGCGTTACTCTTTTCTTTTCTTATTGTCAGCAATCCTGTGAAAAGACCAACACCAACAATGAATTGATCCTACTAGACGGGGTGGGGTTCAATAGCATTTTACTGAATCTGAATCCAGTTCCAAATCCACTCATCAAATGCAAATCCTTTCCAATCCCTTATCGAATCTTTTTAGGTACTTTGTTTGGTGGGAACTGAAGACATCTCTTAGTTAAAGAAATATGTACTGGTTTTATTCACTCAGGATCATACAGTACCTAAACCATAGAGATTCTACTGTGCTCAAAGGGTGTAGGGCTTTCACCACATATTTTGGCTCTGTTCTGTGACATTCATTAACCCTGTCCTGAATCATTTTTACTAGTAGAAACTAAGTTGTAAAAACAACCCAGTGGAAATAATATTGAATATATTTTATCATTCAACAAATATCAACTAAATAAAGGCTGATTTTTCTGCATACAGGATGCTCTTAACGTTACCTGAAGGCGAAATGGTTGTTGCACTGCTAAAGGTCACAGAATCTGATGGGTCACGGAATATGGTGTAACACCGGCAGTAGGCTGATGCAGAGCACTCATCCTACAACACTCACATTATTTTAAAGAAAGAACTTGGGTATAACCCAAGATTTAAAGAAATAATTTATTATTTAATTTAACTTTATTTTAACACAGAAAATTAGGTAGTCCAGTGTAGAACCTGCTTACATCTGGTATAAATCCAAATACAGACATTTTTGTGAAATAAACACGTACAATTACTAGCTTTACATTACACCCCTACTTCAGATGATTCTATGTGAATACATGGTTTTCATACATTTTCAGTGTCTTCAGTCAAGATTGATTTTGTTTAAACACATCATCATTTACATAAACATTCACAGGGTAATTCCAAGTTGGACGTGGGCAAAGGGGGGGTCATATGTGAAAGTTAAGCACCACTATGATTTCATATAGTAACTGAGGGTCAGAATAGTACCCTGTGTTTATACAGGCTCACTCATGCACGATTTCTTGTTTATGAACTTTTATCCTTGAATACATCAAGTCCAAAAAGGACATCCAGTACTGCTTGGACAGATTGTTTACCTTCAGACAAAGAGTCTGAGAGAGTAATGGAAGTGGAATGAAAGGGCAGGTACTGTATGAACAAACACAGTAGTGGATAGTGAAGGATCCATAGATACTGTATACAGTATATTAAATACATAGTTCACACTCAATAAGTAACATGGCGTCTCTTTCTCAGTTCCTCCCAGTCAGCCAAGAGAGGAGACAGACATGGTTGGAAGCTGGACAAATATAATCTGATATATAAATAGCCTAACCAGGACACACACACAGACACACACAGGCTAGGGAACAAACATCACTTTGACTGTCTACCTTAACTCACAGAGACAGCCGCCAGTAGAACTGATATATCTACCTGGAGTGTCATGCAGCAGGGGGGATTTAGGAAGGCAAACACAAAATTAGTCAGGAATACCCACAAAGTGGAAAGGATAGGGGAGAGTGAGGGGATTAATGAGGGATAGCCAGGCTTTGATAATGCTGACGTTTTGAGCCGGCGTGTGCTCCCTGAAAGCCCTTTGTTTAGCCCTTATTGCCAGTCGCCATCTGTTATGATCCAGTTGCCAGATTGCCCGGAGCAACATCATCAATCCCCCTCTTTCAGCTTTTGATCTGTAAAAGTAAAATGCAGCTATTCCTGACTCTGTACTCACCAAGTCAAAAGCCAATATCTGTTCTGACGGATTGTGACTCCTGTGTAACCCCGAGGGTTCTCTGTTGTCATGTTGGCCACTTCCCACTCCTCAAAGGAAGTAATGACCTGTCCTTGCCTCAGTGCATCTCCAAAATAGACTGCTGCACACATGAAGATGAGGACATCTCTGCTGCACTGAGGCTTAAGTGACAGTTTTCACTGCGCATATACAACTGTACTTTGATGTTGTGTAGCACATTAACAGTTCAGCAGTGACTCTGTTTAGAAACAGGTCTAACATCTGTGATGTTACCCTGAGGCGCCTACACTAACGCACCGCAGTGTACTTTGTGATCCCTGCATATTTATATCTGAACTGTTCAAAGGTTGATTTTCTCTTTAACATTCATCTGGCGTTTCTCTGCTCTTTATTCATTCACCTCTCACCTGCTCCTTCCTTCCCTTCATTTCCTTCATTAAATTCAATCCATCCGTCCTTTTCACCCCTCCGTGTCCCTTTCTGCTGACACCTCATCTCCTTCTCTGTCGATCAGGCCGGGCCAGTCTGCACGGCAAGTCCTCCCTGCGGATAGAGAATGTGCGTTCAGACGACCAGGGCTGGTATGAGTGTAAGGTGCTGATGCTGGAGCAGCAGTATGACACCTTCCACAACGGCAGCTGGGTGCATCTAACCGTCAACGGTAAGTACCATCAGCATTATACCATGTGCATTATTCATACTGTCCAAACATCAGACTTAGAAGATGGAAAGACTGGTGGAGAAACAGATATCTACATATCTGATGTATTATTACACAGGTATATTGACTTTTTGTAAAAATCATACATTATCAAGCCTTTGAAATGACACTGGTTGTCTATAAGAATATTATGCAATATTTTGGTATCTGATATAACAGACATGAGGATGATTATAATAATGGTTAGTGTTATTATTATTAGTATAACCCAGTTTAAGATTTTTAAGGACCCTATTCACCTCGAGACGTGCACACAATCAATGCAATGCAAACACGCACACACGCACGCACGCACACACACACACACACACACAGTATCAGACAACTGGGATTTTATAGATCAGCGTTTCACAATACCATTTCTTATGCACAAGGACATAAAATTAGATAAACTTAGATAAACTGTTGTAATACTGTAAATAAGCCAGTTTGAGTTTGTAAAATATTTTTTGTTAGTTGTGAAAGTGATGTTTTCTTGTGGCAATATGTGGTGTGTGATGTCACTGGATTTTAGGACTATATAGCCATGATAAAGGTTCAAAACAGACTATCTCAGCGCAATGCAGTAAATTCAGTTCTAAATATGTGTGTGAAAATTGTGCGGGAATGTGAAAAATGATTTGGCCGTAAATATAAGTATCAGATTGGACTCAGTATTGGGTACCCAATATTAAAGGACTCAGATCGGAATCGGAGCCAAAACTTGATCTGGACATCCTTAACTATTACACTTACTATCATAGTTAGGGCTGCAACCCACAAATATATTTATTATCGATAAATCTGTCGATTATTTATCCCATTTACTAATTAATCGTTATAAGGACTGTCTTTGTATCTTAAGGGTTAAGATACCGACCATGAACTGCAACTGCAACTGAACATAGCATTAGAACATGAAGCTAAATGATTTTTTTCTAGGCATGAATGTCAAATTTTTTCACATAGTGGTCATCTGGGACAGAGATACTGTCCAGTAACCACAAGGTCAAAGGTTAAGTACCCATAGTAAGAAGTATCCTTAACACTGATCATCGCTCGATTATCGTGGTGTCTGACTGGCCTCATGGTGGCTGTGTCATAACTAGAAAATTGACCAAGTTACCCCTGAGCAAAACACTGCACCCCCCCCCACCTGAGTGTAAAATAAGTGATTCATACAAGTGTAAACACTCATGGGGCTCTCTCACAGAAACTAAGAATATTGTTGCCTTCACTTGGTAGCTCAAGCATTCATCAAGACACTTAATCAGACAGCATATGATGACGCTAGTTGCTGTGGTAACAGACACACCAGATAAGGCCCTGTACACCCACCCACCCCCCACCGGTCACGGCACACTAGCTCAGTTTCATCAGTGTTGCTCTTGTTCTGTTCTCTCCCAGAAGTGTTTAAAGACCTCAGGCTTCCTGCTCTGCCTCTTTTCTCCTTCTGTCTTACGTCTGTCACTCCTCTCCTGTCCTTCACTGTCTTGTTGCCACATCAGACGTGAGCCACGGCACTTGTACAGGACACAGCTGACTGGGTTGCTGAGGTCAACTTCGGTCAGAGATGTGCCAAAAAAGGAATGATTTTTTGTTGACTCTAATGGGACTAAAATGAGACTGGAGTTTGTATTTGGAGATGTCAAACCAAAAAAATCATTGTCAATGTATTAAACAGTAAAGTAATGAAAAATCTGTATGAAAATATGTATTTAGACATATTCAAAAATGTATACTTTTGGGCATGTGGAATCAACAAATCACATTATCAGTCCAGTTTTGAAACCTGATTCCCCTACAAGGCTTCACAGATTGGATGTACTCTACATCTTCCTGTAATCATGATGTCCTCCCTGTGGCTTTTGTTAAATAGGAAATGTGTTTAATTGAGGAGATAATCGTGGAAATAAATACATTCTCTATTGAATTTGTGGCTGAGTTTTTAGTGTTTCAGTTTTTCACTAAGAAGAAAAAGAAAGCTAGATGTCAGTGAAGGTGTAGGAAATAGTGTGGGTGGGAGGTCAATATCAGAGCAAACTTACAGTATACCAATAAAACTGAAATCTAGCTCAGTTCAAAAATAGTAGTCTATAACATGGTATGTGTTGTGGAACTGCTCACTGACAAAAGACAGGCCGACAAAGAATCTTCTTTGCTGATCCATGTACTCAATATCTGCATGTATGCACGCAGCTAATGTGAGTTGGCAATGGCAACCACAATGGTGAGTGTGGTTGCCATTTCCTGTGATGGTGGGCCAGCCTTAAATGTGCAGCATCACCATATGATGCAAGCGAAGGAGCATTCACAGAATTAACCTGTACTGTCAAATTTTAAGCGTCTCTGAGGAGATAGAAGTTCACATGGAGGGCAGAAGGTGGCATGGGAGTGCCCTGTATGACAGCAGCTGGCTTGAGTGCTATGGCAATGTCCTGATTTACTGACAAGCAAGGCGAGGTTGCTGAAGCCAAGGAGGTTTGCTCGGTGCAAAGCTTGGTGAAATAAAGGTCCTTTGATGGAGAGACATACAGCAGTGAAGCGGTGGCAGTGTCAGGGGACCAGGGCTCTGGGGAGTCCCTGCCGCTTTACCGATTACTGATGTCATCCACATGCAGCTCCACTGGAGAAAACTCCCACCTCTGCTTGGCTAGCAGAAAGAAGCTGTTCAGGCAAGTTGTCCAGTCTTTGATGGCAGCGGTGGTGTGTTCTGCACCATGGCAGATTAGTGTAGTATGTATGTACAGAATCAAATGATCTGTGGCTGTAGAGGTCATGGTGGAGTCACCAAAGCATAGTGCATAAAAGATATGCACTAGAGCCAGCTTCTAAATGTTTAGTGCAGGGCCATATCAATTATCAAACAAATATCCAAATATTACATTTAAAAATGCTTTAAAGAGCTAATTCCAGAGTAAAAATGTTCTTTGCTCAAAGTGAAGAATAAGACACATTTATCAAAATGCCTTACTTAAGTGTAAGGGACATTTGAGAGGAATGGTACAGTTGGTTGTTTGAAATGTACTATATGAATAAAGCTGCCTTGCCTTGACTTACAGACAGAGCAGATTTCGCTTGGTGAAACTGACTTATGTGGTGTTGGAAAATGATTAACCTCTGTTGCTGTCCTTGCACTCACTGCAGCCATGCGGCGTCCCTCCTTCTCTACTTCTTGTACTATTTCACAGTGCAGTTCCATAAACAAGAATTGAAACAATTAATATTTCCTGAATGAGAAGTCAGTCCCACCCCTCTCTCAAACTGGCTGGACATCGCCTCTTGATTTCCTGTGTCAGTTCAAACTGATCGAGCGACCTTCAGCGAAAGCATCTCTCCCTGTTTCATATAGAAATGAATGGGGAGAAATCCGGTGTGAACACACTTTCACTCAAGTGATCACATGATTAAATCACATGCATGATCAGAGCAAGAAAACCCAATCAGGGTCAAGGATTTACTCTACATTTGCCAAATTATTCATTCACTAAAAAAGCAAATACAACCTTATGTTACTCAGTCATTGTAATTTTTTTTTAAAGTTTATTTTATTAATGTGAAACCCATAATATCTACAGTAGCAATTAACATGTGGAATAAATGACAACAATCTTTCTCATACACAAATATATAATAGTGATGAAATAATAGGAAATAGGCTGAAAAACATTAAAAACCATAAGGAGGATTCCACATTGATAGGTGCAGACACTGAAGATGAATGGAAGGTTATTGCAAAACTGCTTAATTCTGATTTATACATATTGCTTCAGACAACATTTTATTCATCATGACCAATTATATTTTGTACACTGAGGAAACCTTTTCAGCTCTCTTAAATAAAAGGGTATTTTTAAGTCGTAAGAAATGTGATTAGCTTTTATTCTGAAGTTTGTGAGTAGGAGTAAAAGTAAATGATTTTTACTTTTTACTTTATTTTTCCCTTATGTCCAAAATATATTAGCAGTTTGATAAATACGCATCCAGCTCCTCTGTGGTTGACTGACCATAGAATTGAGAAGATGAATGGTTAAGCCTTAAGGGCTCCATTAGGCGGTGACGTTTTTTCTTTTGACTTACCTTTTATGGGGTTTAATGTGATATATGGAACGTCATCTACAGTGACTGAATCCACCCAAGCTTCACATCCCCACATCCGAGTTTCTGTCAATATGTTGAATAATACAGTGCTGGCAGTGCTGTAGATATTATGCAATCACAGTGAATCAGTTGGTACTTACAACATTGGTGTACATCCTTCAGTGATGAAGCTGTACTACCTGTGATACCCATCATGACTGTGAATACCTACCTCTCATCACCTGGGTATTAATATTTTGAGTGTGTTGAATGTTTAACTAGGTGTTCCAGCACCATATGTTTAAGTGTGGCTCCTACAGTATTTTTAGGAATTGCAGTGACAGAATCTTTAAGATTCAGGGCCCTGCTACATACTAATGCTGCATGAAGCTCCAGCAGTGCTTCTATTTATAGACCCCCATTTGCAATCCACCTCTCCCTATTGTCAAACATCAGTGGTTGTCAGTGATTACTCTCAGCACTTTAGCTCTCAGCCTTGTCGGCATTGAAGAAGTAAGTGATGCATATAGATTCAGGGTGAGATGCATATAGATTGGGAGTGAGAGTGCTACATTGCGCTGATGCTTTTCCTCCACAAATTGACACCTTAGCTTCATTCCTGTGAACTTGTTTCACCCTCAAACTCCTTCCGGACAGAGTGTCAGTGGAGACCAGGATGAGCAGGAAGGGAGGATGTGTTTGTAAGAATGATGTAATTATTGTGCAAGCCATTTGCTTGAATGAAAGGAATACCAGACCAATTATGGCATGGAATTAGGTTTTACCTCATATTCTTCTTCTATTTTTTGTATTCAAGCTATTGCTGTTGCTAGACAAATATGAAATGTTTGCCTGCTAAGCGGTTTAGAAAATGGATGTATGGATAGATGGATGGATGAAGAGGATCACAGTGACTTCACACAGTCCTGTGGAAAGTATCCCAGTTTCTGGCTTCTTGGGACATTACTATCTCCTTTTTTTCCTTCTAAGATGATTTAGACTCCCACTGTTTTCCTCGCTCTCCCTCACAGTGCAGGCCCCAATCCAGCATGAGGTGATGCCAAAGAAGCAAGGTTCATATCTCCCAGGGTTAGTCTTCAACTGCTCCCCCTAAAATAGCTTCAGCACATCCTCCCGCTCACCATCCCTGTATTCTGCAGCAGAACTCTGCAGTGCCTGCATGCTGCAAAACAGCCCCTTTCACTATATTTCCTCTCGGTTAGTGTCTTTCTTTCTTATTCTTTTCACCTTCTTTACCTTTGCCTTTCTATCTGTCTCTGTCTTTTTACTTCTTCCCTCATTTTTCCCTTTTCTCTCTTATGAGCTGTTTGGCACTTGCAAACACACACACATACTAGAGTTGGGTGATCGTTCCTATTTTCATATCCTCCAGTCGTGGTTACTCGAGATTGCCGATAGGTGATCCGATCACCAGGGGGTGGTGGGATTAGGAGGGGGTGGTGGGGACTTATGTCACAGCACGGCATTGAAATCCTGGCCAGTTCAGACCAAAGATTCAACGTTGCAAGGAAAAGTTGCAGTGGTGTGAACTGGCCCATCTCAGGTCGACACAAGCTGGCTGATGGCTGGTTTTAGAACGTAAGGCACGTCACAGCCAATCAGCTCGTAGCAAAGTCAGTTGGTCAAGTCAGTTACAAACTGTCAGCTGGTCGAAATGGCAGTTTTAGAGGGAGGAAAGAGAAGATCACCTCATCAATTTGTTTGAGGAAGCCTTAAAATTTACTCAGATAAGACCATATTTTAAGACGCTACAAATTATATCCAGAATAAAAAAAAAAATCATGATGAGTTAGAGCGGAAGTACAGAGAGTCGTTACTATGGAAGCGATACATCGTCTCGTCTAGCCGCATTGTTGTACACTGGCAGGTTTCAGAACGTTGCAGACCGCCCCATTGTGTTTGCAATTAAATATTTAAAATTCACTTGTCACTTGTTCTAATTAGTGGGGCTCAGCGGGTGGACATGCTGCTCCACCAGAAACATCTCAAAATGCGCAGTAGGGTGCAGATTCTAGAGATTATTTTTATAACCTCTTGTATAACATCTGATAGTAAGTTAAGTTAAAATCGCCTTAATATTGGTGTAGGATCATCCCTTCACTCGCCGATATACAATCCAATTGCCGATTGGCACAAGCCTGACACATACATACACTTTTCTCAGCACAGGTTGAGGTCTTTGAGGAAAAGGAAGAAGAAATAAACATGTCATTGTGCCCCCTCCTTGTCTTTCTCTATTACTTATACATTTTTCCATGGGTTTTTGTGCTGTGCCATGTCTTGAACACAAGTTTTCACTGCGTCCTCACAGCAGAGAATAGCCACACTGAACTGCACACTGAACACTGAACTGCACCGAACTAGCAGGAGGCTTTCATTGTGAAGCAGCTATAGGAAATACAATGCATTTGTCACAGAGTTAGCACAACTTTGTTAACGGTGCTATTCCTAAAAACCTGGTCAGTGGATCAATTTTGAATATTGGATATTAGGTAGGACTAATGCAAGCAAAAAGAAACACAGTGAGATGAAGAGCTGCAGAAGGAGGAAGTGTTTTCTTCAAACCAACATGCCTCCAACACGTCATCAATGCCTTTTACATTGTCGTGCTGTGCTGTGTAAAAATACTCGCACCATGCCAGCAAGGCTTGAATGGTGATCACAGCTCAGCTCAGCGTGAGTATTCCCAGCCCTATCAAAAAATGACCAAAGGGAATACCAACATCTCCTTTACCATCTGTCAATCTAACATTGTGCATCAGCAGAGCGTTTCTATTTTAATCGGCGCAGCTTTTCTAGCCTTTATGGCACTGGTTTAGTGGCCCAGGAAACTTACAGACCAATTGCATGCATTGTAAATCATCTCATGTGGTGCTACTCAGCCAATCACATCTGTGCATTCTGATAAGCATTGCGACTTGAAATACACACACACACAGGGGAGAGACGAGACGATAGACAACAGTCGGACAATCAGAGAAGAGTAATTTCACATGGCGTGCTCTAACAAGAGAAAAGTAGACAGTGGAAACAGTTCAATGTGAAAACTCACAATAAATATTGTTGAAATATTATTGAATTATACTTTCTTTATTAGCTTTGACAGTCAGTTGTTGACTACATACAACTACTAGGCTACTTCACTATATATGGCACTGAATCATAATGCAAGTTAGACATTATGACGTTCTGGACCTTTGCTTGACGAAATTTTCTCTAACTGGATCTCTTTGAATTTTAATTGAATACCCCTGCTTTATGGTATGTAACAGTTTCTTCTATGCCAGTGCCAGCAGTGGAGCACAGTTAGCACTAACATTTTATTGCCTGTCACATATGCCACTGCTCAGAAAAGGTCAATGGTATTCTGACCCCATGATGGATATCACTGCCATGGTAGTTTTATAAATCACATCTCATTACCTGCAGATTTTGCATGACAGGATGTAGTCCAGAATGACTTATGGTGACTGTCAACCTGCACACAGTACAGTATTGAAAAACTCCAGATCAGTTTCTCTTGCATTTCACTCAGCGAGAACAGAGATACTACATATACTGTAACACACCACAGTTTGCCAATATTTTGCAATTTCTATGGGGTTTACATTCATTTCACTGTTCTGAAATGTACAGTGGAAATAGACTTCAAAAGTGCTTGGAAAAGGTAATCCCTCCTCATACGATTTGAACAATTTGCTATGATTATTGACTTTTCTGGAAAAAACTAGTAGTAATGCTTCAGTTTGAGAGATTTGAAAGTCACTCGCCAAAATAGCAAAAAAAAAAAAAAATTAAATTAAGGGAAAATTCACACTTTTGCTTTTAAAACACCAATTTTTGCTTCTTATTTGTTTTTTGAATTTGATGAACTAACAACGTAGCTTCTGAATGCAATGGTTTGTGAAAGCTGGCTATCAATTATTGGGAGTCAAAGTGTCCTTGAATGCACCACTGAGGAGAGTTATAAAAATAGTACCTGCTCACAGCTGCAGTTCACATGACAATAATGTAACTTTGGCAAATGGTAAAGCTGAGCAACTTTCAAGGCTCTGCAAACAGATCTTCATAGTGCACTGAAATAGTTTCCCTTCAGTATAAAAACCTGTGGTATGTTGTTGAAAATGATCTGAAATATTATATTATTATTATATAAATATTATTTTGTGTATGCAGTTTGTATTTAATAGTCTAAAATATGAAAAATGATTAAAAATGAAAAATAAACAAAATAAGATAAAATAAACACCCCAGGTCTTTAGACAAATTACATTTTGACGGCATCTTGTTGGGACGCAGGAAATTCTATTACATTTGCTGTTTTCTTACTTTTGCTCAAAATATTCAGTGGATTAATAGAGATAAATATCTCTTAAGAAGTTGCATGGTTGGAGTGCTTTTATTGTCACCATCTCTGTGGCGGGGCAAAGCGTGGGGTGTGGAATTAGCACTATGGCCTGGCTTATGACTGCAGATGGAACGACATGGTAGCAATTGAGAGGCTACAGGATTACACATGTAAGCAGATCAGCTTCAGTCCTAAAGTGATTAGATTGAGAATATCAAAACAGGAATTATGACTGAACAAAATCTGTATGTCACTGACAATGATATTGGCATGTGTGTGCATGGGCTTGGTTCAGGGCAAATGAGGGCGGGGTAGTTAGAAAACACAGCATTAGCATGTTGTGGCAGGAAGACGTGCCAGTTGTCTTGTGTGATCATCCCTCCTCATAATCTAGAAGGCCTCTGAGCTAAAGAGGATTTTTTAAAATGGTTTTACAAAATGCAGCATGCCTGGGACATGACTACCTATCTTTAAAAAGAATCACACTCAGTCGATTCAATTTGTGCATAAAATTGAGGTCTGATTATAAATGGAGACATTTGGAATACACAATCAGACAAAAAACTCTGACTTTGCAACTCCTACTTCAAGGAACTCCTGTCCTTGAAGAAACACAAGAACAAGTTCTCTGTTTATTAAAAAAATGCTGTAGCTGCTTCAGAAAATGTCAGACCTGTCGCTCCCTTTGTGACAGAGGATTTTTCCAGGGGCTGATGCGACTTCGCATAGGTGTTTAAAACTACAAACATTAAGGCTTTCATAAACTGCTTGTGAGTGTGTGTTTTGCATATAAATGCATGAGCATGCTCTGTTGGTGTATGTGCACTCACAGCACCAGGGGTAAAAGCATTTCATGTTTATTCCTTAGCTCTCCCTTCTGTCATCAGTTATATGACAAGCATTCCATTGCTACCTGGCTTCCATCTGCTTTTTATATCCTTTTTCTATGGAGTGAAAATAGTCTCAATATTATTTGTAAATGTGTATTCCATGATTTGTAACTGAAAAACAAGATTTGTAACTGAAAAGAAAATTTGTAACTGAAAAACAAGATTTGTAACTGAAAAACAAGATTTGTAACTGAAAAAAAACTATTTGAAAATATTTTACTTAGACTTTTAACTTAACTTCTCAGATCTGATCCTTTTCGCTTTCAAAAAGCTTCCTGCGCATACAAATGTCTTGTGTTACGCATGGATCAGGTTACTTTAGCTTTCGGGATTTTGAGACTATTTTAACGCTGGTCCCAGCTCCACAGATTCGTAAATGCATGATGCGTTTAAGTGCTGGTGGAAAACTGGGACATCTGGGCTTTCGGCTTATTTGTGTTTAATTTCAAAGTGGGAAAGACGTTTTTCTAAATAGACAGAATAGCTTGTCGCCCCTCGATTAGAGCACATGCATTTACCAACCACAGACTCTATACAGTAATCTATAAATGTAAATATATGGTTTAAATAAGCTACTGCTAGGTGGTAGAGTTGTTCTGCTGGGAAAACAGCCAGTCCAGGCAAAAAGCGGATGCCGGCTGAACATACCCCTAACCACCCAGGGGCGACGCTACAGGAAACACAATTCTAACAGGAGGGAAACACATTTCGACGGGGGAACGGGCTACCACACAACACCACTGTAGCGTCGCCCCTCGGTGGTTAGGGGTATGTTTAGCAGTCATGTAGATGCCATCGGAGTGTACAGCATCTAGATTGGTCTGTGTACCACAAAGTGTACTGAAGCATGTTTTGGTTAAAGCTCTTCTTCCTTTTAGCTGTCAAACCTGCACACTCGTGGAACAATATACCAGAGACAAATCAGAGCCATCATACACAGAGCAACCCACAATAAGTCATTTAACCAATTAAGTATTGGTTGCATTTTTACAGCCAGTATACTATACTATCATATTTTGAGAAAAATATATCAAGGGAATATTGTATAGGGGCTCAGTGAATGTTGGGAAAGCTGAGATCTACGATGACTGTTCAAATCTTATTGCCATGTTGCCATCTTATTGCTATGTACTGCATTGTTTTAGTAAGAGTTGTCATTGTCAGATGAATGCTGTTAGTTGCTGATAACATTATGCAACTGATCCAGTTTATACTGGGTCAAAACAAGAAGTCTACAGAAGAAACACTTTTTGTTCTACCTGTGCTTGATCCTTTTGAAACATTTTTAACATGTCCTCTTTTATTCTTTTTCTCCAAACTTCTCCATATCCTCTGACTCCTCAGCTCCCCCCACGTTCACAGATACGCCACCTCAGTACGTAGAGGCCAAGGAGGGGGGTAGCATCACTTTGACCTGCACAGCCTTCGGCAACCCCAAACCCTCGGTCAGCTGGCTGCGGGAAGGCAGCCTCATGGTCAGCAGTGCCAAGTATAAGGTATAATGTCTTTATGTCTCCTCTGTTATCTTTGACTTACGTTGTGTTCAGACTGACAATAGTACTGTGTGTAAAAAGGCAGTCTCCTCATTCATATGAATGAGACTATTGCATGGGCAAAGCAGGGGTACCGATGCACTCAGTAATAAAACACAGGGTCGGCCGGTTTTTACCTAGCTCAACTTTAGCGGCAAAGGTGCTGTATTCCCCAATTAATATGTGAAAGCACATATTCCTCAAAGATTAACATGTATTATTTAATTTTATCGTTTACTTACTTACAGAGTTGTAAAATCCTGCCTCATACTATTAAAAACCCTTGCGTCTGCTAAGCCTTCAAACTGGACTTCTGGATCTGGATGATTTCATCTTGTTGACTGCTGATGCTGATGGTGAACTTACTTGTAAGGGTTGGGTTTTTGGCATATTGCGACTTAAATTGTTAACTTTTTGCACTACATCTGGTGACAACTTGTTGCATGCATGGCTCACTTAGAATGGTCACTTGAATGTGTTAAATTCTCAAGTTGGCTGTGCTCAGCCTCCCATGACCTCAGCTCCCAGCAGAATTAAAGCACTTTCAGCCATACCCATCAGTAAGAGCATAGCATTTGAAATGGCCACATTCACTGAACATTCTTCTAGACAACTCCTCTAGGCTTGTTTCCTTACCCCTTTTGTTATTATTATTTTTTCATTCTTAGTCATTTCTGTATTACCACATTTGTATATGATGTCAAGTCATTTTTATTTATATAGCTCAATATAACAAATCACAAACTTGCCTCAAGGGGCTTTACAGTCTGTACAGCATATGACACCCTCTGTCCTTAAACCCTCGATTCAGATAATGAAAATCACTTTAACAGGCAAAAAAATGGAAGAAAGCTCAGGAAGAGCAACAGAGTGGGGATCCCTCTCCCAGGGCGGACAGACATGCAATAGATGTGTACAGAATAGACCAAAATAGCACAATTACAATATGGAAAATCAGGATGATGTATACAGATTGTAAACATCTATGAAGAATATGGATCCAGGAGGACGTCGAGCAACTTCCAAGTGCCGCCAAACAGGTAGGACCTGAGCCACATGACCCCCTCTCCACCATGGAGACCGTGAAAGAGGACAGACTACACAAGAGGCGCAGCTCAAGCACACCATTCACACAGAGGGAGAGAGACAAGAGTGACAAGAGTAGATGAATCTCCTGGAGAATTTGTGAATCTATTAGTGAGTATGATCCTTGTGGGATTTACTGCAAGTGGATCTTATTGTAAGTGTAGCAGATCAGTGAATACATTGTAATTGCAGTTGGGATCTTTCAATCTTAATCATCTTTACTCCTAATATATGTACTATGGCAGAGTTTGGTTTTAGTTTCAGAATTTGTGTTTAATGAGAGAAGAAGCTTTTGTGTTAATAGAGTATGCTGTACAGTAGCTGCCATTGAGTCCTGCATGTAGGAATGGAAATGACTCCCCCACATTAGATCAATTATTTAAATGACTGAGCTTTGTTCATAGCAGAGTTATGCATCTAAATGTGTCCTGGTTGCAGGCAGGAACTTTCCCCAAGTCACTAGACTATACTGTATTTTTCTCCAGTCTGGTGAGCAACTTTAAAACCTGTAGATCTGCTAACATGAAGATATGCTCTATACTGACTGAAGATTTAGGTGATGCTTTAATCTGAATAACCATTTATATGAAAGTCTACACTCTGATATCTTTAATGTGAATACATATAAAGACACATTTGGATGGAAAACACTACTTGAATTTGGATAATTGTTTTCTTAAAAAGAAAAAAATGTCAAGTCACATGCATCTTGCTGTGCTTTCGGCTGTCAGATGTGGTGGTTTACTTTGAGGAAATGTTTTATTCTGTCCTCGTTCTGTGCTAAAATGCATTCCAAAGTTCACTGCAACAAGAACTGGGTTATTTTTCTCCATCTCTTCCATTGGAAGCATGTTAGGATGAAAACTGTTTCAATGTACATATGAGCATGCCGGTACTGTTTTAAGATAGTTGGGGAAAAAAGTTATCTTTTCCTTTAAAGGCTGTGAAAATAATTGCATTAACTGCTATGGCAGATACAGATGAAGAGATTCAACCACTTCACTTTCAACATTGCTCACTGTCCTTTCTTAACTTATTGCCTTAAAAACACACACTCCTCCTCAAACTCTCTTTAATGAAACAGAGATCCCAGATCCAGCCTTTGTTGCCAGATTTGACTGACACCAGAGCCTCAAATTGGCCCAATTGTCATGAAAGTAGCCCAGTTAAACCCAAAACAGTTACAATAATGAACACTTCATCAAACATAAACAGTCTTCACTTCTATGGACAGACTTTTACAGTCTCACAGTATCACAGAGCTGAAAAAAAGTTTGGATTTAGTCTTAATGAACTGGAATTTCATCTGGTTTTGTAGGTCATCAGTTATCAGTCATTGCGTGTTGAGGTGAGCTGCCCTGAGTTCAGTAGGCTGATATAGCATTGCACTCCGAGAACATTGTCGGACTCAAGATGGACAAAGGAATCAAAATCGATACAGCAGAACCAGAGATATTGTCATTTTTGTTCCACACATTCTTCTTCTTTGTCAAAACCTGCCACAGCAGGGCTTTAACTACATCAGCATTTTATCATCTCAAAGAAATAGCAAGAATTAGACGTGTCATGTCCAGACAAGATTTGGAGAAATGCAATCATGTCTTCATCTCCAGCAGAGTGGATTATTGTAACAGTCTTCCCAAAACGACCATTAGACAACATCAGCACATTCAGAATGCTGCTGCCAGAGTTGTAACACGAACCAAGAGAACTGCACTGTAACTGTATTTCTGGTGTATTATGATTATCATTATTGTTGTTTGTGTATTTGTATTTTATTTCATTCTATCTAATTAATCTATCTTTTTAGTCAGTTAATTTTAATTAATTTTATCTCCCTTTTTATTGTGTTTTTAAAAGTTGATCTAATGCATTTCTTCACCTTATATTGTATAAGGCATTTTGAATTGCCTCTGTGTCTGAAAGGTGCTATACAAACAAAGTTGCCTTGCCTTGCCTAAAGCTATGCTGTCATGATGTTGAAATATATTGCATAATCAAATGTCATGTATTGGACATACCTACAGTATATGTCTTTGTTTTACTTTTTAAAACTTTGTTTGGACTCAAAACTTCACATGTATATGTGTGTGTGTGTGTGTGTGTGTGTATTTGCTGTGTGTGTAAATACATGTGGCCTCAAAGAAGTGACCATCAGTGGATAAAGAGAACATTTGTTGGTTGGAAGACTAAGGTTTATGTCCCTTTGTCACCGAAGGTCCACCTTAAAAGTAAACTTGAAAAAGTTAAATGTTTATGTGTGTGTGTGTGTGTGTGTGTGTGTGTGTGTGTGTGTGTTCAGGTGTCTGATGGGAGTCTGACGGTGCTATCCATCACCCGGGAGGATCGTGGGGCCTACACGTGTCGAGCCTTCAGCCCCCAGGGAGAGGCCATTCACACCACACGGCTGCTAGTACAAGGTAGATAGCCTATATGTGTATGTGTTGCTGTGTCCTTAGAAGTAACATTCTTATGGCACAAACGTCTTTAGATAAAGAGATTATCTGATAAAGAGCTATGAAAACATTTGATTGACTTCTTGCAGGCAAAGTTTTCTATAATATCCATCACCCCATCTGTTTTCATCCTCAGGCAGCATAGCCTTAAAGATTGAATGTTTCTGGTGGACATATTTTTGGATATACAGTACTGTGCAAAAGTTTTAGGCAGGTGTGAAAGAATGCTGTAAACTAAGAATGCTTTCAAAAATGGAAGTGTTAATAGTTTATTTTCATCAATTAACAAAATGCAGTGAATGAACAGAAGAGAAATCTAAATCAAATCAATATTTGGTGTGACCACCCTTTGCCTTCAACAGCATCAATTCTTCTAGGTACACTTGCACAGTTTTTGAAGGAATCTTGGAGAACTAACCACAGATCTTCTGTGGATGTAGGCTTCCTCAAATCCTTCTGTCTCTTCATGTAATCCCAGACAGACTCGATGGTGTTGAGATCAGGGCTCTGTGGGGGCCATACCATCACTTCCAGGACTTCTTGTTCTTCTTTACGCTGAAGATAGTTCTTAATGACATTGGCTGTATGTTTGGGGTCGTTGTCCTGCTGCAGAATAAATTTGGGGCCAATCATACGCCTCCCTGATGGTATTGCATGATGGATAAGTATCTGCCTGTATTTCTCAGCATTGAGGACACCATTAATCCTGACTCCATTTGCAGAAATGCAGCCCCAAACTTGCAAGGAACCTCCACCATGCTTCACTGTTGCCTGCAGACACTCATTATTGTACCGCTCTCCAGCCCTTCGGCGAACAAACCGCCTTCTGCTACATCTAAATATTTCAAATTTTGACTCATCAGTCCAGAGCACCTGCTGCCATTTTTCTGCACCCCAGTTCCTATGTTTTCGTGCATAGTTGAGTCGCTTGGCCTTGTTTCCATGTCGGAGGTATGGCTTTTTGGCTGCAACTCTTCCATGAAGACCACTTCTGGCCAGACTTCTCCGGACAGTAGATGGGTGTACCTGGGCCCCACTGGTTTCTGCCAGTTCTGAGCTGATGGCACTGCTGGACATCTTCCGATTTCGAAGGGAAATAAGTTTGATGTGTTTTCCAAAACTTATGTTGACAGGCATCTGTCAGCTCTAGCTAGAGAACACGACACATGGCATTTCAGTGAAAACAACATCTACTAGCAGCAATAACACAAACCTATTCTACACAAAGTATGTATGTATGTACAGTGTACAGGCAAAACTTTACTTGAAACAATCTGTGTCAATACATGATTTATTTATTTCCCATCCTAAACCATCAGTCTGCACCTCTTTTAGCTGTCGCCACATTGAAACTAAGGACATGTCAAACTGAACCTAGATGATGAGAGCCTGATAAACTTTTGCACCACTTTCTGTGCAAAACTATCCACCACCTTTTTAAAATCCAGGTGTCTGACCAGATAACTAGATGCTAATATCTAGTTATGGCCTCTGAGCTAACAGGGAGGTTTCTGCCTTGGGATATAGAACATTTTCCATGCATTACTTTTCCAGTTTGTGCAGTTTAAAATAAGGACGTTGCTCAGAAGCCCATCTATAGCACATAGACCACGTTTGATAAAAATCCAGCAAAGCAATGTGTCGCCTTTGAAAGTTGATGTAGGATAAATACATTGTTGTGGGTATGTGGAAGGAATGCAGAATCAGCAGGTGCAGTTTGGAGTCAGGCCTCAGTAATGGCCAATCACATCAGCTCCTATCATCACCTTTAACATGCAGTAGACAGTTTAATGAGCTGGGAGGAGAGTCCAAGTTGGCTTTGCTGAGGAAAACTGTTCTGGCTGAGTTGCAAGACAAAAACACAGCACTCTAAATGTAATAAAATACAGAATGCAAAATATGATTTCAGGGCAGACAATGTCTATTTTTTAGTTGAATTTACATTTAAATCAATCAATCAATCAAAGTTTATTTATATAGCACCTTTCAAACAAATCAAATGCAATTCAAAGTGCTTTACAAGTGATTGACAAAACATAGGAAGTTAAAATGGACATTAGAGATTAATGCACACCAAAACAACCAGATAAGCATAAAAGATAATACAAGCAAATAATAGAATAGAATACTACACAAAATTAAAAAACACACACACACACACACACACAAAAAAAAAATATATATATATAATAATAAAATGTTAAAAAATAAAAAATAAATAAAAATAAAAACAAAATAGAATGAAATAAATAGTAATAATCAGCAATAAAATGATGATAAAAATAGAAATAGAATAAAAAGATAATAATGATAAGTAAAATGAGCATAAATAATAAAACCATAGAATTATAAAACACTACATAAAAGCCAGACTAAATAGATGGGTTTTTAGTTTACGTTTAAAAAGCTCAATATTTTCAGCTCCTCTCAGATCCTCTGGAAGGCTGTTCCAGCGGGTCAGCAGCTAAAAGAGAAGAACCGGAGGATCTGAGGGGCCTTCCCGGTTCATAAACCACAAGCATTTCTGAGAGGTAGTCTGGTGCCAATAAATAATGTTAAGCAAATTTTCAAGACAATGATATTTGCATTAAGGCTACTACAGTTACTTGTAGAGTAAAAAGTAATTCAATTATTACTGTCTGTTGTTCTTACTGTAAGTTTGCAGTCAGTTCAATGTATCTAAGTATATGTTGTGCAACATAATGACACTACTACTTGTACTGTTGGAGAGAGCAGAGCAGCTAAGGAAAGAGGAACAGGAAGATAGTTGTAAGATAGAGAGTGGTTTGGAAAAGTAGCAGTACGGAGAAAGAAAAAAGAAAACAATTATTTCTACACGTATAAGTACACAGCAAGCTACCAGACCTGTACACAGCAAGGACAGAGAACATGAGCTATATTAATCCACAGCAACAACAGAAACTATATGAACCCCGAACCCATTTTGCTCACTCTTTTTTGTACTTAATCAAAGCACGAAATTGTATATGCTAGCGGCTCTGTGGCTGTACTTAGGCACAGCGGTGCTTTGAGCTAGCTAAACATAAACATCAGCATTCTAATATGCTCACAATGACATGAATGAGCATGAATACTAACATGGTGATGTTTAGCAGGTACAATGTTTACACTAGGTACCATAGGTATTCTGTCTTGTTTAATACATGTAGAAATAAAATGTAAAAATAAGACATGGTGTGTTTAAAAAGCAGTTAGCGCTGGAGCTACAACAACTCCAAAGCTGTCTTACTTACACCTAGTTTCTTGTTTGATAAATGTAGAAATAGAGTTGTAACAAGACTAATGCTGTGTCTCAATTTGTGTACTTCCATACTTAAACTTGCTATTTTGAGTGCATGAGTGCATTCACACTGACAAATATAACAGTCACGACCTTTGTGATATCAGCTAGCTGATCCCTCAAGCGTGCTATCACATCCATGTGAACACAACAGGCTGAGTAGAATTTTAATAGTGTATGATGCAGTAGTGTGTTTAGTAGTGGGACTACACTATGCTGAAATTAGTTTGGGGACTACTAACAGCTGCATTTTACAACAGGAACATTTAAGACTAGATGGGGCTTGACATTGTATTCATACATTTGAGCAGTTTATTATTTATAGAGGCCTACAGAGAAAAAAGAATCAGAGGATGGGGGAGCTTTTTGCCTCCAGCTCTAAATGAAATGTCAGCTTCTGTAACTAAAACGATCTGTCTGTATCAGTCCACGCTTCGCCACAAAATCAAGACACATTTAGCAAATGAGTCATTTATTGTCTACGATGTGCCACATCATGCACACATCAGTGCTCAAAGTCACTAATTGTTTTTCCCTGAGAGTAAACACAGTATCCAATGTGTGTCTGTGCAGCAACCTTAGATTTGATACGCCTCACCAAAGAGGGTAAATGATAAAGCAGCAAACATGGCATTCCAGGTCATCTAATTTAAAGATTGCTGCCCCAGATGAACACAGCTGAGTGGCCATGACCTCATCTAAACTAAGGGAATGGAGGCTCGATCTCTAACTGAAACATTTCCACTGAGTTTTCACCAGATTGATTCCCATCATTCTTGTGGAAATTCAACAAAGTAGCAAAGACATGCTCACTCCATAATAAATGCCAGTTGTGTGTCTGGATCGAGTTAGATACCAGAAAAAGGACTAAGCAAGACTGGACTATGAGACCTAAAACTAGATGACATCCATACACTGACAAACCAGAGAATTACACTGAATGACTACAGTATATGATCAAATCAAAGTCCCCCTCCAGTCAATAATGTGTTTTTTTTTTAGTGGTTTAGTGGTTAATTCATTTAATTATTTAAATATATATTATAAGTGCACATACGAAGCGAGCTGCCTGTTAACGACAATGCTAACGGCAAAAGCGGTAATGATTCTGAATGTATTGGAACAACCAGCAAGGAGACTGAACATTTTGTTTCAACACAGTATAACATCGTCCCTCCCCTGTCTCCGTCAACCGTACCCTAGCTAGCACCAAAGATAGACTAGCATGATAAATGAAACCTTCACTGATACTTAGCCTATGGTTAGGTCTAACAGATGATATACATTTACAATCTTCAACAAATACACATTACCTTAAAAAGAGAAAACATTGTTTTGTATTTTTTACTTAGCAAGTGAAAAATCTGTTTTTCCACTGTAACTTTGGCAAAAGTGATCAGATCGGGCTGATTTTTGGCTGCGGACTCAACGACCAGGTGTACTCTGTGTCATGTCCAGTTAAGGTCCAGTATGCAACTTACACAAGTGTGATGTGGAAACTTGTCCATACTCCACTGCACATACACTGAGAATGGACTTTACAGTGAAGTAGGAGTCAGTGCCCAGCAGTTAAACTTTTAAAACAAAAATATTTGCATATTCATACGTTCTAGATGTTATCAATGAGGGAGAAGGAGCAGATGTATTTTTTTAAGAACTCTTGACAAAGTAATAGTAACCATACTACACACAAATTCTGTTTCAAAGCAGAACCTTTTTATATGCCTTAAAGCTTGTCTGGAGGAAAGTTTTTTAGCCATGCTAGTGGTGTGACTCTGTGGATGGCAAAGTTGGTCGGCCAGTCGGTCCACCACTTTGGATGGCTTATAAGTGATCACTGCACAGCGACAGTAATGCCAGTTACCTTACTTAACCTAGCTATAGCTGGCTGGATTGATGATCATTGACGATGATGCTTTTTTAATTACTTTGATTCAGTGGGACACTATAAACCTCCAAAACACATCTATGCATAAATAGGTAGAACTGTTGCAAGTCACTTTGCAAAAGCAAAATTATAGACTAATACACAACAGTTTATTAACTTGGTGTGCATGTTTTCCCCTGACCTTATTCTTAAGCTTGCTTTCATCAAATCAGTGCTAAAGAAAATATGTTTCTGGGGAGTATATGTTGGTTGTCAGTTGCTTTCATTCATCAGAGAACAGACATTGAACATGTTCACAGAGATCACATATTTCCTTTTGGGACTGAGTACAAAGCCAGGGCTCAGCCAGAGCGGTTGTTTGACCCGTCCTGTATAATTTACGGGAGAGACAGATTAATAGAGGTCCTCCTGGAAAGCCACTGAGCTGCAGATCAGCTAAGAGGCTACAGTGCCAACAAATCTCCAGCACTCAGCTGCTTCCAAATAGGGCGGGTTTGCACACACACACACACACACACACAGCCACTCAAACACCAACAACAGTCATCCAGCACAGACCTAGTCCTGGTTGTCCTGCTAAGGGGCTGGCAGATGGAAATGCTCTGCCTGTTAAAGGATCAGGCCGTGGGCTACAGATCAGAACTAACATATGGGACTAGCAGTTTATAGTAGCAACACTGGCTCAACTCAAATGTATGTGTGTATCAGCGTGTATGTGTGGGTGGGTGGGTGTATTATTTTGTGTCTATACTTGTGTGGACCAAAAGCTATGAACAAATTGGAATAAATATGAGGATAAGTGTGTGTGTGTGTGTGTTTGTGTGTGTGTGTACATCCATCGTCAGGAGAAAGTGTCCCATTTAAAGGGTATTATGAACCAGCCTCTTATAAATGCTATCTCACAGCTCGATGTTGATGCAGGCTGCTTGTTTTTATATTATATATTATATATGCAGTATGGGTAATATTCAGATATTGGTGTCGAGGGGTTTTAGATGCCAAAGAGAAGGGCTGGGTTGCTGACAAGGTGCTGTTCTGTTTCTACAGTTCCTGGCAGTCATCCTGATTGGAGGAGGCAATGCTGTTTGTATCCTGTGTTGGAACTATACTGTACATAAAGGATAAAGCACGAGAACTTTAAAACTAGCAAAAAGTGGTATGTGTGTGTTTGATAAAAGAATCCATGGATGAATAGAAAATTAGATCATATTGTACGGCAAAATACACTACCACAGCCATGAATATCATTGAACACATTTCATATCTATACAATATTCTTTCATCAAACAAGTGATTGCTCATATTGTTGCAATTTTAAATTTTGGGCCTGACATTTCTTACAGAGCTCTGCAATGTTAACATTGTCCTCATTACAATTGAATTGCATCAATTGCAAAAGTTCAACGACTCATCACAGAAAATCAGCCAATTTTCTTGAGCTATAAACATATTTTAATTAAGTTTGAAGAATGATGTTTCACTTTTAAAAAAAATATATTTTTGGGGCATTTTATGTTTTTATTATCAGGTCAATGGTAGAGAGTCAATAGGAAATGACATGCCACAGAGGTCCCCAGCTGGACATGAACCACGGACGTAGTGGTTCGTTGTGGTTTGTTGTGGTCAGCACCTTAACCCCTATGCCTGTGAAGTAAAAACCATTTGATGGTTTTTGGTGTTGGCATGTGCACTGTAACATTCACTGGGCCTCATGCCAGAGCCACTGATACGAATAGATTTGTTCTTGAATGGCAGTGATTTAAGACAACTTGTGGCATTCACCAATCTTCTTGAGTTTTGAATGTTCTTTTATGTACAATAACACTCTCCAACTGCTGCCTCAGAGTCCCTATTCAGGGGCACATCCTCCTTTGCATCAAACCAATCCCTCTTTGTTTCTTTCACAGTACAGTGCTGTTCTGATGTTGTTGGCAACATTAATATTTTCAAGGTCTCTTAGTACGAGTGCTGACTCCTTTCGTTGGCTTATTTCCGACAGGAGGACTTGAAGCCCAGCAGTGTGAAGTTTTTATTTTTACTCTTGGATTACTTCTTTTGTGAATGAAACCTGCCCACAAATGGAGCAGAACAGGTAGCTAGGTTATATAACAACTGTACCTACTAAGGAAGATTCATCAAGTTGAAACAATCAAATTATGACAAGTTAATGCAGTAAAGAGCGTTTAGCCCCAATTCACACTTCATGCATCTGTGGCGGATCGGATAGCTTTTTGATCTCAGAAAAGCTCAAAGTAAATGAATCCAAGAAGCATTCACGATGGATTGAAAAAAAGAGTATGTATGGGTGAGGGAAATACGATTCATCCGCATGTTTATGTTAGCTTATGGGTAGTTACTGGCTTAACTATTATTGTGGTAACTAAACTGCAGGAGTTGTTCTTCTTCTGGTGTTTTTGGCAGTTACCAAACAGCTTCAGGTGCATCACCACCTGCTTCTGGATTGAAGGAGTTGGATTGCAGTCAGATTTGTGATCTGACCGACAGAGACGCAGAAGTGTAAATAAAGGTGTCTTAAATCTCATCTGGGTTTTATCTGGATACGAGACACTTGAAATGACAAGTGTAAATGGGGCCTTAGTGAATCCGACTTGCAACATTTGTATGAACAAACTTCACAGAAACAAGTAAGAGAAGTTAATATGAAAATGTTCTTGCATGAGGCCCAATGTGTCACTGTCAGAGATTTTTACGTTTAAAAAAGCACTTGCTGGACGTCAGTTCTTTTCCCTCTTTCAATTTCTGGTCTTAGCTTTTCTCCACTGACTGCATCTTCAGCTGCTCCTGGAGCAGCTAGGTTTAACTGCTGAGTCCTCAGCCTTCAGAGGGCACCTCAGCCATTACTTAATTTGATCAGTCTCTTCATCACCAATTATCTCCTCAGCCTGGGTATTTAGGGTCTTGTGGCAATCCTCCTCTGTTTTGACCCTTGCCACTAGTATTGAGCATTTGCTTTTGTCTCTTCATTGTTTTTTTTAACCCTCAGTAGCCTCTTTGTACATGTCCAGTCAGTTAAGGAGCTCAGAGAAAGATTCGGTTTGTTGATACTTGCTCCCTCTCCAGCAGAGTCACACTGAGCTTTGCTTGGACCATCTTCCTGTCCATCTCTTGATCCACCTCTTGGCTTTGCATATATCTGTCTAAATTCTGTGTTGTAATTGGACTTTTGAGCCTATGCCACTTTTCCTGTCGTGTAGAATCTGACATTTAGTTTGAAAGAATTAAATCCACACATTAGAAAGTCTTTGTCCTGTCATGCATGTGATGGCTGCAGAACTAGACACGTTCAAATGAGATCTTTCACACACAAGGGTCCAGTATTACTAAGCAGTACTTATGTGTAGTATATCCTATTTTGGGTGGCATTGCCACATACACTCACACACTAAAGTGTTAAGTGGTGCTCTCATATAAATCCTACTACCTAGAGTGTGGTAAGTAGCTGAAAGTAGATGAAGGTAGAATAGGCTGTTTTTAGCTTCCAGACCAAAGTCAGCATGGTTATGGATATATCTATAGTCACAGCTACAAATCAAGTATCATGGTATAAATATATCCATGTGTGCAAGTAGTGATCCATCTGGCACAGCAAGGATCACTCAATAAATTCTAATAATCCTTTACTGACTGCAAAATAAGTCTGTGATATGGCTCTGTGGTCTGAGAAGAATTCAGAGAGGATGCTCCGGTTTTAATCCCTGTGTGTGTACACAGTGTGTGTACATGTCCATAAATACCACACATGACCCTTGCCCAGTATGTTAGCTAATTCCTGTGTTGTGTCTGTAGAGGGTGCAATGTGAGTGGGAAGTTCCCTCTGAGAGAGGTAACATCTGTGGGATGTCCTCATGAATGTCACACTGACCCATGTTCCCCATGTGGACAGTACAGTCATTGAGACTGCAGGGTAGCATAGATTCACACAGATTAGTTCAATGCTGTAGACAGTAAAATGATCAATATTCATCCTGTATGTGCTGTATATGTGTTTTCAGATAGTTCTGGTTTATTAGCAAACTACCCTAAGGTGGACAGAGATACCGTTATACCTGTGAAGTTTTCATTGTGAATAAACAAGTCAAGTTCAAGTCTCTAGTCTTTGGTACACAGTCATGTGTCAAGTCTCCATTACTTATGGGTATTTCTTTTTCTAGCCATTGCAAGGGTGACCCCTTAAAAAATCTTCTTTTCCCTGTTTCCATTGCAAATCCTTTTTCTCATCTTGTAATCAAAAAAGGCAACATATTGAGTAGAATATACATTTTCCCTTAATCAGGCTGTCACAGTTTTCAAAAAGTCGTAAGTTCGAATGAAGTCTAACCAACATGTAATTCTTTTTTTTCCTTATTGTTCCATAGCAGCAAAAACGGATTTCCTGCTGTGCAAAACATTATATTTGATGTATTTGATGAGAATTTTTCTCAATCCCTTTTTGACAAAAATACATTTGGCATCATGCATTTCTACTGAGGCAACGTGTCCCACTAAGTACATGTAAGACTGTTTCTGTGTTTTTCTCCACGAGGCCCTCCGTTCATTGTATCACCACCCGAGAACATTACAGTGAACATCTCACAGGACGCCTTCTTCACCTGCCAGGCGGAGGCCTACCCTCGAAACCTGACCTACACCTGGTTCTGGGAGGAGGACAACGTCTTCTTCAAGAAGTAAAGTTATGATCGGGTTCATTATTGTCTGCCATATCACCCTTCTGCACCCACTATTCACCAGCCACTGTCAAGAGTCCTATGTTGTGATGTTGTTTTTGTGGTGGATATTCACTAGAGAGGAATGATATCACTTTAAATGACAAAAAACAGGTCCAAATGCCTTTGCAATGATCATCAGGCAAAAAGTGTGCAGACAGAAATATGCCTTTTGATGTAGCAGTTATTTAGCTGGCTAAACATGCATTTCATCTTTTGCAGTGTAAAATTGGCTTTAAAATTTTGGTCGCTGCAGTGTATAAGTAACAATGACTTCATTATGTGTATTTTTTAATTCTTTTTAGTAGTCATTGTGTGTTACCAAATGTTTCAACTTGGTGATTGGGCTGGATCCTGAACGCACACAGACAAACCTCAAATGTAAAAACAACATTAAAACAGACAGCAGTGGCAATACTTACTGAAACAGTCCAACTGAGGCAATAGAAGACTGCATCGCTAAGAGTTTTACTGATCATGTATTTGTTCTGCCCAGGGGGGAGACTGGCCCGTCCATTTCTGTCTTTGAATTGCTGAGGCATGTAATATATGTTTTATTGTGGAGGGGTAACACACAAATCAGCAGAGAAGTTCTAAAAGAAATACACCCAAAGTCCCAAAGTCGACATAATATTGTTAAACTTTAACTATTTGAAGTTTATTGACTCAAGCAGGGCTTGTCTGGTTAATTCTGTAATTCCTTAAATCAGGGTTAGCAGTTCAGGTTCCTCCATTATGCTCATGTAGAGTAAGGCAGCATACAGTAAATCCCATTCAGACTTTCTAGTCAGACCTTAAGTAAATGTTTTTATTTAAAAAGCATGACAAGCAATCTTAATGGGTTGAATGGAGTAACATTTCTGTAAAACTTTAAACATGGCAAAATCTGATTTATGTGGTCAGATGAATGTAAAAACTGCAGCACAAGGTTAAATAAGTACAGAGAGAGATTAAATGCACATCTTGTTCGTCTAATCAAGATCACTGTAATAAATTAAACTGAATTATCTCCTTCACTCAAAAACAATAAGTTTAATAAACTTTCGAACTTTTTAAAAAGGTTGGAAAAAAAGGCAAAAAAAAAACCTTGTATGACCGCAGTAATAATCAGAGCAGCACCCCCTCCTTTCATCTACTCATATTGCATAGATGAATAAATGAATATATTCAGCAAAACATAGCTTTACATACAGCATGTGAATCCCAGCTTCTTGTCTTGTCATTCTATGTTTGTGCACTTTATAAAGTGGGCAGCAGAATTCTCTAATAAATGATGAAAGAGGTGAGAAAGTGTATTAGGAGACTGACTAGAAAGAAAAGAGGGACAGTGTCCCTAACGATGGCAAAAGAAGTTTTAAAATCCATTCATTGCTGTTTTCGAGCAGTGATACCACTTCCTCTCACACAGCAGGTACCAAATATTGGGCAAGCACATAGCTCTTTCTGTAACAGTCATGTCCGATAAAGTGGTAAAAGTCACTTTAACAGGCTGATGAAGCCAGAAAAGTTGTATTTTTCATGTCTAATTTTATGTCCAAAAAGGTCTTTAGATAGGAGTGTGTATATACAGTATGCAGCTTGTGTACAAACGTCCACATGCAGGTTTTTCTGCCAGGTAGAGAAAATATTGAGCTGACATGATGCTGAGCCAGATTAGTATGATGCGTCTTTGGACAGACAGACAGACAGACAGACAGACAGACATCTCCTGAAGATCCATGTTATTAAATTCAAAGTAATTCTCGGCTATCCTGCCTTCCTCATGGTGGGTAAAGCATGGTGTGCTGGAGAGCAGTTGTGCGACGTGTTTTCATTTGAATTCACTTTAAAGTAAACAAACTTTATAATGGAAAGCGTATCACTATTTTAGTATGATGAATCTTCAGAAACATCAGTCAGCAGGCACATTATTTCCCTCCGTCGCCATAAGCGATGACATTTTCACTGTTGATGCTTGGAAGCGGTTCGGACAGAGGCAATGCACTTGTCCATTCTGCTTACCACTAAAGTGCCCCACAGCCACCAAAGCTTGAAGTTAAGTTAGGTCTATGATGCACATTCACTATGCATCATATTACGTCAATGTCTGCTTCAATGCACTGTTTTTGAAGGAGACAGAGGAGACAGGGGTGAACCCAGCTCTCATGGATATATAGCAATATAGTTTTTCTCTCATTACTGGTATTGCCATTTCATGCCAGCTAAAATATTATTAAATTATGACAAGATAAAAATAGCAAATGGTCTTTACAATATACTTTAAGTTCAAAATAGATCAGAGTCAAAAATAGGCTACCCTTTGAAAATTGGACATTTCTCCAGAGTTGGTATAGTTAAAAAGTTTAGTAATTTGTTCAAGAAAATCTAACCCTTGAGTAATGAATTTGTTTCCTCAAAAATTTCCACAGGGGACAGGGAGGGCCACAGACTGTGGGCTGTTTAAATTGTTTTATGATGTTTTAGTCCGTGTCACAGCTTTTATTAGTCTCATTTCTGTTACATAAAGAACTAACCTGAGAATATAGCTGAACAGAAAGTCTCCCCGTCTGTCCTTGAAAAGTTTGAAAAGTGAAAAATATTTGTGGTGTTCATTACATATACAAGATCATTTAAAATGAAGAACTGAATTTTTAATGAACAAAAGGGAAATATTTATCTAGAGCAGACAATCAGATATCTGAATGTTTCATCTCTAAGTCTGGACTGACAGGCAGAATAGAAACAAAGCCAGGGAGGCTGGAATGAAGCTACTGCTTTGGCTCTAAATCCTGTTCATCTGGAGGCCGCTTCATCCCCTCTCAGGTCTGCAGTATCATCAGAGTAGGGATGGAGTTCGATGGCATTTTATCAAATCTAAGTGCAGCCCCGAATCCACTTATCGAATCTGAATCCTTTTAAATCCCTTATCAAATCTTTTTAGGTAGTTTGTTTGGTGGGGAACAAAGACATCTCTTAGTTTAAAAAAAAGTACTGTTTTTATTTCACTTAGCATCATACCTAAACCACATTCAATACGGGATCCTTTGGATGCAGAGCTTAACAGTGTATTTTACCAACTTGGAACCAGATCCAAAATGGAACTGGCTACTGGAACCCATCCCTACATTGGGGTGACGAAGCAGTCTTTTGGTGAAACTTTCACTGAGATCCTTACTTTGTAACTGCCGGACCCTCCATTGAAACACTACAATAGCCTCTGTTGCGCTACTATACTTTTCTCTAGTTTCCACAAGGGCTGAGAGTTAGGGCTCAGTGAGTGCAGCAATGCTGTCCTGTGCTGGTGAATCAGCTCACTACCATGTTTATTGTGAGAGAACTGATGCAAGGCTCAAGCAATCAGTGATGCCCTCAGATAGTATTCCAAATTGCTCGCAGAGACAGTAGATCAGCCTGCCAATCAGCGTGGCTTGGCCCAGTTTGACCTGTGGCCACAGGCTTTGAGTTCTTGAACTTAGCTGTCCACAAAATGGCTTATACTGCTACAGCTTTGATATATTTTGACTGGTATTTTTTAAAAGAATTGGGTATGAAAATGAAGGGTTCCCTCACAAACCTTTTTCTAGTCTTAAGTTCCTCCAGACCGGACGGTGATGCAGATTCTGTTGCTCCTGGCAGTTTCATTTTTTAATGACTGTAATTACTGAGACTAAATGGTGTAGTTTGATAAATGATTGCCTTTGCCTACGGATCCCTTAAATTTGACATCTGTTTTCCCCTCATGTTTCAGTCAGAGCAGCATTAACAGCTAAGAGTAAGGTTTCTGTCTTTTAAAAGCAGAATTTCATACTCCAAAAGCTTTTTCATAATCTTCTTGTTAGTTTGGTTGAAAAGATTGTTTGCTTTTAAGGCCCTTATATTCTATGTTAAGTCAGCAGAAATTCTGCTTTGCAAAAAATATCCTGTGAAAGTGACACAACAACAAAATGTGCTGTCTCCGTCAGGGATGATGTAATTTATTTTCCCTGTGCAAGATTCATACAGCCCACCTCTGCTTGTTGCACGCTTGCAGTCTGATTTGACATGGGCAATGGAGGGAGCAAAGAGAAGGAATGCAAAATATCTGTTGCCTTGACTACTCCAAGTGGCTGGGCAGCAGTCAGCAGACCCAAATCTCAGGACTGGCTTAAAACCCATCCCAGATCCCTCTCTCCAAATCAAAACATATGTCTGATGTAGAAAAGGGATAGATGCACCGTCCTGGACTATTGAAACTATAGATAGAGCTACAGTACATGACATGCTCTGAAAAACACACTGAATAAACTACAGTGTGCCCTTCTGTTTAATACTGTAATATTGCATTCCACCAATTTTACACATAAAGGTCAGTTTGCTTATCACGAGGAGTACTACTCAGCATGTGAAAACAGTTGTATAATATCTCGTGTGACTCTGGAGGTAGCTTTTCAAAGTCTGAAAAAAGAATGTTGATGATGTCATCAGGGTTATCTCAGTTTAGACTTGAGATTACACATTTATAACAGAAAACCTGTATTCCAAACTGGGAGGGTCTAACAAAAGGATGCTATTGATTGTATTATGGGAAATTCTATAGTAAGCCTCTTGGCACTAAACAATGAGTCAAAAGATCCTCAAATATTCTTTACAGTCAGTGATGGGTTTTTATTATTACAAGTTAATTATATTAAATATTTTTGTTAGAATTATTATATTTATTATTGATTCTAAGCTTTCATTCAACCTCCACATTAATGTCATTATAAAAAATGAAAACCAAGGTCTGGACATTCTTTACAGGTCCAAAATTGTTTTTCTTTTAATGTCAGAAAAGGACTTGTCATTCAATTGTTTCTACCCATTGTGGATTATGCAGATATTGTGTATTATATTACTACTTACTACTATTTACTTTTAAATGTTATTTACAATAGTTTATGTAGATTTGTTTTGAAATTTCCATTTCAAACCCATCATTGTGATATGTATAAGACTCTTTATTTACTGTCTTTAAATACCAGAAGAAAATCTCATTGCTTCATGTTCATTTTAAATGCATCCATTTTAATTTCCCAGTTTAAAGCAGTTTTAGCAGTATACTTGTCATGAAGAGTTCTACTCAGCCTGTGAAAATAGTTGCATAATGTCTTCTGAGAAAATAACCCTGATGATGTAATAGTGATGTCACCAGGGTTATCTCAGCTTTCAGCTTTAACAGAAAGTTTGCATTACAAACTTGGGGTGTTTGAAAGATATAGGTGTCTGAAAAAACACAGTCTAACATTAGACACTATCATATGGGAAACATTATGGGAAATGTAGGATCCAGGGCTTTTGGGGGCATGCCCCATACTAGGGACATAAAGACAGGAGCCTCCAGGCTTAGATTTTGACCATTCTTTTTTAAATCTGTCTCTCATAAGCCTCCCAATTTTATGGAAGTGGAATACTAAATTGCTGGAGTTCACCTTTAATGCTCCCTTTGATTGGAGGAATTTAACGTTACACATTAAATCCATTACCTTTTTGTATTTTTCAGAACTAGCCTTTTTTTTTCTTATTTGAAATCAAATCATTTGTCATGTTTTTCTTCTTCTTCTGTGTTTATGTATGTTCCTTCATATGCACCACCCAATAGCTGGTTAAATGTGATGAGGGCATGCATCTCAAGAGGCTTATCCTGTAAATAATACATTTGTTCAAGTGTAGGATCTAGTATTTTTGGAGCTGGATGGGCTGGATAAAATACAAAATTAGGTACAATGCAAAGTACAATACAACACTGCTGGAGAACATCTTTAATATTGTTATTCCAAAATGTTTTCATACAGTCAGCTAAAATAAATATCAGCTAAAACAGCGATCAAAGTTTAACCCTATTTAAATGGTTACTTCTTACAGGATACTGCACTTGAAGGGAGGACTTCAGTGTAGTTCTCCAGAGATCTACACATACACACTCAAGAGCTCACAATAGTAGAGCACTTTTGGATGAGAAGAATAGGAGTTTTGTAGTATGAATGGGCTGCTGAAAAATCTGGCACTGTGCATTAACCAAGATCTCTGTGATCCCCTTCTTCTGTTCCAACACAAAGCCTACAAGCTGGGTCGTTTATAGAGGTTTGAACAGTCTGAAATCTTGGCATCTTGCAAACTTATCATTGGTATTGGTATCAATAAATCCATCAACCCCACACTGATATATTCTAATGATTTTCTGCCATAGGGCAGTGACTAATAAGCCGGGGGAATACATGTTCCTGTGTTTCCCAGCTACCTTTGAAGCCTGCAGGCTTACAGTTCCTCTGCAACCAACCATTCTGCTGTGAATCATGAATCAAGCTGTGTGCAGAACATCATTTATATGTCACAGCTACACATCCACTGGGATATGAGCAAAAAAGGGCAAGAAAATGTGGAACTGGCCAAACATACTGTTGTCATCTTCATAGAAGTCTTGCATCATACATCAGTGGCAGTATGCATCAATCCATAAATATTCTCAAATGCTCATCAGGCTATGACTTGTGCCTTCTGATGACTGAGAAGATCTGTTGAAATAGTATTATATTTTCAGTACTAAGAAAGAGTTGTTACACAAAACCAAAGCTTCAGTGTAGGAGATAGCTGTTAGAATGTGTTTGACGTTTTGGTACATAGGAATCTTATTTTGAAATATGACCTAGATGTTTGCTAAATGTCTGTGTTTTTTCCTACATACTGAATTCTTTTAGATGACATGATGTCAGATAAAACACACTTAGCTGACTGATCTATATCCCACTAACGCTTCCCTTCTCTTCATTTTCACAGTGACCTAAAGCGCAGAGTCAGTATTCTTATCGACGGTTCCCTCATCATTGCCCAAGTCAAGCCGGAAGATACTGGGAAATACACATGTGCTCCTAGCAACAGCCTGGGCCGACCACCGACTGCCTCTGCCTACCTAACAGTGCAATGTGAGTGTCCTGCATTTTTTTACACTTTGACTTTTCATTTGTTATATGTGCTAAACTTCCTCTTCATGCCCGTTTGTTTGGGTCAAAGCCAAGGCCAGACCTCAACTCTGGACTATTAATACCTAAATCCAAGGGCTAATCATGCATGAGGTACAAAGGAAAGAAACACAGCAGATCATGCAGAGAAAGAGGCTCTGTCCACTGCAAGAACGTGGATAACTTAAACCCTCTGAAAACGTGGCTTCAAACGTGGCTTCAAACGTGGCTTCAAATCAAAGTATTTTGTCTATAACATGAAATATTAATAACTAAATAAGCAACCATTTAAACACGTCTTTAGGTATTATATATGAAACGGTTAACACTAAAAAGTCTGTTAATCTGCTTCATCAGGACAATGCCGGTGTAGCACATTTGATTGACAGTGACCAAACGACCCACCAACTTTCATCAGATTCTTATTAAAATGTTGCTAAATCATGATTGGTGCATGGAAATTTGTGATATCACCTTTTTCCAACTGAGCCCCGCCCACTTCCAAACAATGAGAAAAGGACAGAGAACAGCAGAAATAAAGAAAGTCATCTGAAACAAGCAAATGTGTTCTAACTTTGGAAGGAATTAGGGTGTCCATATAGGATCCCGTCACTCATAGAAAGAAGCTGATTAAGACTTGAGACTTAAATAGAAATAAAGTAAATACCATACCATACAGTAGGAGAAAACATAGAAATGTGACTTTACCATTTATGTTATGTTATATTCTAATCAGTTTTATCATTACATACAACAATATTAGTACATCTCTGGAAATGCATATAAATATAAGTGTTACCAATGTATATTATAATGTAATCTAACTAAAATGGAAGGAGGCTCTGTCTGTCTGTATGTCTGTCCTTCGGTTATCTTGACAACCGTTCATCCAATCGACTCCACACTTGGTGGACCCATGGGAGTGCAGTGTCAAGTGCGAGCTCTTGAGAGACACATTTATTAGTAGTGCGTTACTACCGCCGCCAGAAGTACACAATGTGTAGTGTATTGAGAGGGGACCCCTATTAACTGTTACACTGCCGAATGGCTTGCTGGGTACGGCCCACTCTCCGTTGCTCGCGACAGTTCATTCAAGAACAGATGAAGAAAGAGAGACCGGAGGCAATTTACATTGAAGCAATTGGCCCGTTCTGAAAAGGCACATTTTCAACGGGCAACAACTTTGCTCAATATTTTTAGGATAATGATGATGATCAGTAAAATATTTGTTTTATGTACGGGTTAGAAAAAATAGCTGTATCGAGACCTCCTATCTAATTACCTTTAACCAACAGGTCAAGAAATTGTAAATCGTAGTACCACAGATACAGATACCGTTTAGAAGTTCACAACAACACAAGCTGCCTGTGGAGAAAACACTTCAACAAGCGCACCAGAGATAAAAAAAACTCAGGGCAAAAAAAAACCAATCTATTCTGTGAGACGGGCGAGTGACAGACAGCAAAAATGCTTCAAAAAACCCTTTCTGTGTGGATTGGCTTTTGGGCTTTGGCTGAAGAAGCATTTTCAGAAAAAAATGGTCTCTTGATTATCAATATAAATGTTTCCAATACAACCATAAAGAAATGAGCATGTCTTCGTGCAGCATGCCTCTCATGCCAGGCCACTGGACTTGCCATGAAACATGGAATAGTTAGACTTCAAAATAAACTTAGACAGGTCTAATAAGAACAACACAAGGCTTCTGTTGAAGAAAGTAGGACATACTCTAGCATTTAAGACTTCTTAAGATGATGTTTTGGTATATACGCTTTCTACATTCAACATGACTATCTTGACAAACTATAACTTTAATAGAGTATGATGTTTGAGATGACTAATCCTTATCTCTATACATTGTTGAGAAGGGACCCCAGTTCTAACCAAAGGCTTATCCACAACTGAAAGTTCCTGGTCTGTAGCAGGAGCGTCAGATCTGACACTGCTGTAGAGCTGCATGTCCAGAAAGCATCTTATTTGGGTGGAAAATGCGCTCGGTGCATCCTCTGCCTTGTGGAATCGATTTGGACACTCCACCAGTCTCCAGGCAGTCTCAGCCAAACACCTAATCCCACCCAAACATCCATTTACTTTCTCAAATACACTTTTCTCTTTCGCATATGTTTGCTTTCTGCCTCTTCCTCCCTCCTGTTTCCTCTCCCTCCCCTGCATCTCCCTTCTCTCTCTGTCTCTCTCTCTCTTCCTTTCTCATTTGTACTCATTTATGTATATATATTCATATGCACACCAACACAGCTCTATCTCTCCCTCCCTCTGTCTTCATCATGGGTTGCCGCCTCCTTATTCTCTCCTCCCATAAAACACTCACAGTCCATCAGTCACTCTGAGCTCTAGAATGATGACGCCTGGTGAATTTGTCACATCTGGCACTTATATGGAGCAGACAGGCAGAGGCAGGACGAGCTCTGAGATTTTAGCCTCGTCAACCGGTTGACCGGCCACTGGCAGTAGTCAAGGCAACAGACATTTTGCATTCCCTCGCTCTCCTGCCTCCTTTGATGGCTGTACATTAGATTGTGGTGTGTGTGTGTGTGTGTGTGTGTGTGTGTGTGAGTGAGTGAGTGCGTGTGATGAACAGAGGCAGGCAACACCGGTTGTTGGGGGGGGGGATTACATCACTGCCGTAAGACCGGGGACTTTTCTCTGTCAGACTGCAGAGGGCTCTCTCTGTCTTTCTGTCCTATTCTTTCCTCTTATACGCATCTTTTCCTTTTGTTCCCTCCTCCTCTCTTCATCCCTTTCTCTCAATCCTCAACATTCATTCTTCTCCATTTGTTTCATGCCCTTTTTCTCTCTTCTGCCTCGTTCTGTTTAAATCTCTCTCCCACACTCTCCCTTTTTCTCTGTCCTCCCTCTGTCTTTCTCCCTGAAACGCCTGCCAGTGAATAACTTCCCTAAAGCATCTTGCAGTGGGAACCAGCGTGTCGTGAGCGATAGCGCTGTCTGAGGGCTATATTTAGAAACTTGGCTGATATTCTTGTCTGTGGTGCTGGTGGCGGCGCTCCTCTGGGCTCTTTGTGGCAGAGTGCTGCCGGGCCAGCGGTTAGGACTTCGGAGGACAGCAGTTGTAGTACAAAGTTGTTCTGGCAACAGTGCGGTCAATCGACCTCTCACTGTGTTTCATTCCCTCTGTCCCACCATGTCACGCAGTCATTCGCTCTCTCTCTCACTCGCTCATCTCCTCTTCTTTGTAATGCCAGATGAATGCCTTCTGCTGCCTTTTGCCTGCTGTATTGTGTTCACAGTCACATCGCCTCATCCTCCTTTCTCCTCCGCCAGCTCCTCTCTACCTTACGTCATCCAGTCACATCTCTCTCTCGCTCACCTGTCCTCTTTCCCACGCTCGTGCTCAGCCTCGCTCGTCCGTCCTCTATCGCTCCGCTGATAGCGCTCACTCCTCCTCTTCACCCCTCCTCCTCCTCTCACTCACACCATTTCTCCTCCTTATCAACCAGTGCCTACTTTGAAGCTCTCCTCCTTAACCTCATTTAGGCACCACACTGTTCTCTCCCCTCTTCAGAATCCAGGATTTAGGAAGGAGACGTTTTAGCCCCCCCCCCAGCCCCTTTACTCTACCAGATGGACTTTTTACTTGAGTGCCAGTCTTTGCTCAAAGGGTATAGCTTGACCATACTAAATCCCAATTGCATAAGACTTTAAATACAGAGAGAAAAATGTGAAAGGATAGCCACTAATGTCGAGCAAATATTTTATACTCAAACATATCAGAGCTGACCTGATTGAGGTGAGGCAGGTCAGGGATGGTGTGATGTAATTTTTATATACTATACAACAAAACGTGACAGTAGTTTAATTTGGTCTAAAAAATTAAAAAATATCAACGGGATGTACAGAATGTCTAGGACCCTAAATCGTTTTGACTGGATTTACTATAAAACTGCTTTGTTGGCATAGTGTTAAATAGTAAATGGCATTGCTATCTACGTGTGGGGAAAATATTCTGTAATTGGAAACATTTCTATTGGTTGACATAATAGTTAAATCAAACCCTTGTGGTCCCTGGGTGCTACACAAGAACCACTGGGTCAGAATTTTCAAGGATGCAAGTTCAAATTTTGAAAATAACCTTTAAGTTGAAACAGTAGTATCCCATGCACCTTGTTATTTGATTAAAAAAAGTTTTTGCATCTTAGATTTGCTCATTTTCGTAATGCTGGCTGGTTGGTCCACCACTTTGGTCCAGACTGAAATTTCTCAACAATAATCACAATTTTTCAATTGAATTGCAAATTCATGGGTGGCTTTCATTGGTCAATTTTAAGGGATTCATCTGAGATTTGATGTTAATTGCTGGATAAATTAAGAGATTCGAATCTACACTATGGATATGTTTTATTGTTTTTTTCCCCCGCATGGATTTTTTAGCCACGCTAGGGATAGCAACGTTGGTTGGTCAGTCAGTCCATCACTTCCAGACTGAAATATCAGTAGCAACTATTGGATGGATTACTATGGCATTTGGTAGAGACATTCATTGTCCCCCTCAGGATGAATTGTAATAACTTTGTAATCTATGGGATCCTGTAAAACCCAGGGAATATTGCAGAAAACCTTCTTATTATACCACTCTTCTTGGACATGTGACTATCCCATGATGATCAGTCAGTGTAGCACACATGCATGAGAGCAGGGTGTAGTGAGATTTGATCCTTGTTAAATCTTGCTTGGTTTACTGTATGTGTCGTCATGTACACAATGCTGCTCATTTAATTTCAGTTCAGGAATAAAACTGATGTGTTCAGGTGTTCATTGTTGAACAATATACACTCTGCAAACTTACACAAATGCTGCTCTGAGACCAGTTGTACTCGACATAAATTAATTTCTCTTTTTCTTTCATTCTTCCCACAAACTGTATGATTTCCCATTGTTCTCTACACAGCTATTACAATCACCAGGGGCCAGGTTTCCCAAATTAAAGAGATGTTTTATCACTCGGTTTTCTCTCTGTGTGTTTTTCACCAGATCCTGCCCGTGTGATAAACATGCCATCTGTCATCTACGTGGCCATTGGTCTGCCCGGCTTCATCCGCTGTCCTGTAGATGCCAACCCTCCCATAACTCTGGTTAAATGGAAGAAAGATGCCCTCCCTCTCCGGATAGAGAAGGTGAGCTGGAGCGGTGCTGCAGCTTTGGTTCCACTCACTTTACCCCGCCTCAGACTGCAAACGATTGCGTCATTTCTTTGGTTGAATCTTTGTGTGATTCCATTTCTCACTTCATCCCTTCGTTTTCAGTGTGCTTCTCTGTCTCTTATTTGAGGGAAAGATTCAGTTACCCTGGGTTATTGATAAGAACCATTGGTTATTATTGGTCTGTAACAATACATTACTCTTCCTTACACAAAGTCCATGACTTCTCCATCCACAGTACCCTGGTTGGAGCCAAATGGAAGATGGGAGCATCCGTGTGGCAGAGGTGACGGAGGACTCTCTCGGCACCTATACCTGCATGCCTTACAATGCCCTGGGTTCCATGGGATGGTCCCCTCCCGCTCCCCTGGTGCTAAAGGTACGCCCATAGTCACTGGGCATTTAAATTATCCCAAAACAGCAAATCAGCTCTCATGCATTCAGGAGGCAGTGCAAGTTCAACTAAGCATCTTATCTGTTTCATCCTGGGCAGGACCCTCCCAAATTCTCAGTGGTTCCTGGAGGGGAGTACAGGCAGGAGGCTGGGAGAGAACTGGTCATCCCCTGTGAGGCGGAGGGAGACCCCTTTCCCAACATCACATGGAGGAAGGTAAGATACCTTCCACACTCTACACCCTCCGCCTATGTTTATAATTTGGTGACCAAATGTTCTGTTCAATGCTGTTTTTTAATCACTACTTCCTGTTGTTTTATGTCACATTGTCTTCAATTGAGAAACCTTCAGTCCTGAAACCTGTGCCTGTAGTGGGTGCTCAGATTTTAATTACTCAGACTACTGTATGTCGTTTTAGTGTTTTTAATCACATTTTAATGATGTCTATAAAATATGCAATCAAGGACACATATTAGATTTTCTCAATTGTTTGCTTGATTATGAGGCATGTTTAATCTCATCCGCTGACTACTCTGTGATTAGCTATTGTTTTTGTCTCCCATTTATGAAATTCATAATTTATCATTCTGTATAATTTGATACTTAAATTAGATATTGTAAGCAATGTTATTGTAGCAGATGGGAATTTTTAAATTGATATTTTTAACAGCTGGTAATGTCTCTACTGTATGTGTGGCCTTGTATGTTTTATTCAGAGTTGTGATTTTTGAAGTGTTCCAACCTATTGTGCACCTCTCTCCGTCTCTCTTTCATTGGCTGACTCGTTGGGTGGCTCGGTGGATGGCAGGTAGGGAAGCCCAGTAAAAGCAAGCACAACGTTCTGCCCCGAGGCAGCTTACAGTTCAAGTCGCTCACAAAGGAGGACCACGGGGAGTGGGAGTGTGTCGCCACCAACGTTGCCACGAGCATCACTGCCAGCACGCACGTCCAAGTCATAGGTACCCAACATGTAAACACACAGAAACCTACGTAAATACATACATCAGAATCTCTTTCTTTAACAAGTGCAGTAACTGACTGTCGCAGTTTGTCGTAAAGATAGTGAAGTACCATTTAGTTTTGTCTGAAACCCCTCGGTGAACTACATCTCTCAACATACGTCTCCAACACCAACATGTCCGTCAGTGTAACGTTACCTTACCTGATGTGTTTCATCCAGCGACTCCTGGTCCTTTTATCAGCCAGGGAGCGAAGAACGAGCAAGGCCTGTTGCTCGAGAGACTACATCTCACTACAAAACACACAGGCATCGTAGCTTCAGATGCTCTGGGTAGCTTGTGGAAAGTTATGACATCATTTACGCGACTTTTGGATGTGTAGTCTTTCTAATTGCGATTTTCACAGACTTATATTTCAACCGCTTTACAACAAACTGTGTTTTGGTCCAGTTTTTAAGGCTACCATTATGAGCTGTTACACAGGTTTTTAAAGATGGCGGTTGCCGGTGCCGCATTGGCTCATGTGTTTGACCAATCAAACACATACTTACGTCTGGACCAATCACGTTATGTCACTCAAGGTTCCTCTTGTTCAGTAACTGACTGTTCACTAAGCCCCGCCCCCCCACCCCCCTTAGTTACTGCTGCTACGCCTCTCAAGCTTTACATTTTCACAAGCTTTACAATTAAAACACAACAGACATTTTCATTTTTGTACTTTCAGTCATTTTTGGAACAACGGTTCTTTGATTTCACAAAGAGGTAGACAAAAGCAGCTTCCCATTTCTAGGCGACGGCTGTCGATTTTGTCGCCTGAAATGAAAACGGTTGCTGGCAGATGTTATCGGCTGTAGCTAGCTAATTAGTGGTGCTGCTTAGTGGAGGAAACCTCTCTTTCTCTCCTGCAACTCTTTCATAAGTTCACAGCCAGCCAACACACTGCTCTCCAGGACTAGACTGATTTTGTTCCAGAAATGTTTAATTTTTAAAATATTTGAATGCTTCTGGTAAATGCAGTCATTGGCCTTGTCTGGCCTGTTATCAATCTGTGTCCATGCTGACCTCTGTACTTCCTCTCTGGATGTAAGCCAGTCAAATCAGAGCAATACAATGACTGTATTGAACTGCCTCCTGATTGGTTTCCTGTTGCTTTGGATCCAGTACGGTACCTAAACAATAGAACTGGAAATGAGCAAAAATGCATATTAAGAATTTTGGCTGGAAAAATGATTCTTTTACACATTTACATACATTATTTACATTTGGCAGGTAACACCTACAAAAAAAAACGAATTTTGGATGCTTGACCATTATTCAAGATTACATTATTCATGCAACCAAAGATGTTTCTTTCTTACAGTATTTTCTCTACAGTTAGAGGTTGCTGGCTGCTTAGAAACACATTACAGAGTCCAGCTCACAGTAAATGTATTTGACAAGTAAAATGAATGTACTGTATCACAGCAAGGCCACTCAGTGACTGCTGTGCCCTTTTAACAACACCATCTTACTGCTTTCCCTCCCTGCAGGCACAAGCCCCCACGCCCCCACCAGCGTCCATGTTGTGGCGTCCGCCACCTGGGCCAATGTGTCCTGGGAGGCGGGCTATGACGGAGGCTTCCAGCAGACATTCTCAGTCTGGTATGGCCATGTGTGAGTCATCCCAGCATGCTTTGCTTCCTGCTTTTTCTTCTTCCAATACTTCCTCTGTTATTTCTGAAAATGTCTTTTCCAGGGTTGTGTTCAGAACAGTTGTGAAAACATAGAGATGGAAATACGATGTGAGTGAGTTTTCATCTCTAATGTTGGAATTTCTGGAGGAACGGATAAAAACAGTTGCAACTTAACTGAACACGACCCAGAGTTCTCTGTCCTGCTGCTGCTGCTGCTGCTGCTGCTGCTGCTTTGTCGCTGCTTGACTGGGGAAAAGGCCTGGGTTGAAATGTTTCATTTATTTAATTACTTGAGATTTTAGCCTTGACCGGTGCAGTATGATCTTAATCATACTGAAGTGATTTTTCACTTAACATACCCACAATGTATAAAATGAAACTGAAGTGAAAAATGTAGGTGTTTCTCTGGTTGTCTTCTTTTTGCTAATCCTAGGTTGGGATGCAAGGGGTTAATACATCTCAAAGTGTCCTAATAAATACAGTATTTCATCTTCTTGAAGGAGTATGAAGTACTGTTTTAACCCAGGTCTACAGGGGAGCCATCTGCAGTTTGGCTGATGGAGGTGTGAGTTGTTCCAAAAAAATAAAAATAAAAATAAAAACGTTTTGGTGGATTTAAGCAAAGCTTACTAGAACATATGATCAAGAACCAGACAGTGGAAACATATCTAATGTCATTAAAACAGAACAAGTTTATACAGTGCAGTCATTTTATTTAACTAAGAGCTCAGTTAAAGGTCTGTGGTATTTTACGTTGCTGCCAACTTGTGTGCATTTTCAGTGGGGGTGTGCTGGTTGATTTTACACTAACAAACTCAATTGAAGATGTGGCACCTAATCCAGTAATTCAGGCATGAAGCAGGAAGTATTTAATAGATGTCATAGTGATGATGGTAACTGCTGCCAGCAACATGTGGTGCAGACTGTGTAAAATGTTTTTGTTCAGCTGGTTCTTGAACTCAGGAGTTGGATGCATTCTTTCTTTTAGTAGAAAGAGTCTCTTTGTCATTATCTGTGTATTTCACCAATACTCAATAAAACTGTGCCGTTTTAGCAGGCTCGTCACTGTAATGCGATAATATCTATAGGTGTTTACGGACCAAACAGTTGTGGGGACTCCCTGTGAGGAACTGCCCACTGAGCTCCTGGGAGAACTACATACCTTAAAGGGCTTTTTTTCTGTTCCACCAATAGAGAGGCGAAGTCCCTCCCCTTCCGGTATTCCCCATGGGATCTTATTTTGGAAAAAAATATGTACGGTAGTCAACGATAAGAGACAAATAATTGTTTTCATCCCGTATGAATTGCATCATGAATTACACATATGATGTTTGTCAGTTTAAAAGATCATTGCAATTGCTAGTCAAGAAAGCAGCAGTTTGTCGTGCAGATAGTAACGTACCATTTAGTTTTGTGTGAAACCGCTCAGTGAACTACATCTCCGGTCTTGCACAATATACGTCACATGGCCGTTATCTGACCTGACCTGTTTTATCCAGTGACTCCTGGTCCTTTTATCAGCTGGGAAGCGAAAGAACGTGCAAGACCTGTTGCTCATGTGACTACATCCCGCTACAAAACAGAAAGAGAAAAAGTTATGACATCACTTACGTGACTTTTGGATGTGTAGTCTTTCTAATTACGTATTTTCACAGTCTTATACTTCAACAGTTTTACAACAAACTGCTTTTTGGTCCAGTTTTTAAGGCTACCATTTCAAGCTTTTACACAGGTTTTTAAAGATGGCGGTTGCCGGTGCTGCATTGGCTCATGTGTTTGACCAATCACCGTACACAACAATATTTCTGGTGTGAGTTTACTTCTTTCATAATTCATCTGATAGTTATATATTGGGTTCTGCTGAACCAATCCACAGGATCAGGATCAACTATAATATGCCCCACACTTCTTACTTTAACCCATCGTGCTTTATTAAAACAGTGAGGGAACTGCAGAGCAGCCCAAATATAAAAAGGCAGACAGCAGCTTTAATTAATGATATTCGTACTGACATCAAACATCAGTGAGTGATGTGAGCAGAGCAGCTTTGGGCCGCAGCCATCTCAGTGACATTTCTCAGGTGGTCCATGCCTCCTAAGTCCTGCTGTTGGTTCAAACGTGCATTTAACCTTCAGTATTCTGTTCATGCTTGGGATGAAGAATAGCTTTTCAAACTAACATAAAGGAACTGCTGTACTATTACTCCAGGCATTTACAGTAGGAGTGTTGTCTAGCTGCTGCATGTGTTCCGTTTTCTGCTTTATTTGGTGATCCGGCTCAGTCAACGCTGAATATATGGCATGGGCAAACAGCCGCAAACTGCAACGCTGAGCGCAGCATGGGCTTATTACCATCAAGTGAAAGTCATGTTGTGAATGAAGTGAATGGTCAAAATATTCATGGACAAAATCTTTAATTTTACAGTTACGATGGAACTAGAACTGTTGCAGAAATTACATTTTGTTACACTGTAATGTGCTAAACTGTGTGATGATTATTATGCTGTTAAGAAAACACTTAACTTTAAATTGTATCTTTGTACAGACTTTTTTATACCATCAACATGAAGTCGACGTTTACCTCAACCTAAAACAAAAAAGTGAAGGCACTCCCATTATCTTCTTTCAAATCTTCCCTGTCTATCCGCTCATCTCTCATCCTGACTCCTGTACAGGCTGAAGAGGGAGCATTTAGGTCCACATGACTGGCTTTCCATACCTGTGCCTGGAGGCCACGACTGGATGGTGGTGCCCGGCTTGGAGCCAGAGACAACATACCAGTTCAGCGTCCTGGCCCAGAACAAGCTTGGCACAGGCCCCTTCAGCGAGGTTGTCACTGTGAACACACTAGGTGAGTATACTCACTACTGCTCGACTGGGACAAAGGGATCCAATAATAAAATGGTTTTGGCAGGCATGGAACTAGAAAGACCAGAAAGCCTGTTACTTGGAACAATAAATCATTCAGAATCATTTCTATTCTGCATCTTTTTTATATTTTAAGTGTTTTTGTGCAAAACTTAATTTTCCTGGATCACCACATTCAATTTTAAAAGGATTGTAAACCTTGATTTTCCTTTGCTCTTTAACATTTCCATATGAATAATGTGCCTCGAAAGAAGGAAGAACAATGTTGAACAACTATGTAAAGTGACCAGGTTAATATGAATATGAAAGTAGGTCAGTTCATTTAACATTCTAGATAAGATTAATGCTACAGTGTTTTATTATTTGCTGCTCAGTCAACATACAGAATGAATGTTAATTAACTACAGCTGAGTACATTTATCAGCAACGCTCATTATAGGTGATGAAATCAACAGTCGCCAGCTCAAACTTTCATTTGCTACAGCTTATTAAGACACTGTTCTGACAATGCCCTGTTATATTGTATCATAGATAAGCATACTGAAATACAACAAGACAATTCAGTTATGTTCTGTGCACTTAAAACTTTTTTACTGGAAAAACCTGATTATCAGAACAAAAATGTAAAAGATACCTTGTAAAAGCTTAAACTAGGCTTTGGTTGAATCATTATGCAGCATATAATTCCTTACAGCAGTTAGGAAAGGGACATTTATTAAGTATAAATGAAGGTGTCACAGATTGTTACTTAAAGATAAGTGACATGCTGAAAATTGGGATAACTATTCACGCTTCATCACCTTCTGTGTCAGCCAAGGAGTAGAAACAATGCATTTAGCCCAGGGGCTGCTTGTTGTCTTTTTCTGCTCTAAAAACCTTAAAGGAGGAAATATGAGCTAGCAAGATGAAGTGATGCAAGGATTCAGAGATGAAGTAATGGAGAAAAGATACATGTGAATTTAATGCATATGTCGGAGATGGTATAAAAGCTTAATCACATCTAGTATCTAGTTCAGATTCATGTCAGTGTCAAAGTGTAAAGGGGGGCTGATTCACTGGTATGCTGGTGGAACTGCTCACTGAATATCTAACTGAGTCACTCACACACATTCTCAACCCTAATGTGCTCTTTCAGTATTTCCTATAAGTACCCCTGAACCATTGGTGCTGCTTACCCCACCACGGTGCCTCACAGCCAATCGCACGCAGCAGGGAGTCCTGCTCACCTGGATCCCGCCTGCCAATCACACAGCACCTATCCAGCATTATGTCATGGAGTTTCGCCTGGGGGAACGATGGGAGGTCTTGGACGACAGCATTCCTGCTGGGGAGTCGGAGTTGCTCGCCCGAGACCTCATCCAGGTAAAAGACAGGACACGGACTGTAGACTTTACACACAGTACTGTACTAGACCTACATCTGCCAGTTCCAGGCTAAAGAGATGTCTCAGGTGTAAACACACCTTTCAGTTTGCAGAGTAGAAGGTATACATAGCTGAAGATATAGACAGAAATCTTTATGATTTAAATTACAACCCCTGTACACAGGAGCAGGCACTTAGAAATCCAACTATTACCTGATCTTTTAAACTTCTTTAAATCTTTTCTAACTGAAAGCATTTTAGAAACTCTTCTATGTCTATAGCTAGGTTTCCATCTAAATGTAGCGCACATTTTAACCAAATTCGGAGAAAATGTATGTAAAATGAATGTGCGTTTCCATCCACTACAGTTATGTGAATATTAGGAGTTGGTTTGTCGAGATAAACAGCTGGTGATGCTAATTCTCCTGTTGGTGGCATTAAAAAAACATTGCAGAAGAAGAGGGCACAACAAGATGATGTAATTAAAGGAGCGCCAGTCAAACCTCAAACGGTGAAAAACCATGTAGAAAACACGATGGAAATATGACGTTTCTAGGCTACAGTCTCCTCATCGCTCCACACAGATCTGATGGTTTCGTCGGCCACTATTTTTAGTCTCTTCTGTGGATCGGAAGCTTCAGTGACATTTCACTAAGTCTGTTTCCATTCCACTTTGTCACATTTTCCACCTCAGCCAAGTGTAAAAACTTTTAAAGATTGTTTTAAATTTGCTGCATTTTTGTGTTTGTGCTACAGTACATTATTTATCAGAAAAGAGTCAACATCCCAGCCTAAGATCTATTCCAAATTGTCTTAAATCAGTGCTAGAGTGTGAGGGTATGTGGTTTTTCTTTTATATATTTGACTAAGGGCTAGTTTGGTATTTTTCAACCTAGATCTTATCCTTTTGTCCATTCTAATTATGGGTCAAAACATTTTTACACTTATTACCTCTGCCTCCATTCTTTGTCTTTCTTCCTTCATTTGATTTAGCTCCTCGTCCGTGTACTCTGTTTAGAATACATAAGGTCAACCATCTAAGTGAATTGACTTAGAATTGTCCTCGTAATAGTTCTGGATAACCAGCCATTGCACATAGTTTTCTTCAGTCTCCTCAGAAGACAATGAAGTAAAAATCTTCTCTTGTTTCTTACTATTTCGCTAGCATGTACACATGTTAAATCGACAATACCCCACAGCCACACACATGTAAACAAATCAGCGCGTGCAGATGTACAGGCAGCTGTTTGGTTAGCCACCTGCTTGCCCTGGAAGTAGACCCGAATGAAGTTAGCTACAATCCATTGGGCTAATCCATTGGGCTAATTTCTGTGTTTACTTTTGTTTGGACTTCATTTGAAATGATTTATATAAAAAAAGTTTACTTGGAAAGCTTAAACCTGCAGTAACTTGGGGGCAGCAGAAAGAAGTTGTGAGCACACTTTGACATATCATCACCTTTTAAGTTGATATGGTGAACTTGTTAGCAAACAGTTGCTTATTTACACATCCAGCAGTTAGGGAGCAACTTTATAATTCATTTGGAGTCGTGTTTGTGTCCAGCTGATGAATACAAGTCCAACATTCACTCTTTTAGCTCTGTTTTGGTCTCTATCAACTCCTGAGGGAAATATCAGGCTCATTAGCTGCTAAATGCTAAATTAGCTAGTCCCTCATTGAAAAGGATACTATGAGAGCGGTGAGAGTGAACCAAAACAGTAAAGTTGTGGGCCGGACAGCTAAACAATGAGCTGAAACTCATTATAAAGCTAAGTAAAACTGAGGACAGCTGCAGATTCAGGTGATAATTCTCTTTAGGTTCATCACTGTGAGCGAACCCTTTCATGAAAAGGACATTGTTAATAAAACAATGTGCACATTGTTTTATTATTTCATTGACTTTGTCATTATAAAAGCTGCGCTGCATGCCCCGCTATATGTTGTTTTGCTTGAGTTACGTTTCCCAAATCTCTACAGCAGAGGCGATGATTTCAAGGTATCGTGATCCATAGTCAGAATGGAATCTAAGGTGCAGCATGAATATCGTGATCTAAAGCTTAGAAACCTCTCTAAAACAATATTTAGAACAAAACTTAAGTGTTTTATCATTTCATTATATCCAGTCTTTATTTGAGTCTTTAGAGAGACTAAATTTAGTTTCTTCCTGTTTGCTCATTCCCATCTGTATTGATTTAACAGTTTCCCACTGTATGCTACTGAAGGTGTAAGAACAAAAAAGACAGTCTGCTCTGTTTCACAGTGCAGAAAAAACTTTTAATACCTCAGCTCTCAAGTAAAGTAGCACATTAAAATAAATCTGGTATAATAAATGTTTTGTCAGTTTTCAATGTATAACACTACATCAATGACATCAATTATGTCACTACTTAACAAGTTTGACCTCTGATTTTCTGAACAAAGCTCAATTCTGAGGATATGTTCAGACTGCAGGCAAACTTGCTCTAATTTACAAGTACCCAGATCAGATTCTGCATACATATAATAATGTGCTGTCATATCCACCTTGGTTGTCATAGTAACAATGCAGGTGTGCACACGTTGACTCACTTTCTGACCATCACTGTGGATTTTGCTGCATGGCATTTCTTGTTTCTACTCTTTCTTGCATGTTGTATGTGATGTGCAGAACACACACATGCTTTTATTTCTGCAGGTCTGCAAGTGGCTTGTACTGAGCACCAAGAGTGTAGCAACTGAAACATGAAATTAAATACAATGTATTACACTGGAGGAGAGGACAGTGAATTTCTTAGAGCCATTTTCTCCACAGCAAAGGAAAATCAATGTATCTTTACTGATTTTTTTTTCTGACACAACGCTTCTAACGCATCATGCTCGTGTTGGCTAATTCTCCTACCATGACATGTTTGAGCTTCTTTCTTTAATCTAACTACCTCTTTCAGCTCCATGCAGATGCTTTTATCTCTCCTTTTATTGCACAGCAAACACCCACACACACATCTCTCCAGATCTCTCACCACACACACGACGCACCTAGCTTGTATAACTTTTTTTGCTGCAAATGTCTTCTTGTCTTACTGCATCAGCTGAGGTAATTTGACCAGGAGGGATGCTGTGTTTGGTTGTCTGCATGTGTATTTGTGTGAAAGTGGTGGCAGGATGTTTGGTATGCCACATTCAAATCCTCAATCTTTTCTGACGTTGTAGGAAAACAATTGTGCTGTCAACTCAGTCCACAGCACATTTATCAGAAGGTTTGGAGTGTTACGCCAACAGTACAGCAAAGTAGGTATTGCACCCTGCTGAAGTGTCCTTGAGCAAGACATTGACTGAATCTCTGCCAGCTCTACAGCTGCTAGCTGACCCTGCAGTGTGGAGAGCACAGCCAGCACCAAGAAAATAAAAAAGAGGCTTAATTTGTCTTTTCATCATGACTTAGTCATAGATGATTTATCCATCTTGAGCCACATTAATCATCCATTATGATATGATTATATGATATTGATTTTAAAGCAATTTGACAAGCCATTTGCTTTATTTATTACAGTTTACGTTAATCAGCGTTATATCAGTAAACTTTATCATCCAAATTTCCCATCATTTGGTGTTTACAGATTTTAAACTTTTTAATATCTTTTTAAAATTTCTATTAAGTCAGAGACAGATTGATAAAAGAATGGTCAAGATCAAAGCAGCAGATGTGAGAAATCCCTAGTGTGGGTCAAGCTCCAAAATTGCTGGATCCTACTTTCCCATAATGCAACTTGTTACAACCATCCGGCTTGGTAAATATCCATGCCTTTCAAAGGCTGTGCCCGTAGTTCAAAACCCAGGTTTTCTGTTAAAAATTTCAAGTGTCAAGTCCAGTCCAAAATAACTCCAATGACATCACTATGGCATCAGGAGTGTGATTTTGTCAGATTTTAGAAATCTCCCCACAACTCAAGTTATACAAATGTTTTCTTTGGCTGACCAGAAACATGTCAAATTACATGACTCCTATTGTTGAATTCTATTGTGCCATTCATGTAGGAATGATACAGTTTTACTTCAAAGTTATTATGTTTTTAGCTGTTCTCACATTAAGCCTTTTAAATCTCAGAAGTTATGGTACTGAAACAGAATGGTATCTGTCAGTTACTGAGCTGCACTATTTGTTGCCAAATCCTTTTTGGCTTAGCTGGCTGGCCTTTGGAGACACTACACTACAGAATCCTACAGCTTGACTGAACGTTTCTGACACCAGACATGAGATCCGGATGGTTTACCTTCTGAATGTTGGTCTCTGTGTTCTCCTGCTCCTAGGAGGCGTGGTATGAGTTCCGCATCATGGCCGTCATGGATGACATGATCAGTGAGCCTAGTAACGTAGTAGGAGTGTCCAGCACAGGTGAGCCATTGTTTCACATAATGCATTATAATTTCACCTGTGGTCATCATTAACAAAGTCAGAATATAAAAGTGCCAATATGTTGAACATGTTTGAACCCTACGTTACACAGTCTATATGCATGTAAAATGAATCAGACACTGAGAGGAGAAAGGGCAGGTCTCCTTGAAACTCTGCTCGCTGCCTTGAATTCAGAGGAGCTTTTCTTGTCAATGCTGGGATTCAACCCGACAACCTCTGGCAGTAACCTGCATCTCTAACCTCAGGCTATCTTAACATTTCTGAGGGCTCTAGATGTATTGCACACGCAGCAACTCCAACTTTACATTTTGCCCACTCAGCACTATTAAATTTAAGCTCGCTTTACATGCACACTCCTTTGTACCATCCTGAAGAGTATGACATCATCGCTCTGCCTGTCTCCCGCGGATTGTATTGGGCTGCTTTGTGCTAAAAAAAGATTCATTAAAGACGGCCTTTTTTTGGTCGCAATACTGAAAGTCTGTTTTCTATCTGAAATGAAACCCCTCAAAATGTGATGTCACTCCCCTGCAGAGGTCACTGAGTACATATTTGGTAAGCTGTTGGTAGCTTTTATAGAGAAGATTTGTTCAGGATCCCTTGGATCTCTGGAAGTACTCTGCTGCCCCCTACGGGTAAAGGTGGAGCTCTATGCTATGAATCAAAGGCTCCTGTTTATATGTATTAATTGGACTGCTGTCTCTGTGCATATTGTCAATCAATATCACACTCACATGATGTGGATGCATCCCGTCTTCCCAATGATGACAAAGGTGATCTTTGGCTAGTTATATCAAGTGCTAATATTGCTGGAGGTACAATCCTCTGCAGTTTGCTGTGTCATGCTTCACTGCAGCACACAAACCGTTCTAACAACTTCATAACAAAGGCTGACACATTGTCCCCTCTGGTCCTCAATGAGCGATTCATTAGCATGTAGGTCACTAAAACAACTCTTATATAATAGAAAAGTAATGCACACCAAGGGCTGGAGCGAGGTGCTGATCACTGGAAGTAGACTTGAGGGTAGGAAAAAAGGTGTCGCACACTCTATATGCATTTCTCTTTTATTCAGGCTTTCTTCAAGATCAACAATCATAGTATGACATAGGCAGGCAGTGGTATGTTATATAGGCCACACCCTAGTAACACATCTGATGGTGATAATCATGTTCCATCATTAGAGTGAGAAAAAACAATCAAGAGTCCTTCAGTGAATCAGAACTTAAAACAACACAGTGACAGGAGCTACAGCCAATCAAATTACTTCAAACTAAGGGACATAAACCACCATGTCTCTTACCACAAGTTTTACATACAGTTTTTTGGTAAATTATCTTCAAAAATGTTAAAAATACCTTAATTTTGAATAGATTTCTAATAGATATACAGAAAAAGTAAGAAATCAGCTCTAGATGAACATCATGAATACCCTTATCTACATATACAATAAATAGAGGTGCATTACAGAAAACACTTCAAGTCATAATCTATATTCAATCCATGAGTTGACAGGGTTATCAGACGGTGGATCCTATCGTGTTCTAAAACAACTCCAGCATTAATAACTGAGGACAGCACATTGTCCTCTCTAGTAAAGGTTTTCATTATCATAATGATATTGTTGATGCACAACTGTGCCGGTTGCATTAATTCTGGCTTTGATGCATCTCAGTGTAACAAACTGAAGAGTGCAGCCAGTCATGTTGAACAGAGCATTAGAAAATAGGGAAGAAATGAAGCACTAGAATATGGTATTTGTTCTGTCAGTCTGAACTAAATGGTAGTTCTACACACAGTGGTGGTTTATGTTATGAATATAACATTACTTAATGTAACTTAGTGACACTATTATCACTTTAGGGTGAATCCTAATTCAAATACTACTAGTTCACAAACCATGTATCAGATTCCCTAGACAATAAAGAAGAAAATATTTGCATATCCATTGATCCTGGATTTTTCAATGAGGGAGTTGGAGTAGGTGTCATTTTAAGATTTTCTTTTTAATTTTAGGAATTTTTAACTAATGCAAAAAACACGGCCACCAAATACAGTGCGCATGTAGCTTCATCATTTTTGCAGAGTTTCCTACATTGTATGTTATGAAGTTATGAATACAGATATTTTTGGAAAGAAAATGTACATTCTGCTAAGTCATCATGGCATATACCCTGCAGAAATGCCCATTTGGAAGACATGTGCAGTAGTAAAGGTCAGCTCTATCATATTTGAATCTCATTGGATATGGCAGGAATTTTCCTTTCATAGGCCCAGCCTTCAAAGGCTCCTCTGCAGGAACCTACAGATTATTGGATGAGCCTTCTCCTTTTTTGTTAGGGAGGGTGGCAGAAAGCACAAGGGAAATGCATACACCTGAAAAAACATCAGAAAATCCTGATTAAGTTTCTCATATCGTTAAATAGCTGCCTAATCAGAGCACAGTGTGTTCTTGCAGGGGACAGTGTGCTCACATCTGCGTGGTAATCTCATAGTAAATAACACCTGCTATTTCAGAGCTGGAAAATGAATGTGGATATTAGCATTAATTTTGGAGAAGTCTAGTGAGCAAAGTGAAGTTCTACATTTGTTTCTTTACTCTGTTTGCAAACCTCATTTCCTCCACATCTGTACCTACTTATGTCAACTGCAAACTGTCATGTCCTCTCTATTACATCCTTTTCTCTCCCCATAACCACATCATAATTTTGTTGTTACACTGTGACTTGAACTGGCTTTATGCCCCTGACTATTCCCTCCTCACCTCATAGACTTCTTCCCCCCTCCAGAGATGGTGGAGGAACGTGGACTGGCACGACCTGTGGTGGCTGGCATTGTGGCTACCATCTGTTTCCTGGCAGCAGCTGTCCTGTTCAGTACGATGGCGGCCTGCTTCGTCAACAAGCAACGCCGGCGGAAGCTTAAGAGGAAAAGAGGTGAGGGGAAAGTCCTGCTCATTTATATCTCCACAATCGCTAAGCCAAGTTTTAGGGAACTTTTAAAATATCACAAAAAATAAAATGAGAAGATTCTTTTATGTATTTGGCACTTTGGGCATTTAGGGGTCTCTTAACATTAGCTGGGTGTTTTTGCACTGTTTTCATTTTGAATAAATTTATGGAAAAACACACGTTACCTAACTTGTACCTTGTACTGATTCATGTACTTGAACTACAACCTCATGCTACTTAATCTGACTCCTACCCTCTCAGCTTTAACTGCATATTCAAACAGGAAACATCAATTTAATTGTATGAGTTATAATAAGCTAAAAGTGGCTTAATAACACCTCAGAAAGCAGCCGTGGCTATAGTTAGTCATTATATTTTATGGTTTTTGTGTCTTTTGCATTTTATTGTTATCCTGTCACTCTCCTGCTCTAGGCTCGGCAGCAGCAACACTAATGTCGTCTTTGGGGAAATCAAGTTTTTCCTTTCCTTTTATGTAAATGTCTTGGATCAGTGTTGATTATCATGAAAACCAAAAAAGTGTGTGTTTGTTCTCTGCCTGAATGCCAGGAAAGAGGACGTAGCAACCACTGTATTTTTTATTCATCATGAACTCCTTTATTTGAATTGTTCTGAAATCAGAGAGACAACTTTGCAATAATTATCATACAAACATACTTGAAATATACCTATACACTTAAAACTGATCTTAAATGGCAGTAATGGTCTTTTCTGTCTTTTCTCTCATCTTCAAGACCCCCCTCTTTCCATAACCCACTGCAGAAAAAGCATGGAAACTCCGTAAGTAACACTGTTTCACTGCACACTGTACTCTACAACAAACCCATAATCAAACAGCACACCAGTTAGGATTCATTGTGCTCACTGGCCAGCTATCAGACCATCAAACACAGACAGTTTCCTATCCAAATAGAATTGTATTCAGCAACTTTATTTCTACAAAGTGAGATTTATACAGTACATTTGGAACACTGTAAGCAAAACTGCAGAATCTGAACAGTAAAATATTATTCATATTATTCAGTAACATTATTGTACAAAGTAAATTCACTTGTAGATATGCAGTATACATATTAATATGTATAATAAATAATATAAAAATGAAACGATCATATATAACAACTTATCCTGTTGATACCTAAATGACAACTTAACATCATTACTGTTGGATGAGCATACATTACATCGTCTGACCTGAAATCCTCATCTGGTTTATCAGTGTATCAAATGTGGCATTACAGTAAGTGGTTGAAGTCTGTTGTGTCAGAGTGAGCAGAAAAACACTTGCTTCAAACTAAATAGCTTGCTTAGGTTTATACCAGAGCTGTATGAGTGGAGGCAGGAGTGTCTGTTTGTGATGTGACAAAAGCACAAACACAACTTTACATGCAATACACAACAACAGTTTATTGTGGTTCAAAGGGTCAGACAAAGCAATGGATCTGTTTAACAATGGAGGATGTGTTGAAATGTAACTGCTTGAATAACTTGAATGTGTTTAACCCAATACAAGTTAAATACTATAATCATGAAGCAACACGAAGCATGTTGAATCTAACTGGACCTTCTGACTGGTGGTCAGGGTCAGTCTCTTGTATGGGTTTCATAATTAGAATATATTCCTCATCTCTCTCTCCTGGAAAACAGTACAAATAGAGCATGCCACTTTCTGTCATGACTTAGGAAATGCAGGATTGGACACAAATGCAGACAATGCAGGCAGAGCGGTAGAGTTTGATTGTGTATTGTCAAAGCAAGGGTATATGTAGGCTTACAGACAGGTGCTGTTAGAAAGGCAGGCAGACAGGTACAATGGATCTGGGCCGGTATATATATGAATGGCTGATGAAGGAATGAGGTGCAGGTGGGGAGATGGGCGGGGAAGCTCAAGTGAGGGGAAAGAGGTGATTGCAGGGCAGATGGAGTGACAGGATCTGGAGTGAAAGGACAAAAGCCAGAGGGCACCTGGTGGACAGGTAAAGAATAGGAATTGGTTTTGTTTGGAGAAGTGGGAACGTGGCTGGAGAGAGAGACAGAGAAGCAGAAGTTATTTCACCTCATGTTGTTCATTTCATTCAAGGCGTACCTCTTAGTAGTTCACAAGATAAAGTCCATAGAGTGAGTCCTATGTTTGCTTTTAGACTGGTCTAATGCAAGATAGACACTTTTATTTTGCCTGAAAGGTTGGCCACCCTGCCGCAAGGGGATCTCAGAGCCAAGAGCTGCTTCCATTTTACATTATATGATACCTTCTCACAGGACAATAAGACAATGAACAACACCCGTTGCAAATGCAAATGAAGCTTAGTTGCTACACTTATAACTAAATGTTTCTAGTAAAATATCCTTTAAATGTAAAACTTTTTCAGAACGCGCAAACCTTTGTGCAGGAGCGAACAGACCTTAGCAGCTTAGCTTGGCTAGGTCATGTTTCTTCAGCTTGAAAAGAGTCATAATTTACGTAGAATACATAGGAAAGTGCTCCTATTTAAGATTACAATAAAATGATCAGACAAATAGACCACTTTGTGCAACAGTGGACATAGACATCTGTCTGAAGTCTGATTATTTATTAGATCTAAGCCTTGCTGAATCCAATCGACAGTATATGCTGTATGTGGTGGAACTAATAACATTAATCATGGCTCTATGCCAGTATGCAGCATGCACAAACTAAAGCCCTGGCATTGGCACACCTAAATGGAAAGTATCCACCATTATGTTACACCGGTATTAGACCAAGTCCAAATGTCCGCCATGAGAAAGGTCTGTTGTGCTCAGAGGAGCAGGGCCTGAGTAAAAAAATATATCATCATCCTACACACTCCTCCACTGGTTATCTTTAAATTACTGCATACTGGATGCTATTTTAAAATGACATCACCACAAAAACTGCAATTTTATTAACTGCTTGCATGGATTAATAACAACACATTAATTTTATTTTCAATATTGTATTTATTTTCTGATTATTCAACTAGCTAAACTTATTGGAGTGTCAAAAGGTAAACCTGGTGTTATCCTATATTTTTCATGTTGTCAACAAATCCCATGAAAAGATCAAAACTAACAATGAACGTGAATTAAGTATTGTGTGTGTATCCAAAGCCTGATATATCTTATTCCTTTGAGCCATAGAGCACCACTGTTGTCCAAAAACTATTAAAAACACATCAGTGAGCCACACTGTTGCACTGGGTGATGTGTTCCTTCATTACCATGGACACACACACACACACACACACACACACACACACACACTGTAGTTTATTTTGACTCAATCCCACAGACATCATCCTATTACCTAAACCTACTACTTACTCGTGTTTTAGTGACATTTGTTAAAAACTACAGTGAATAGCTGTTTCAGGAAATGACTTACCCTTTAAAAAAGAAAGAAAAGAAAGTTTATAGAATTTACATCTTCAGTGGGATCCAAATGGCTTGGGTCTGAGTACCACAGACAGGGTAGGGGATACGGAACATATTGGGTACATCTCAAGTCTCTTATTTGACATCTCCTCGGTCCTCGGTCCTCGCTTGAACCGGAAGTTGTTCTGCTCCGCCATCTTGAAGGCCGTCTCAAAGCTCTTATTTCTGCTCTGAGGAGCGAGGATCGAGGAGCGAGGAGGGATATCTGAGGAGCCATGAGCGAGGATACACGAGTGCAGCCTTCACGGAAGACTTTTACCAGCTGACACGCCCCCTTATTGGATATCGGTTATTGATTCGATACTGCAGCTGATCGGACTGATGGAGTGAAGACAGATAACAGATTAAACTCAAGTGTATCACTCCCAAGTTTTATATTTTATTTGCATGTATTTATTTGAATCTGTGTTAATTGTAAGTCTGAACAACAAAAGAACCATAAACAACTTTCTTCATTTATTAGAAAGATTTTTCTTTTCATGATCTGTTATTTCCCCGATTCACTTTTACTATGGATACAGTTAAAGTCAGAGAGAGTAGGAGAGTCTGTCTGTCAGCAAGAAATCATTTACATAATTTTCATTCAGTCACGTGTGAGGCTGATAATTCCTGAGCGTCGAGTTTGATGTGAGTTACATCACTTCAATTTTCCCTGAAACATTTAGCGTAATACATAATTTCAAATGTTCAAAAGACGCCCTAATCATATTCTAGGTTATTCAATAATAAACGCAGGACAGACTACACAGTATAAATACAGAGTGCAGGTTGTTTATGTTACAGAGTGCTACTACTGCTGCTCTGCCAGAGATAACTTGCCTTTATTAGTATTAGCGCTGTGCACATGTGTGCAGATACAAACTCCATCAAAAGTCTCTACAGCTATTAACCTGACTGACAGCTCATCCAGCTGCGATCAGCTGCCGCCGTCATCTGAAACAGACGTCGCTTCACGTGACGCTTCAGAGGAAAGGACATCTCATGTCTCTAAAAACAGATTTCCTCATTTCTTCTCTCCTCCATGGTTTCCTCTTAGTCCCTCCCGCCAGGGATGCATGGAGAGACTAAGACGCAAGGAAAAGACGCAAGTGAGGGAAACGTGGATGCATTTAAGGACTTGAGATGTACCCCTTGAGAGACGGACTAACACATTTTTGGTTATGGTCTTCTAATGACATTTGTTGACAATTAGAAAATATAGAGTATTACCATCCTTTTCAGTTCAGTTTAACTTTATTGTCAGACTCAGAGTCCATTCGAAAAAACAAACAAGGTACAATACATACGTTAAAAGAAAAAAGAAAAACTTTGCCACTTTTTATAAGACATTTGTACCAATATTTCCACAGGGGTGACTGGTATCGTACAACACTGAAACTAAGAGTTGACAGCAGCATGATAATGGTGTTCTGAATCATTCAGTCGACAAATAAATGTGTACATCAGATTTCACAATAGAGCCTGGGAAGTGTTGACTCGTTGACTCATAAGCTCGTCTTTTTAAACTTGGCCCACAATCGAGAGGAGCGCAGTATGCTCTAAAGAGACTTATTTTAACATGGTCTGGACACATGTAGAATTTTCTTGCCAACATGTTCTCTTGAGCATATAATATACAGCACTGCCTATACATGTCATGGCCATCAGACATTTGATCTGTAATGAAATGGTAATGTATTTTGTTTAATTACAAATAATATGGAAACAAATATGGAATGTTAAGGTCCTTATCCCCTTTTGTTCTACATATCATGACAACGCTCTTTTTAGCATTGTATTGCAAATTATGTTTGACACCATAATTAGAGCATACATTTAGCAGCTGTTGAAACCCAGCACTGCTAGGAGAAAGAATAGCCAGATTGTCGGCATACATAAGATGGTTTATTAGGGTGTTACTAATCATACAGCCAGTTTTGCATTCTCTTAGTTGGTCAGATAAATCATTCATGTACATGTTAAAGAGGGCTGGTGAAAGTAGCCCCCCCCTGTCATACACCATTACCAACGCTAAAGGGAGCGGAGACTATGTTGCCCTATTTGACCTGCATACTCTGGTTGGCATACCAGTATGCCAAGGTTCTTATCATGCTGTCAGGCACGCCCCTTTGACTGAATTTCAGAAACAACTTTTGATGATTAACTCGGTCAAAAGCCTTAGAGACATCAATAAAGCTGATTTGAACAGAGGACTTTGCCTTCTATACATTTCAGCTACTTCTTTCAAGGCATAGATACACCAATCAGTACCATGCTTGTCCTTGATGACAGGCACAAGAGTTACGGACAACATGGAGTCTGGCAACAGTTCATGAGTCATAAAGCCAGTAAAACAAATGGCAAGAAGAGCTGCAACCTTTGGGCTTTCAAGCGTAATGTGCTCTGCAGTGGTTTGATCTGAACCACTTGCTTTATTATCAGACAGCTGTGTTATGGCTTGACAGGCCTCGTTGGTTCCCAATGTATCACTGTTGGCAATATTGCCCACTTTGTATGGGTTACTTTTAACACAGTTAAAAAAAGCAGAGCAATGTTGCTTCCACAACTCAGCTTTATTATCGGCTCCAGAAACTCCCTCTATAGTGCATGGTAGCAATGTATTGCCCCTGTTCAGAGCTCTCACCTCTTTCCAAAAGTTCATGACATTGTTACAAAGTAGCTTTTCAGCCATAGAGTCCGCTGTCATTGTTTGCACACATAACGAATCACATATTTATACCTAGCATTGGTGAGCTTTTTGCAATCCAGGACAGGCACCTGTCTGGGTCTACCTGCCAGAGCCCAACAGTGCTAGCTGCATCAATAGTGCTAATTCAATAGTTAAGCCATGATGCTGTTTGCCAGGCTTCACTTATGTAAGAATAGCTATCTGCATGTAAGAGCAGTTGACTGATTCTTATCATCACAGAACTGTAACATATGTTTAGCAAACAGTGAACATTTATCTGAAAGGTCAGCATTCATATCACCAACCACGTAAACACGTGTGGAATGATTATCATGAATAAAGGAATTTATAAAAGCAAGTCTATTCAAATATACATCCTCATTCTGTTGACACTCATAAGGTGTAGCCTATATACATTAGAGTTCTTTATTAATCTTTAACTGTGCAGCAATACACCAGTCAACTTCAGACCTGATGACGTTCATCACTGAGTCCAGCTTTTAGTACCACAGAATAGCCACACCTCCTGCTATCCTTCCTTTCACTATTCCCATAGTAAGATTAGCTGTGGATTCACCAACCCTGTGGAAGTTGTCATTAAAATTGTTCATTTTTCCCAAATCCTGCTTAGGTAAAAAAGTTTGTTGACAGTTAACATCACGGCCATGCTTTTCTTTAAGATAGTTGGACAACGTCTCTGCATCAAGGTCTGGTGAGAATTTGGTAGCAAAAACACCTACCAACTTTGTTAAAACCACTTTCACTTCAACGTTAGGCTTAGGCCTGCTTTGCACAGGTTTGTCAGCGCGCTGTTTTGCTAGGGCAGACTGACCTTCGGTATGATTCCTCATACATCTGCCATGTTTCACAACATAGTTCCATTTCGGCAAGTTTGGCAATGCTGCAATCCTTCCAGGGCTCACACATCTGTTCGCAGTAAAAACCCCTCTCCTGCCCCAACACGAATGTCCGGGGCCAACAACTTGAGATGATGGTGTGCTCCCACAAGAGATTCCAGCGTCACTTGATATATTCAGGCTATGCCTTCTGCCACGACTCGGCTCCAAATGATGCTCCATAACGGCAACTCTGCAATCAGTGGTCGTAGTAACAGTGCGCAGGTCTTTGCCAACATCAGCCTGAAGTTTTACTGCGTACTAACTGTGCAGACGCTCCATCTTGCAGAGCAGGTTTGAGACATCCATGTCCAGGTAGTGGGAGACGAATCAGGGGATGTTTTCTCCACACTCTTTTAAGACTTATAGGCAACTTTTAATATTATTGGCATCATTCTGGTTTCCTTTAAAGGCCACACACCATTGCTTAGTATCGGGGCAAAGTTCAAACAACACCTTTCTTGAAGACTCAATCCACTCAGAGTCGCAGTTCGAAGCTACTAGGACTAGTTTGTCCTGACTCATCATTTTTACTTTAACCGTGAGGAAGAAGAAACTCATCCTCTATGGTAACTTTGCCGTCAACAGTCATAAGTCGTAGGTTTGAATCGAGGCCGGCTATAAAGGAGCAGGCAAACCTCGACAGGCACTTTCCGCCATCGTGGAAATAGGTTTGAATGACAAAGAAACCCTAATAAACAATCGTTTATTATAGATTAAAGCCCCATGTCTAGAATTTGAACGTTTCCGTCATGTAAAATCATGTAAAATTTCTACATATAGGGGCTTTAACGAAACACTTACATATTTACTAGGTTTGACTGATCTGTACAGTCCAAATACAGGTTTGCTGTGTATGTGTGGATGCTTGCCAAAGTATTGATTGTATGACAACATGCATAGGCTTATATTTCACAACTCCAAGGCAACAAGATGGTACAGAGCAGTGCAACAGCTGCGTGGCCGTCATCAGCAAGTGATGCTGCCTCAGATGGCCCATGACTGAGAAGGACGTCTCATTTCATGATTTCACGAAATGCACTTTTCCATGATTTCTCCTTTCTCGTCCCTCTTCTACCTTTTTGTGTCTTAAGTGGGAGGAACTAAGATGTGAGGGGGAAAAAAACACAAGGCCAATGACATGCACCTAGAGGAATTTGAGTTGCATCAGTTGACTAGTGCTCTGGGTCTGAGAATGGTGGATTTTGGCCATATACCTTTAGAGTCAGAAAATGGAAAACTGTCTCAAACTGTCAAACAGTGGTCACATTTTTACTCATATTTCTTTCCCCTCTCTTGCCTTTATTTCCCTCTTGTTGCTGCATGATAGCCTTTCTTGTCTTCAAGCTTTTTCTCTGACATTTCTTTTTCTCAGATCTTCTCTGTGACTTACTAATGATTCTTTCCATTTCTGTCTTTTCCAACACTCTTAATAATAATATCAAGCTGCTTCCTCTCATTTTCTGTTGATTTTTCAAACGTACCTCTCATTTCACAGGCTTTCTGTTTACCTCCATATTCTCCCCACTTCTTACTGTCTGATCTCCCAACTTCTACAGGAGTCCACTTAGCCTCATTCCCAGCGTCGAGCCCTATTGGGAGGGGCTGGACGCAAGCAGGTACAAGCCCCAACCTTCCAGTCCTCAGTGAGTGTGCCAACTATTGTCCCTGTGTTCTTGCACACTGTATACACCCCTTTGCACTTTGGTTCAACCCTAGCTCCTCAGACTCCTGACCTGGCTGCATGCTTCTGGCCAAATGTCCCCACAAGGCAACAACAATACTGGTCGTGGTCTTACATTGATGAAAGATGAAGGATCTTCATCATTAGAAGATGTTGAAGAAATCCAAGTTCAGCCCTGATTGTTAGGCACATTCAAAGACACATGGGAGCATGACAAAATCAGTCTGCTAATTTCTCCCAGCTTAACACTTATCCCTGTTCAGGGCAGCAGGAGTAGATAATGGGACATATAATCTTCACTTTCATTTCATCATTTCTGGACTTGTTGTTGATGTTTCAGTGAATGAATCACCACTACCATACATTGAATGGCCATTACACTGTCTGTAGTTCACTAAGAAGATCGTGGTGCCTGACAGCATAAAGGATATACACTTATTCTATTTCTGGTTGAGAGTTAAATCAGAATTATCTTATTTTAAGAGCTATGAAATCATTCTTGAGATGTGCGTTCAATTACAGTACTTCACTCTTTTTTAAAGGAATAGTTTGACATTTTGGGAAATGCACTTATTTTCTTGCTGGTAGAGAGTTAGATGAGAGGATCGAAGCTACAGCCAGCAGCTGCTTAGCTTAGCATAGGACAAAGACCGGAGATAGGGGGAAACAGCTAGCCTGGCTCTATTCAAAGGAAACAAAATCCCCCTACCACTACCTCTACAATGGTGGCAGGCTAATTTTGTCACCATTGGACAGAGCTAGTCTAGCTGTTACCAGTCTTTATACTAAGCTAACTGGCTGCTGGCTGTTGCCTTATGTTTACCATACAGACATAAGAGTGGTATCAGTCTTCTCATGTAACTCTTAGCAATAAAGCAAATACACGTATTTCCCAAAAATGTTGAACTATTCCTTTAACATAATCCTTGTTTTCTGCATTGTGCACAGCACTCTGCTTATGATTTCTGACTATTTCTGTCGTTTGGGCTGTATGTGACCGTATCCTTGCTCACTCCTTTAAATCACTGTTTTACCTCCAAGTGACGTGAAACACTTTCTTTTTGACACTCCTGAATTGATAGTGTAGGCTTCACCACTATACCTTTCTCACTCCACATGCTGTCATAGTCAAATTATTTCTTCACTGTGCCTGTTACAGTAATCGACCTTGTTCCGTTAAATAAAAGTCAAGTGTTTTAATTGTCAATCTGCATTTTTTAGCTTGTAAAGATTACAATATCAGTGCCAACTGCTGCTCATGACAAGATGTGTAAGCTTATGAAAATCACTGTCTGCACTCTCTATTTTATCTAATTGTATAATGATTGAGTACATTTGAAGAACCTATATTTTTACAACATCAGTAGTAATCACTGAATCTTCATTCAGTGGCCATTTAATGAAGCAGTAATTGCTGTGTTGCCTTAATTTTCTTTTTGTCATGATACAGTCAGTTTGAAGAGCATCAGCAGTATTTTATTGTAATGTATACTAAGCACATGAGGGGAGAATTCAGCATTTTATACAGCCTGCATTTTATTGTTTTGGCCACTATTTTTTAGAGAAACAGGGACGCAATAGCATCATCAGAGACAATTTAACAACATATTTTACATGGTTTTACAAATAAAAGTAATCTGAAAGCTTAAGAACAAGCCAAGTTTTACTAATTCATGAAGTTGATGATTTAAGATATTATTGTAACCAATAACTGCTACATTGTATGAGCAGTGTATTATGAAAAGGCAGCACATTGTCTTTTAAGATATGCGTAGTTGCTGTGATGTATGTGCTTCTGTTACATTGTATGTATGTTATCACTGTAGTTTATGACAACAAGCCACTTGATATTTCAGTATTATTTGTCTTGCTTAATAAAGCAGATGTGATGTTTCACAGGAACCATATCTGAGGAAGCATTGCACCCTGGAAACAAACCTGGAATATCACATGTAACAGTATTTTTCATTAGCAGTTTCCTTATGAGGACTCTATTTATAACAAGGTCATTATAAGCACAAACCTTTGTTATTCCACTGTGGATTGGATATATGTTTAACTTTCCACTGAATAAAGTAATTGTGGCTTCAAAACAAATCATGGTTTTCATTTCCTCCTTCCTGTAAGAAGACATGTTATAGCCATTAACAAAAATATCTTGCTAAATGAAACAGATGTTCATATCATCTACTTTAAAGTGTGTTGTGTACTGGTCATATTCTCAAATACACCCATTTGATACCACCCAGAATTCTCAACCTCAAATTTGGCTACAGAAAACGGCAGTTGCCCCAATTGGGCCATCTCAGCTAGCTTTCATGATGATTTTGGCACAACAATCAGTTTTAGTCCAAGCTATAATTGGTAATATTCTCACTCTTCTGTATCTGTCTTGGATCAAAGCCTCTTCTTTCTCCCCTGTCAGTTACACCTGTCTGGCATACCAGAGCGTTACATTGCTGTTGATGACAACTACCTCCACCCTATTGCTACAATGCTGCTCAAATCTAGTTCGAGTCCAGCTCTTTTCTCTTTTGATATTGTCATGGATATATACTTTTTGGCCTGATCTAACTTTTCTAACACAGCAAGGGGTAAGCATTTTTTAGATATTTACTGAAATGTAAAAAGTATTGCTCCATTTCAACTTTTATTTGAGGGTGTTTATATCCATAAATATCCCGTTATTGTTTAACAGTGTCAAAAAGTTGGGGGAACTATGTAAAAAAAAAAATGGCTGCAAGTCCTACACTGTTCAACCAGTATGACCACCCTTAAAGGCCCTAAAATCCCATTTTCTCAATCAGCTTCTGACTGTGAGCAATGGGGTCCTACATGAACACACTATTTTCTGCCATATTCTGAACAGTTTTGGTTATTTCACTTTGAGCATATCATATTTCTTTTTTCTCTGTGCTCTTCTCATTGCTTTAAAATAGGCGGGGCTCGGTTGGAAAAATTTGATGTCACATACGTCCAGGCACCAATCAAATTTAGTTTTTAGTTTGTTCACTGTCAATCAAATCTGATCAAATCACACACAGACAGTCCTGATGAAGCATTTTTTAAATGTTAAACTCTCAATAAATGTTACCTAAAGATTTTTTTTTCTTTGATGTTGCTTTTTTAGTCATAAACATTCATGAATGAATGAATTAATTAATATTATTAATGTTTTAAAAAAATACTTAAGATTTGAAGATAAGTTTTCAGGGGCTTTAAAGATGAAAGTCAGTTCTTTGTTAAATAATGTTATTTAATTTCAAATTAAATGTGCTGGAATATGGAGCAAACACAATTGAAAATGTATCACTGTCCAAATAAATTGCACTCCAGATAGCAGGAGTGAAAGGTTCTGTGTGGGTATTAACAAACCAGTTTGTTGTTGTCAGTCTTTTCTCACTTCTTTGTAATGGAATTATGCATGAAATTAGTTAGAGATTTATTCTGGTCCATTTATTGTATAATTTAGTGTGTGATATCCCCTCCTTCTGTGCACCTTCCTGACTACTTGACAGAAGAACTAATGTTTTGTGTCACCAAACCTGTGCATCTGCACTCTGTTAACCCTCACTTTTCAAGCGAAGTATGTGTCCAAATTAAGTCCAGTGGTGGAATGTAACTAAGTACATTTACTCAAGTATTTTCCTCTCATGCCACTTCACACTTCTACTCCACTACATTATTGTACTTTTTAATCCACTACAATTATCTGACAGCTTTAGTTACTAGTTTTACTACTTTACAAATAAAGACATGAAAAAAACCTATGAAAATGTATAAGTACAGCTGAAACAATGTCAGTTGACAGAAAGTTAATTGGCAACATGATGATAATGATAATTGTTCAGTCATATTTCATGCAAAAACATTTTATGTTCCAGCTTCACAAATGTGAGGATTTGCTGCTTTCATTATGGATTAATCAGCAGATTAATCCATAATGAAAATAATCATTAGTTTCAGCCCTATACAAAATAGTTAAAAATTAGCTCCAGAGGCACATGACGTGTCTTTTCCCATGCTCAACCAGAAGTATATAAAAGACTGATGGATTGAATTATGCATCAGCAAATTCACATACACTGCTGGCTGTTAGACAAAGTTCATAACATTTAGTATCAAGGGGAGTCAAGTCAAGTTATTATTATTCTCAGTTTCCTATAGGTATATGTGATATTCATATCAACTCAGCAAATGACACACAATGGGAACCCAGTTTATTTAGTTATGACATTTCTTTATTCTTAATTGTACTGATAATTAGCAGGCAACATATTTTTCAGGATACCTTTGTTCACTAATGACTTATGACTCATGAACAGGTATTTGAAGTAGAAGTCATAATCCCGTAAATGGAGTGCAGCCATCATTAGTTACACCTGTGCTTTTATTACTCATCTCCTTGTGTAAGGTGTGTTGTTTATTTTTGTTTTATTGTAGCTGGATTCGTCTTCAGCACCATCAGAGAAGCTTTGCTTTGCGCAGAGCACTGGATTTTGTGGATTTTTGGATATTCACTTCTGTATTCTTTTTTGTAGGTCATCTTCAGGAAAGGTGAGCCCAGAGAGCATTCATTCAAAGGCATCCCCGTCAGAATCATCTGAAGATAGTCATGACCAGCGTGGGAAGAAACCACCCCCAAGTCCAGGGAAGAAGGAGGAATTGTCTTTATACATGAAGACCAAAAGAGCAATAACAAGCAAGAAGTATAGCATCTCCAAGCATGAAGCTGAAGCAACAACACCCATTGAACTCATCAGCCGAGGCCCAGATGGACGCTTTGTCATAGATCCCACTGACGCAGAAATGTCTGTTAAGCCCCGGCGAATTGAGGGCTTCCCATTTGTGGAAGAATCAGATCTCTATCCTGAATTCCGGCAGTCAGATGAAGAGAATGACGATCCCAGGCCTCTGCCACCAGTTATGGCCCCCCTACGGCCTCACCAGATTTCCCCCATCTCCAGTCAGGAATCCTACCTGCAACCTCCAGCCTACAGCCCTCGTTTCCAGAGGCCCTTCGAAGGTATGACCATCATGGAGAGCAGTCGGCTCCAGGCCACAGGGCAGATCCGAGGCTCTCTCCACCACAGGGCTTACTATGGCTATCTAGGCCACCCTGGGGATCATGATCCCCCACCTCCTTTTTACATGCCTGATACCAGTCCACTCAGCTCCGTCATGTCCTCCCCTCCGTACCTTGCTGAAGGTCCTTTTGGTCACCCCATGATTCCTGAAGAAATGGGGGAGGGTGATTTCCCACAATATGCTGTCTCTGGTTTCCCACTTCCTTTGACACTCACCCCTTCCTCTCGTTCACCGGAGATTTGGCAGGGACTGGATTTCACATTTGCAAGTCTGGAGGGGCCCCAATTCATTTTTCCACCACATCACCCTTTGCATTTCCGCCACGACTCCCCCTATCCTCCTCCACCTCATGTTCTTCCCCTTAGTGCTTTCCAGCCCTCCTCCCTTCCAATGCCGACTTACCCAGCTGTCCTGCCACTGGAGGCCCCAAAGAGCCACTCAAGCAAGTCTCCCAGCAAGGCAAAGCCTCATGGCTCCCCAGCCAAGCATTTAGCTATGCAAGAGGCACATTTAGGGCAGCTAAGACACACAAGCCACGGTATGGGTGTGCCGGTTTTGCCTTACACCGATCCAATGGCCCATATTGTCCCTAGTACATTCAGTAGTCTGGACACACGATGGTTTGAAACCACCCCTCGTTTCAGTCCCAGACAGGCTCGTAGGATGGATTCCGGCATGCATCAGGTGGTTCTCCAGCCCTCTCGACTCTCACCCCTCACCCAAAGCCCCCTTAGTTCTCATGAAGGTTCCCCAGAGATTGTAGTACGCCCCCGGCCACGTCCCAGCATTGTCCAACCTCCCATACCCCCAGAGATGTCTGAGATTACCCTCCTCCCTCCTTCCACAGCCAGCTTCTCAAGGAGATCTTCCCCCTCCTCCTCACCTGCCCAAGGCCAGGGTAGCAGGAGAGCAAGTCCCAGCTACCGTTCCCACATGGCCTTTGCCACCTCTGCAACCAGCTACCCAGCTTCCCAGTCCCCGTCACCCCCCATGGAAAGCAGCAACATATTTGGGCAGATGCCATCTCAGAGGAGGACTGAGGAGGAGATCCTTCCATCTGAGCCCTCTCCACCCCAGTTGTCAGCTTCAGGGTAGGTGCATTAGGCATGCAGAGAGGGATATCATTTGAGTCATCTGCCCCAACCCATAATGCTTTGATGTGTGAAGTTGCTCTGACATTTTGGTTACTGAAGTGCTGTCAAATACCAATCAATTTAAAATAATCTCTGCAGCAAATTACTTTTGTAGATTAGTTTCTGCTTTTTTTCTTTTATTAGCACTTGAAAATGAAAACTTTATGGTTGAAGGAAAACCATTTTGTTGTGATGATTCATTTGATGAGCTCTGGAAGTTTTCAGTTTACTTTCAATTTGGTCAATGCTGCTTTTCATGTCAGACATCAAGTTAGAGGTTTTCACCCATTGAATCTGTGAAGCATTGTTCCAAAAGTATCACCTTGAAGAATACATTGCATTTTCCAGTGAAAAGTCCAAAAAGTATCAACTGTGAAACAAATTATTTGTTGAATTGACAAGAAAATGCATTTGCTTCACAGATTACATTTCAGACCTTTTGGGGCTACAATCCATCCGGATGAAAAATACTATTGCCAGTGAACTGTGTAATTTGTTTGGCACAAGCCCCTAAAAGCCTGGGAATTTGCAGACATCACCACAGGATCCCTGTTTTTCCATCTTTATCATGCGTTACCCTGCTTTCACCTAACAGGAGGAATCCCATAATGTTCATCCAATTGATTCCCCAGACAAAACAAACACCCATTGTTATGTCTAGCTCCAAGCCTTTGAAGGTGCCTTTATCATGCGGAGGGATGCTTTAAGAAGAGTTCATCTTGGCAGGCCCTGCGGCCCATCCTCGGCCTTAGTAACCTAACTGCATGACCAATTCTCCCTTCCCTTCCAACCTCTCAGATTTTCTCCTACCCTACGTCCCCTTCACTTTCTGTAACCCTCCTCTCCCCAACCCCTTTAATTGCCCCCAGGACACCCCCAGGTCTGACTACGAAGGAAAGGTTGTTGGGCAAAGTGTGTCACAGGGCCTGTCCGCTTCTCATGTACTGCAATGTCTCCATCATTATGAATTAGGGGCAGTATGGTGGTTCTTGATGGCTCCTGGAGTCTTACCTGCTTTGTTTTTGATTGATCTCAGCTATCTGGGCAGCGTTGTTGTGACCAGGTCCTCTACACCGCAATAGGTAAGGGTTGGATCCATGTCTGAAAGGGGGGGGTTAGCAGGTGGGACTTTTTGATCACCTCGTCCTTTAAAGGGGAATACAAGACTTTGAGTCTTTGTTTGATTTGTTCCTTCCTTCAGTCAACACGTGTAGTTTATTTCATTTCTTTCCTTTTTCCTTTTTCTCAAAGTGGCTATGCATTTTAAGTTCTGCAGTCTTCAGTACATTATGCATTCTTACTGATATGCATATGCCATCTGTTAGCTAATAGATTAGGTCAGAGATGTATCACCAACATGATTTCATGCTTGAGTGGTTTGCTAACTGACCACATTCACATGCAATTTTTTAATCAGTTAATAGCAATACATCATTACAGATAAATCTTACTCAGGTTTACACATAAATATGACAATAGGAAACTCAAACTAATTTAACTATTTATTCAAGCATTTATTGGTTACTTGGTTCACTATTCTGAAAATGAGTTTGGCAAATGTCACCCATTGCTATATAATACATTTTAGGGTAGAGTTTGGTGCAAAGGCTAAAGAAAACATCTGTGCATGGCCAAACTGGACTATACTCAACTGAATAGTAACAAGCTTCAGACATATTTCTACACACAAACACCTTTAATCTAGAGATAAAACCACACGTAAGTTGTCGCCTATATGTCATGGGTTTGACATCAGCCAAAAGTTAAATGATTGTCAATGCAGAATAAAGCTCCTAAAAAGGTCTCCTATAATTTGATTACGTTTTGACAGTGTACTGTAGGTTGATGGTATTTTGTACAAGCTCGGCCCTCTATTGACTTCTCTATTGATTTGCCCTAATGAGACTCTGACCTGAGACAGATCAATGCACTCGACACCCAGTTAGGTAGTAGTATGCCATAATTGAGCGGGAAGATTGGTGTTTATCTCCCTCATCTCCCCTTGAATCTATGCAAAGAACTTAGTAAACTTCAGCAAACGTAACTGTTACAATCCAGCATAATTTCAGTACATCATCATGGATAAGACCTGCTTCTTCTGCTCCACTCCCATGTCGGCTCAAGACAGCCAGTCCACTTGCTTCAGTAGGAGTTCACTAAAGCTTTTCGTGCTTGTGCAAGTAAGCATGGCACGGGCCTCCACAGATGGCGCGTGAGCTATGAGCACGCACAGAGGCTTTGCTCAACACGTTATCCATTGCAGTATTCTCAGAAATGCCAGGGGGCGTACAATCAAAATATTCTGTGAAGAAGCAAGAAGTCAACAAGTGATACCGGAAGAACTTCATAGACCAGCATGGTGGCACACTCTGCTATACAGCTCCTCAATGCTGAGGAAGAATTGTAATTAATTGTAAACTCATATCTATTTATGGACATATTTTATCGCCTTTTATGTAATATCCCTGTAAACAAAGATGTCAAGTATTTATGAATTACTGTAACTACAGATACAAGTCTTAGACAGGAAGTCAACTCTCCCCATTTCACATAACAGTCTTGCTATATTGGAAACTTATTTTCAAGCACAACTTTAGTTCTCATAATGTTCCTATTTGGAATAACAATGTATTCTGATGAAATGAAGGAACTTTTGTATTCAACAAAGTCAAAAAAAGCCCTGCCCACAGTGGATGCTTAGTCTAAAAGATTTGGAGGTGCACGACCATGCACCGCGAAGACTTGCGGAGCCTATGTGCTCAACGCAAGAGGCGCAATGACATTACTTTTGCTACCAAATGCATGGTCAAGGCCTGGCAATCAAACTAAGGAATTGCGCATGTCAAGAATACAGTCAGTATTCCCTCTTCCTCTCTTTAGCCCAGCAGTAAGCCATCTCTCCTGTTTGGCCATCTTCCTCAGGATGGAATCAATTGCTGCTCGATCCTGTCCAATTTCTTACATGCAAATGCTGCTCAGGGTGCAGCTTTAGCCTAGCCTTCTTTGGAGGCTCCCTCACCTGTCTCACTCACTATGGGAATTAGCTGATTTCCGATGAGATTGTTAAGGATTACAATGCCCACACTAAGGCAGCAGCCTTTCTCAGGATGTCTCAAATCTATCAACTGTGAGAGAACCATGTGTGCAACTTACAGTAGTTCAGACACAGGCACCTTTGGATGAGCCATTTGATGCTCAAGGAGCATGAGTGGGGAGCGCTCCTCAACATGCCATTCCTCCAACTCACTCTTTGGACCCAACATCCAGTTAGATGTTAAAGATGTTCGGCTGCTCCAGGTAATCCTGGCTTCCTCCTCCCTCTCAGTCTAAAGATGAGCCTAGTAGGGGTTTGGAGGACCAGCCTCATCAGGCCAGCAAAGAATAATGCTAATAATAAAGGATGTTGTATCACTCATTACTTCCTTTAAATAAAAAAAAACCAATAGTGAAGTCCATTAGACGGCAACACACATAGTCATAGAACTTGAGTTACATCCAGGTAACATTGATATGTCATTATAAAAAGCAAATATGCTGTTCTCAGCAGGTATAATTACCAAGTATTTTGGTGTCTTGTGTCTTTCTGTACTATATTACAAGGTGTGGCGTACTATGCATTTATGAAAGGGTGGTCTATGTGGACTTTGTTCCACACATCTTTATTCTCAGATAATCACTTTCTAAAAACTTTCTTAGCATTCTCCTCAAGCGTGACACATTCTGCCATTTATATTTCACAGATGCTTGTATTGTATGACACCAATTGAAAATATTTTGGACCCCAATCTCCAAGTAATATTTTGTAAGATTGGCGTTATGGTGTCACATTAAGCTGTGTGTCCACTGGGAGCCATCATTCACAGCTCTTTTTTTTTGCATTAACAATAAAGCAGAAATGCTGTTGCATGTTACTAGCAGTGATGAAAGCTTAGCATGTGTGAAGTTCTCAGCGCACCAGTTTCAAGAAGTTAAAAAAAGCTTTTATCAGAAATGCACCAGATTCCTTGCAGGTTTTGAACAGCAACAGAGCAATAGCAGGAGCCATGACCAGCACTTCCCGCAAGCATCTCTTTAGCCCGAATAACTTAAAGCAGATTCCTGGTGGACACATGGCCTTAATCCCCTGTATAAAGCATCTGTATAGAGCATGAATCAAACCATCTACTGTAAGTATACAATTGCACTTGTAAGTTTGGACTGCAGAACAGTTCTCACTGCCATGTGAAGCAAGTGTCCTGCCAAAACAGCTTACGCACTTCTTTTTATCCTAAGGAACAAATATTTTGCCAAGGGCTTGCAGAGTGGGGGCACACAGGGGGCTTGAGGACCCCCTTATGTTTGAGTGGACTGCCCAATGAAGTGCTTTTGAATGTATTCCCCTTTAAAGTCGTGTTCCATGTGCAAACTGCCATGCATGCCATCGCTAAATATTGCTCCTCCGTTTAAAAAAAGAATCAATTCTATGGATAAATTCTTGTTACATTTGTTGTCCTAGTGCTTCGCTTTTCTTTGGCTTATTTTTCATTATGTGACTGTTCCCGAGTAGTCATTTTCCCCTCCCGCCATCTCTCCCCCTGTCAGCATGGTGAAGCCCATTGTAGACAGTATCCATGTCTATGAATACATATTGATGATGCTTTGTTGCTCAGCTGTGATTCTCCCCCTTTACTAACGACCATCGGTTTCTCTCTGCAGCCACGGTGGGAAGATGGCCTCTCTGTAATGCTATTTGTTTTCTGTGCCTTGAGAGAACCGAGTATGTGTTTGTGGCAGAAATGTGTGGGCTGCCAACTCATAAGTGCCTCCATGAATGGGAGGGAGGTCTGTAGATGCAATCATGAGCAGCTGAGAAATATACACTCCACACCACGGAAACATTTGCACCTGTTATTTTCAGAGTGGGATAGTTTATTTTTTTAAATAATTATACAATCAAACAAATCATCAATTGAAAGGTCTTGCTTACATTATGTCAAAAATCTTCTTCAGTTTTGGAGAATTTTCCTCTGAAACCAACAGTGCAAGTCTTTTTAAATGTTGTATCTTCTCAAAAACTTAACTCACTGTTTTAATCTACACCATGAGGAAAGTGTATGGTTTCAGGGATCGTGTAACACTTTGCTTTTTTCTTTGAATAAAGATTGTTTGGATCAATTTGAGCAAGATATCTTAGATGTCCCTGAAGGGCAATGAAATTTCAAGGTGCACAATTGAATATACCATCTGGATTTATGAACTTTTTTTGTGAAACATAACGATCAATAACCTAAACATAACTGTTAGTAAATCCAGATGATGTACAAGGTTTTGGTAATAGTAGAATTAATCACATTGTTCTTCAAACCTTTGAAAACAAAAACTTTTTCCTGGATTTCAGAGTATACTACTCTACTACTCTTTAGGTATCTCACATTGATCCTTCGGCAATGTGCTGCACCTCTTGCTTAGCACGAGCAGTGCTGTTTTGAGATTGTGTGGGTTTCTGGTTTCGTTGCGCTCCGTAGTGCAGAAACACAGTCCACTGAGCATGTTTGGCCTGGAGTTACCCGTTTTTCCCTCTCTCTGTTCTTTATCCAGAAAACGTCGAGGTGCGCTGAGTGCCCTTTCAGGGTCTGAGAGGATTGATGCACTGAGATACCAACGAATTAAAAAGGCCAAGAAGATGACAATAAACAACAATAACTCCAAGACCAGAAAGAAAGCAGGTGTGAACCCTGTTCCTCTCTGTTCTCACTTTTTACACAGTAATATATTTACAAACTTGCAACATTATGGTAAAAAGCTTTTTTTTTTTTTTTGCTTCTCAAATATACTAAGGATACATCATATTTATTTGTGATAGCATCAATTCCTCTGCCAAGGGAGTTAGATAGCTGTAACATTTCTTCCCCCTCTGTGTGTCTGTCTGTGTACCTGTAGGTATACAGACATGCAGTATATCTCAAAAACTGTGAAATGAATTTGCACAAAACACTTGGCAGAGAGGTTAGAACTGAATAACCTTTCACAGCCATTTGCCAAAGAACGACAAAAATGGTTTATAATGTAATATAATGTGATGTTTATACTGTAATTCCAAATTGTTTGTGAAACATGAAAGTTTTGTGTCTGTCAGTAGACATAAAAAGCAAAAATCCACTGTTGACTCCATTAAACAAGACGGGGTCAGATATGGCACGGGATATTGTAAAAATGTTTTTACATTTCTAAAAAGACACTTTAAAAGGAGTACTCCAGTGATTTAGCATTGCAATTCCACAAAGTTAGGGGACTCACAAGAGACAGATTTAAAAAATGGTCAAAATCAAAGCAGCAAAGGCCAAGCTATCCTGACTAGTATTGTTCAAGCTCCAAAAGAACTGAATCCTACATATCCCATAATGCAACTCAATAGCATCTTTTATTTGACCCCCTGCTTCGTAAATGCCCACTTCCATTCAAACGCGCACCTACAGTTTGTAATGCAGACTTTCTGTTAAAGATTTTAAGTCTCAAACCCAAGACAAGATTACCTTGATGATATCATCAGGGTTATTTTTTCAAACCTTAAAGTGCTCCCTTCACAGCCACAGAAGACATTATACAACTACTTTCACTGGCTCAGTAGTACTCCTTCTAACAGGTAAACTAAACTTCATGTGTAAAATTGGTGGAGTGACCCTTTAAATTCAACAAGCATCTGTCATATCCCATTTAAAGTATGGTCATAAAAATGTGTGCCTTTCATGATTTTATGACCCAAAAGTGTTCAAGCACGACACACCACATAAAAGTTTATGTTCTTATTTATTAATCACTTTTTTCTTTTGCCTAAATTATCACAAGATAATTTCATGATAAATAAACAAGAACACATAACTAAGCTTTTGAAACACTAAGCAGTAAAGTTTACTTTGACTGATTTTGACTTTTGGGTGTTCAGTTTTTCAAGTCAATGAGACTCCACACAGATGCTGCTGTATGGGTTGATGTCTGTATGGAGTTTTACTGACCCGTGTCTTCATGGGAAAAAAGTAAAGGGTACAATATTGATATTGGTGTTTTCAGCAATTCACTTTCTTGCTGAAAGTTAGATGAGAAGATTGTTACCACTCTCATAGTTTGCTGAATATGAAGCTAGAGTCAGCAGGCAATTAGCTTAGCTTAGCATAGAAGACTGGAAGCAGAAATGTAAAAACAACAAGTCATGGTTTTACGGGGAGTTACATGCTGGAACTATTTCTTGGTCCAGACCGTGACTTCCTGGAGCCTTGTTGTCACCATGAGGTTGCCTGGCAACCAGCGGAGACTCCAGGAATTAGTGAGTTTAAGAGGTACTGGTAGGTGGATTTTGTTATCTTTGGACAGAGCCAGGCTAGCTCTTTCTTCCAGTCTTTGTACTCAGCCAAGCCAACCATGTGCTGGCTGTAGATTCATACTGTATGAGAGTTGGGTCAAACTTCTCATCTAACTCTCTGCAAGAAAGCATGTTTCCCAAAAGAATATTTTAGAAAAACAGCTGCTGACAGATAAACTGAACTTCAAGGTACATACAACATACAGTGCATTGTACACTGAACTCCTTCAATCCTCTCTCTGTGGCCTCATCCAGAAGTAACAGCATTACTTCAGGGAAGTCATGGACTGTATCATTTGCATTTTAATTGCAATAGATATAGATGTGGACTGCATGGTGTAGTCATGCTTTCACTTCACATGGTAAAATTAGATAGTGGTGGGAAAGGAAATGACTACTATAGTTATGTCAGTGCCACTGGGAGTTCTGGTGTCAGTGACCTGCCTTTCATCTCCCCTCCACCAGGTGTCTCCACCTCTCAGACCCAGCAGGCCTACACCTCTCAGGTACTCCAGCCCGAAGAAGCTCTCTACCTCCGCAAGAAGAAGAAACGGCCCATCCTCCATGACCCATATACTCGCTTCTCTGCTCTGCTGTACCGCCGCCCACCCCGAGAGGACCAGAAGGCTATTTTGGCCAGCATGGACAACATAGACCTAGACCATGCCACCCTCCTCTAAAAGCCCTTGAGGTCAAGGTCACAACCATGCAATACGCCCCCATTCCAAAATAACACTAGCTACACACCAGATGGAAAAAAACAACACAATCAATTAAAGATGCAACTTATCAGCAATTAAGGGTAATAGCACTAAATTTTAGCATTCAGATGTGGTATATTCTGTAACTACACCCTTGGTCAGTTCAATCCGCATTAGTAAGCATTATGCCATGTTCATGAGCTAATCTGTGTTGACAACAAATGTACTTGGAAGAATCAGAAATCAGATCAAGAACCTTCAAGAATTCTTTTCAGACACCAAATTTATTTTCCTCAGTAAAGTACAGATTAATGATTGTGTCTAAAAAGCTGTTCCCAACTCACTGTTAGCATTGGTGACTGGAATGGCATCACAGAGTCTGGGTTCTAAGGCTTTCCCTCTGAAAAGGTTTTAATTATTTTTTACAACTACTGATTGGGCCCAAATGCACAAGAATGGTCTGTGTATTGCTTAATATTCCCTTTAAAAAATGTGTTTAGACTTTTGGCGATACAAATCAAAATCATAGCTGCCACAGTTTTCCAAAGTTTTACTCCAGTGCAAAAAAGATTAATTCAAAAAGAGGCAATACATGATTACCAGCTCCTGCTTTTCCAATTGTTTTTTAAATTCCAGTTTTCCTACTCCAGTGTTACCATTTTTAATTTGAAAGGCTTCTCCAGGCTTGGGTCATGTTTCTTGTGCTGAGCCAATCCCCCCCCCACAAAAAGCCCTGCAGGTCTCTGTTTACAGCACCTTCCACGGGATCCTCTCCGCCAGCAATGTCTCTTATCTGCCGAGAAACTCACCTCACAAATATGGGTGTTCTCACTTCCTACCAAGTATACCTCAGAGCACAGGACACGAGACCACACAGCCACCAGGATCAGCCAGCAGAACAAACTAGCCTTTTTCATCTCTTTAGTCACTATTGTGTTCCCCTTGCTTTTCTTATAATGACGTGTTCTAGTTTTCCATTCTTACATGTACTCCTTCTAGTTTGTTATATGCAAATATGTTGAGTTAATTCAATTTATGTATCTTGCAGAATGATAATTCTGTCACATAAGTGAACAAATTCAACTTAATTAATTTGCTCATGTTTTCTGCTCTGTCGTAAATGATCAGGACGACAACCCTGAACTACTTTATTGGCCTACAGAAGGAATTCTATTGACTTTAACTATATGTCATTCCTTATTGAATAGATGTCATTCAGCAGTGAATCACACTGGGTTTCCCCAGGGGCTTACTTGCACATTTGCATTTCACACACTACAAACCATTAACAGGCACAATGAAAAGTGGTAATCACTTTCAGTTATTCTATATATAGTCATTTAATTGCTCCAATTATCTGCTCTGTCTTTAGCTTCTCATATCACATAACTGTTTGCACTGGAGCAAAATCTTGTCCATTTCCTTTGTGTGTGTTCCTGTACATCTCCTCCAGTTCTTCTACCATAGGTAGTGTAGAGGGTTCCAAATCCTATTCAGAAAGAACTATAGTTATGCCAAAAACAATTCAATTAAAAAACAAACAAAAAACAATCATATGTAGTGGAGGATAAGATTTTGTGCCATAGTATATAATAGTATTTTTTTCATACATATTAGAGGGCATAAAAAACAATGGCTTTGTTTGGCCTTAATGGAGCTTCTGGGTGGTTGCCTGCTTCACCTGTGTCTAATTTTTATTTCTATTTAAATTTTTTATTTGTGTGTTTGTATGTGCGTATGTAAGTACCCGCCTCTTTTGGACATTTTCTATTCATAGCCTTTGTATTTTGTCTCTTTGTGTGCTTGTCATTTGAAATGGAAATGCTGAGAGTACAGTCACACACTACTAAGAAAATAGTATGTGGCAAAGTGAGCCAAAATCTTTTTTTTTTTTGTTGCATACTACTACGCTGGTATAAGCAGTTTTGTTTACATGTTGCTCAGTTTTACTTTGAAAGGTTCCAGTGATTGAGATGATTACATTTCCTGTCTAACTGACATGGGCATGTGGATACTAAGGGGCTAAAAATGAATCTTATTGAATAAGTAAAGGAAGTGCCATAACATCAGAAACTCAACTCACACATTACTCATGCTGTAGCTCAGTCTTATTTTAGATTCAACATGGGCGTGTGCTGTAACAGTTGAAGCTTTTGTTGCTGTTTATTCATTTATTATTTTTTTTTTCAGTTTCGCTCAAAAGGTGCTCAGTTTCTTCAGACGTTATATTCACCCGGAGATGTTACGGTAACATATCTTGAGCTCCTGGTACAACATGAAAGCAGTGTCCATGTTCTGCTGAAGTGTGTTTGGAGTGGTATTGTTCAGCGTTTTTTATGCATTTATTTATTTGTGTAATTTTATATTGTGATTTTGAGCCAATTCTGACACAGCTGCAACTCCAACATACTCTTCTAAAATCAGACACATTTGAAGTGACTAAATTCCGTTGATTGATTAAGATATTTCCACAATAAATGCTTGCAAAAGGAGCAGTGTCAAGGTTTCAAAAGTTTGCTCTAATAACTGACTTCTCCTCTCATATTTGAGTTTTAAAGTGCAGGAGGAGTGAAAAGGAGATTTTTTCATTTACATCTATTTAATAAAACAGGGAATACTAACCAAGTCTCCTGAGAGCAGTTATCATACATAAATAGACATCAAAAATAACTTACAACCATATACAGCATACTGGAAAAAAGTTAATAAATGCATCATACAGATGCATTAGGGTTGCATTAGTAGTTAATAAAATTAGTAAAGAAGCTAGTGCCTTTATTTATGATGGAATTTTTATGTCTCCAAGTTTGTCTGCAAGTATTGTGTCAATATAATGATTTATTGTGGAAATAACTTTGAAATACAATTCATAAAATGTATTGTTAACATCTATAATTTAAGTGAAACCACAATCTCTACTTCCAAAGATAACAAAGTCAGCATGAATAATATCAGTGAGAATGAAGTGGCATGAAAATGCACATAGAACACAGAGATCATTGATCCTTGACAAATCCCCTCCCCGACCAACTGCAACATTTTATTAATAAGAGCAACTGCCCACCTCTGTGAATGCTATTTGAAGGACTGAGCAGACAATAGTTTGGCTAGGCTAGGCTAGATAAAAGAGAGGAACTACCATGTGACACCATTACATTCTTTGTAAGGCACTAACTAATGTTATGACTGAAACGTCTCATCCTAGGTGCTTGAGCAGTGGTGTCAAACAGAGGCTCTTCTTGCAGCCTAAGGTGCTAGGCAAACCATATAGTGATGCTGTACTAATGAGTGATCCTTCCATATAATTGATTACAAATGCCACTTCTATTTTCACAACTGTGTTATTGTTGTATTATTGTTTTTTATATAAAGAAATGGAAAAAAAGAGGCTGCACTGCTGCCTATGTTTAAAATAATCTGTGGTTAGAAGGTGCTTGTTGGAGTGGTGGTTGGATTCAAAATCACACTGGCAGAGAAACAAGGAGCTCTTCTTCCATGAAAAGCCTTTATGATGGCATACCTACAGAGATATTTAAAAAACTGCAGGCACTCTGGTGCATAACATTCTACAAGTCAGATGTGTAATTGTTGCTGTGGAATATCCTTGTTTTTATGCCATTTATAGAAAGGAGAAGAAGAAGAGTGCCATAGTTTCCTTTCAAAAGGACATTTTGGTTTATTGAATGTTTCACTGCAGGCCTCCTGATGTTTGTGTTGCTGTGGGTCCTCTTAGTAGAGCTCTGGAGGGAATTCATTGAATGAATGAAGGCACTGGCTTTGTTTTGACTATGGCATTGTATTTTCTAGACTTGCATGATAGAGGGGACAGAAGTCATTGCATATAACACTGTGTATGAAAAGACAATTGTTAATTAATCAATTAACAATTGATCGCCCAGTTTATAATTTTATTATAGGATTATAATGACTATATTCTCATTGCTAAGAAACAAGCGAGATATTGCTGTTAGGTAAGTTTGGGAAACTGACATGCCCTGATATTGGCAGAGCATTTCTAACAAATTCTTACAAAACAATCACTATTTTCTACCAATAATAAAAGATTTTGAATGGAATCAATATTAGATCAGTAGAATAGGCATTAAAACGTCCTGCAACTTCCTTTAAGAAGTTTAAATCATGAATTTAAAACAAAACTAAATGTATTAACAGTAATGATAATGTACTGTATTGTCCCATTATATTGTTTCTGTTAAAGAATTGACTTTACAATTCATTGCATATATTGTATCTGCAAAATCACAATTGATGCACTTTGCCAACTTAACACTGAACATATTGTTCCATAGTGTAATTATCCCACATTTACACTGACAGATGTGGAAAAGGACCTAAAATATACAGAAGATTCTTTATTGGAATTTGTAGATATAATTAGTCTATATATTGTAAAATGTAAAATAAGAAATTGCATATTTTATTAAAATTGGTCAACAATATGCATGCAGTTACAGAAATTCATATAAAATATATTCCCTTTTTTCAATATGGAAATAGTTTTTATGTAGATGCTGCTGTGACTGTTTGCAAAGCCAGTATATATATTTTCCAAGTTCAGGTTTGAGAGTGAAGTCTCCCTCGGAGCACAGTGGAGGTCAGAGTAAGAGGAAATTAACAGGACGAGCCTCTGCATCACCTCCAAGTTGCTTTGGGGAAACCTCATCCAAAATGATAAACTTAGTGAAGGTTCAGTGGTATGATTTAGTTTTTATATGTTTTTGGATGAATGTAGAGAGAATGAGTACACCAACTTAGAGAAAACCCTGAAAATTCAAAGTCACAAGACAAAGCTTCAAACCAGCAGTGGTGGGAAAGTGTAGCTTCATGTGACTGTGCAGTTCTTTCATCCCCAAGGGCTTTAATGAGACTTATGTGAAGTGAGGACAGTGTGAGCTGGATGGGTGAGACATCTCAAGGCTGAGGGTGAGGTCAGATCTGCCTCAACAAAGAAGTACTGTATACCTCTCAATGTGCCACTGAGAAACGTGTACATATTGTGTATAGTGAAAGATATTACTTGCATGGTATAAACATTTGAATGCTACTGACAAAAATGGAGGATCACCACTACCAGAGTAAACGTTGTGTAGCTGTTATGTGTAAAAAAAAAAGCGTGACACCAGTGATCTGTTTAGTCCCGAAATTTTGTTGCAAAAGCCAATAAAAATGCTATGCTTACCGGAAAGGTAAAAGTAAGTAGTGAGGCTTTTAAACCGACTATAAAATGCTGTTTTTCCAGTGGTGCACTGGTAAAAAACAAACAATTCAAACCATTAAAACCACCTTCTGTACTGACAGACACAATCCTAATGTTACTCTGAACAAATAACGCTGCTGTACACTTCTTCTGGCTAATAATGAAACTAAATTTCAATTACGACAAAACTTATAGGTTCAAATGTTCAATGAAAGCACATGCCATGAGGTTAGACGTTCAGTGGATCTGAAGCTGTTACAAGAATTGTTTCTAGATGATTTGGTAATTAGGGCTGGTAGATTTGCTCTTTACTACTTCTGTGATGTCTATCAATTGATATTTTTTATAGTACATGTTAGGTGGACATTACCTCACAAACTGTAGTCTGGAGTAAAAAGAAACAAGTCAATTTTAATGCTCTATTTGTCAAATTGCAGTCTGAATTGTGTTAAGTACAGTACATAGATGTAAATTTAGAAAATGATGGATTCTTTGTGAAATACTCATACTCAGAATTGTCATGGATTATGTACCACAATGAGGGTAAATCTGTAACTTTGTCATATGAGCCCCCACTAGTGCTACACATTTTGAGATACTAGTGATAATTTGCAGTTGGTGGTGCAGTACAAGACTCTGAAATAGCTTAGAATTAGTTATGTGTGTGGTGTCTGAAGAAAAAAAGCATCACATATTTTGAACCCTCATTAAAAGACAATTTGTAAAGAAAATCTCAGTACTGTATCACTCTTGACTCTTATGAGAGTCTGGCTTTGGTGTCATTCTGCTCTGGCTTTACATACTTTAAGATGCATTAAGAGAGACTTATCATCGTATTGTTGAGGATATACACATTTTTGACGTGTTGAGCAGGCTTTTATCCAGTACGCTAAGAGTGGAGAATCTCTGGTGCTAACACATGCCGCGCAAGTAAAAAGTTTTACTTTTTTACTTAATGGTCCATATTTAGTTGCTCTTGAAATTCACCTCGCTGCACCCGACACCTAAAACTGCCATATCGTTTTCATGTAAATAAATAGACGTATTGGTGTTTTGACTCATGGTCAGAACTGACATACTGCTCACAATATTGTCTTGACATTTTGGCCACGAACTGCAAATTGATATAATATAATAGTGCAATGTAATACATCACAAATGACTAGTTCGTCTTTCAAATGAAATAATAGCTCACAGGCCAGTAAAATGTTACAATTAACTTTCCTTATAATAAAAGTAGAAGCCTGTCAGAGTTTAGAAGGGCATTTTCTTTATTGTCACAAACATCCTTTAAAAGAATAGGGGATATTATAGTAGATACTTCTTCCAGGAACTATAGGCTGAATCACAGGCAAATTACATGACAAACCAAAACAAGAGCTAATTACAGAGATATTATCTTTTACTGACAGGAAGGATACACTGAGACCTTCATCTAAACTAAACTTGAGACATAGCCACGCTCATTTAAAATCAGTCTTTGTGTAATGCAAAACACTGCAGATATTTGCCATCAGTGTATCGATACAGCAACGTGGAGGAACGTATTGAGATATTATAATGTATCAACTTTTGTCCAATATTGAGTGTACAAAAAGGCATTACAGATTTGAGATTTAAGAGAAAAAAAAAGTTTCGTTACACCGTGTAAATAATATCTCAAATAAGCATACCTTGTCATATATATTTTTTGTAGAAGAAAAATATGATGCACATCGACTATATTGAAGACTGAGTGGAACTGAGTAGTGTAGGGTCTGCTTCAGTGACACATTATAACATGATGAAACAGACCAATGTCTATATGTGAGTGATGGAAATCTTCTAAATGCTAGAAATTAGTTTAAGAATTTAATATAATAGAGCCAGGAAATATAGAGAAAAAAAATTATATATATATATATATATATATATATATATATATATATATATACAGTATATTGTCATGGAACAAAAATGGTTATATGAGTATCTATATTTGGGGACAGTACTTGTTTTCAAGAATGTATAAGTCTATATTCTATTATTTTTATATGCATTTGTTGCTTTATACTGTAGCAATGCAGAATCTTACACAAAGTAGAGAAATATGACGTCTGTCTGAGGTTTTCAGTTGTGTACAAAACAAAAGAGAATGGTGCACCAAAATGGCTGTCACTGTACTGTATATCTCACTGTCTGTTACACAGAGACTCTCAGAGAAGGATACAGCAAACTAGTTATTATAGCAACGTCTGTTGGTGTGAATAGCAAATGTATCTGTTGAATTATTTGTGGGCCATCATCTTACCACACTTATCATTTGTTCTTTTGAGGACACTGATTTAGCTCCTCACTAGTTTATTATTGTTTTAGTTTTTTCTTGGTCAATTACTTGGCTGGCTTCTGCAATCACACCTTCATCTTTTTAATTTGAATTTTTTTTTTTGGCATTAAAGAATGGTGCGAATCATTTTCCCTACTATGGTGCTCTCTTGCAATCTGTATCACAGCAGAGCACATCGATATAAATGTATAATCATCTTATTCACAAACTGTGCAGATAGAAGATGTTTCACAGTGTATATTTACAGTATGTATGTAACAGACACAGTGCTTCATGATGCTGCTTTGAACTGACATGAGGGGATCCAAATGTTTGCTTTTGGTTTGTTTTTGGTTAGAAACAGAAGCAGCATGTGCAAGTTAATGCGATGAACGCTTAGAAGGGGGAGGTTGAGCATTGCAGCAGCTGCTAAAAGTTACTCCAGACATTGGTGACATTCAATTCAGTGCTGTACATTGCCAAAAACGTCATATACATTCTGACAACTGGTGCTATTTAAAAACATCTGTGGTGCTTTTTTTTAAGTTAGTTATTTCCTTGCTTCAGACAAAATGTAGCTACACAATCCTGTACTGTACTGTACTGTAGGTTGCCGTTTGGCCAGTAAGTCATCTTTTGACCTGGTTCGGTCATGTGTTTAGATGGTTTTCTTTGGCTGCTGTTGTTTCAGGGAATACACAGATCAGATAGGACTAACATTTTGAGTGGCAAATTTTAAAGCAAGGAAATTTAATAGGACATTCATTTGAATACGCATGTCATAATGATTTTCTTGGGATTCAGTTTACAATATTCTCGTTCATTTTGGTCTGAACTTCACAGTGCTTCAAAGTCTAATGTATTGGTGGTTGCAAATAGTATCCACACATTGTGTTTGGTGCTGAGTGAACAGATATGCTCACCATGACTTTTGATACGGTATTCATTCATACGGTATACATTCAGATCCCTATATAGTCTTTCTATCAGGTCAAGTAAACATACTAACTCCCCCTGCAGGTACCCTTCTATTGTACAGTATAAGCAACATCAACATGGTGACTTCCACTCACCTTCAAGTCAATAGGACTGGTTCTTCTGAACCAAACTACCCCAAAAACTAGATGGAGGTCGTTGCTTATAAGGGACCTGTAGTGTTACTATGTTTGAAGACCAGAGAAAGCATCGGAATATTGTCTTATAAAGATGCTGTTTAAAACTAGTTAAAAAGGTTTGCTGCAAACACTCAACTCAACTTTTTGGAGCCTCTTTACATGAAAACTTTATGTTTATGTACAAGTTACATGAAGCTGATTATCTCTTTTCTTTTTTCTTTTTATCACAAAATGCAATACAAGTGGAAGAAGAACAAACTGAAACTCATCATCTCCTCTTAATTGTTCGGTCTTCCTGAGATGTGTAGAACTGGTTTGAGTTACAGACTTCATTTTTAACAGGTTTTTGTTATCATGACCTGCTGAAAAATAACAAAAACGTGTGAGTGTGTTCACTGTTAGTTAACAGGCGTAGACAACTCAGTACCTCAAAATGTCTCTTCATGGAAATCTCTAGTGCAGATATGTAACTACTCAGTTTTTTTATGTTCACCATCTCTGAGAAGTCAGTACTCATTATGCTTTTTATATTTGTTGGCACAAACACTAAAAAGAATGTATGGCTATTGTAATTCCTGCTCACCCCCACTCTTCCTAAAAATTGAAGCTTTTAAAGCAACTAAATTGAACTGTCAGTTTTTTGTATTTCAAATGTCTTGGTATGCTTGTTGTAGTTGTATATTCATAATGGTGTATATTACATCAGTTTTTATTTATTAAAATGTTTAAATTTTCTAAGATGACTTTTCATGTTATTCAGCAAAGTGGTCATTATCATTTCATGCACTTTATATTTAAAGGTGTAGAGTTATTTTCTCTGCACAGGGCCATATCAGTGTTTTTGCAAGTATTTTCCCAGCTGTTTCAGGCAGCTATTGACCTCCATTCATTTCATTTCTGTACATATAAAAATAAATGAGCAGATTGCATTGCGTAGGAATAATGTAACTATGACAAAAAGCGTCGACAAATTGATCATTATACAGCAATGAATGGAAGCCAATGGATGCATGGAAGGAGGGGAAAATACAAAAAATAAAAATATCTAAACCACAACATCATGATCTGCAAAGTAGTCGTGTGATAAATGTGACTTATAGTAAAAGTGATAAAGTATGCAAAACCACTGGTATGGTAGTGGTACGTCCATCAACATTTAGGTTAGCAAAATATTTGGTGAAAGCAAATTTCCTGTTTATTTGATAGGGACAGAGCACATTAATGAACATCAATATAAAAAATACAAGATGTAAACAGTTAGCCAGAATGCTAATTTACATCCATAGTCCCTAGGCAGTGTCCAATACTGGTTTATGACCAAATACCTGCAAAACTAATGACATTCCCATCAGTCAGTCTCAGCTGTACGCTGTGTTTAGTGCAAATTAGTACATGTTAGCATGCTAAACCTGATAAACATTAGCATGTTACCATTGTCACTGTGAGCATATTAGCATTCTGACATCACAGCACAGCTGCTCATAACTACAACCTCTCAGAGCCGCTAGCATGGCTGTAAACTCTTGTTTTTATCTTGTTTGTAGTGGTATTGTACTAGTGGTATGGAAGGTAAAACTTTATCTGGCTATTATAAAGGAGAAAGACATATTTCATCATACAAATATGAATTATTCAGAAGTGTATTTGGTATACAGTATATATACACTATATTTTTGGTACAATACAGTAGACTTCCACAGAGTTAATACAAAAATAATCCTAAAGTACTAAAATAATCCTACTGGAATATCTGCTGTGGCCCTTAGGAATAGCATCTCCTTCAAACATATTAGTGATGTATTGCATGCAGAAAGGACAAAAAAGTGCTTTGACGACAGGGGGTGGAATGAACAGAAAATATCACCCTTTAGGCCCTAGTCTAAGTATCTCCCTTTTCCTTGAGCACAGAGATATTTAACTTATTAACTCTTGACCTAATGGTAATTTTCAAGTTTTTACTGTGTATTTGACCCTGACTGAATCCCTAGCTTTTGAATTCTGTAGCTGAACCTCATCTCTCTGTAGTTTGGGAACAGTAGCACTCCCATTTAGTTCAAATCAGTAAGGCAAAGCCATTTCAGGTGGATATGACACATCTTAACACTTGGAATAGGTCCTTGTACTGCAGGTAAGCTACATTATTACAAAGTGTTGCATGATGTGGCTGGCCAATGTAGTCTGCAAAGTAACTCCAATTATTACATTGTATGCCACATGAGCTCATCACTGGTAGAGCTGTATGATTGCACACTTGTCTTCTTTTCACTGTTTTTGAGCTAACTGCAAGCTAGGACAGTCATGTTCCTAAAGTTGTCATTTGGTTTTGGCGAACCAATATCATGGTTAGGTGCAGGCTGTCTAAGCTCAAACTCATTCATTAATCTTATTAATTACACCTGAGCCTTAGTGGCTACAGAAAAAAAAGTGTGAGCAGTGAGAATGTTCTATCAGGTCCCCAATGTAGATGTGGAATACAAAAAATATATATATATACAAAATCCATCAATTTATCGTTTGCTTCAGGTGAATCAAGATAAGACCGTGAGGTCAAGTATGAGGGTTACACCAGCGCAAACACTCCTTCATACCACTGATGTAGGCATTAAGGAATTATTTTGTTTGCCCACTCTCACATATGTTCAGTTAGCAATCAAAACCCATGCATATGAAAGGAAGCCAGTGTGACATGTAAGGGTAACCATTAATACCAAAAATGTGTTTCCATTGGTGTGACATTTCAACATGTCATAGCAGGAAAAGCACAGGTGAAACAAATTTCTTTAAGGATGGCTCAGTTCCATCAAGTGTCTTAGTAAGCCATGTCAGTGAGCCAGCATGCAAATGGAATGCAGTCGTTTTTAATGTTATCAATTACACCGGTGCTTTTCCTGCTATGAAATGCCAAGATGTCTGCTGTGAAAAAGGTCCATACTAGGGCCTATGACATGCTGGATCATAGGCATGACTAACTGGGACACTTCAGTGGAGTAGAGCTTTCATTAGATTTATTCATTACACCTGTGCTTTACCTACTATGACAAGCCAAGATAGCTGTAGTTGAAGTGTCTATTGTAATGCAGCCCTGAAGACCACAAACACAGTAATTTAAGCCATATCATGATATTATGATGGTAAATTGCCCAGCTCTGAATGGGACTCAACTGAACTGACCCAGTTACCCCTTAAATATATTTGCATTTTACATGATGCATCACACCTGTTTCTTTTATTATGGTATTATGTTGATGAATTTGTGTTTAGACGTAAAATGTATTTTTTATTTTATTTTAGACTCCCTAAAATATTTGGGTCTTGTGCCAATTACCTGCACATGTGAGCACTGGCACCAAAACCTTTGTGAACCCCTGTGCTTGTGTAAATGATCACTTTATCCTTTATTAGTTTACAAAAATTATAGTTTTCTGGGGAATATCCTTGGTAGAAGGACTTTATGAAACTGGGTTCCATTCAGTATTATAGCTGTACATTGTTACTTTATGATGTAGCAGTGCATGTTGTTACAATGTAACAATGTATATTGTGGTAACACTACAATGCGGTACACCAAAATGTGAGTAGTTGCTAAGGAACGAGAGAAGAACGAATCAGGAACGACCTGATAATTAATGAATCGTTAACGAGTAGTTCCTGAATAACTCCAGATTGAGGACTACTGGTATAGATAATGAATGGAACTGCTCATTAACGATTCACTAATTATCAGGTCGTTGCCTTGGTAACTACTCCCTTTTTTGTGTAGCCTACCATATTGTAAAGTGTTAACTATATTGTTTGTGACATCTTCAACCCTGCAGACCAGCGGCTCCTTCTCTCGCGAGATCAGCGGTTGCTTAGCAACCGACGTCAACAGCTCTATTGATAAAACTAACACCAATGCTACGCTATCTGTAAGGATTCACGAATATACTGACTGTTCAATTCATATAATGGAGGTAAGTACAAAAGGTTTACAGGGCAACTTAACGTTGATGTTGACTCAGCATTATACATTTAACATGACGCTGGTTAAAGAGTAGCAAATTATTGTGAGCAAAAAAGTGAAAAGTGAACTATTAGCATGTTCGCTAACATTAATTTCACCACTCTGCTGTCTGTATTAACTTTAACCTACTGTTAGTTACAGGGTCATATACAAAGTCAAAACTTGCGTACATGCATTTCCTTATTGTTAGTGTGTAAAACAGTATGTGATATATTTCTTCTTATTACTTAATTTTTTTACTACTGTCTGTCTTACTACTATAATGTGTATGTTGTTTTGATTGACGTATATGTATTTGTATTTTCTATGAAGGTTCTGCACATAAATAGTTAACATATACTGTATATATACATGCATTTTTATTGTTAAGGTGTAAATCAACTGGTCACTTATCTGGTTGTTGCAAGAATAGAATATGATATATTTCTTCTTATGACTTAATTTTTCTTACTACTATTTTTTTTAGTATTTGGTTTTTTGATGATGTTTTGATGATCTGCATCAACTGTTTAATAGGGGTCACACCCACAAATGTTTCAGAAACGCTGAGGAAAGCCTAGGGCTGAGACACATGCGAGTGCTGATGACTTTATTGATTATTTTTTTACTTTTGGGTCGGCACCCATCATACTCTAAAGACATTGGAGTTGAGCACGCCAGGTCTGTTGTTTGAAAACTTGAAAATGACCATTAGGTTAAGAGTTTAGTCATTTCAGGTGTAATAACTCTCACATAACATACGTGTCTGTTATTTATCTTTGGAATCCCTCTTTTCATTAGGACAGGACTAGGAGCCAGGTCTAGCCTGTTAAGCTCATTCTCACTCCCAGCCTGCACACGTTTTCACTTGCAACCTGTGGCTCTGCTGTATTTCCAGGAGACAGGACCGGTAAGAGAGGACACGTTTGAGTCCTTGGAGGAGTTCCAGATGGTCCTCAACGAGCTGGTCGGGGATAAAAGTATGGAAAAGGTCCGGGTGGAGTACGAGAAGCTCATCCATGCGCTGAAGAAGTCCAGAGAGAATGAGAAGAGGCTAATGTCCAAATGCAGGGAGCTGAATGCAGAGATTGTGTCCACCTCAACTAAAGTTGCAGCTGCCCTGAAACTGTCCCAGGAAGATGAGACAACAATTACTTCACTAAAGAGGGTATATTGCCAGAGCATGAGAGGTTACAATAGTGTAGCATGTCTTATTTATTTATTTATTTGTTTATGGCCCTGACTTGGCATCATTTTAAACATGGAGGTTATGTTAAACTTGGGATTGTGTAAAATAAAGGACCAGAAATGCAAATTGATGAAGTATGTGGTGTTTGGTATAGAAAATTATATTTCATGTTATCATTGAGTGATGTTTTATCGTCTTTTCCCTCAGATTCCATTAACTCAACAAGGCTTTGCTAAAAATGTCCTTTGCTTTCACTGCAGGAGCTGGATAAAGCTTGGAAAATGGTTGATGCTGCTCATGATAAAGAGAAGAGGGACAAAGAGACCATCAGTACTTTGAAAGAAGAAGTTGGCAACCTAATCAAAGTGGCTGAACAAAAATCTGGCTTCTCTATGGATCAAGAGCAGAGGTGAGCCATGTGTCCTCCTCCTCATGCTCTAAATCCTTTATTGTGTGGATACTGTAGGCAAAGTGGATGGAACCAGCTGTAATCTGTGTTTTTTCCAGTGATCTATTAAAAATGAATGAGGAGTTGACTAAGGAGAGAGATCAGCTGCTGACAACTGTGGAGGGTCTGAGAGAAAAACTAAACATGGCGACCGCAACCCAGCAGGAGATAGAGGCCCAACGAGACAGTGCCTTAGAAAATATTTCTCAGGTAAATATGTAGCTCATTCTCATAGACAGTAGGCTGACCTCTAATGTATTTCTGATTATGTTAAAATTCCAAACCATTGGTAGAGACACAAGGAGTTTCTGTGACTCAAGAATCTGTTCTTGGCTGCAAGAAAATGATCTTAAATGATCTTATAAGGCTTATGTTCATGGGAAGATTGCAGTAACTATGCCAGATTTTTCAACAGCAAAGCAAACATGTAGAGAAGTAGAGGGAAATCAGATTTTAACAGTTACATTTTGCAATATTTTTACCACATCAGTTTGTCTGCAGATGACCATATATAGGTACATGAGGCATTTGGTGATAAAAATTATGTAAAGTTATAAGTAGTTAAATTATGTTAAGCATAAACAGTACAATAGCACACTCATTGAGCCACTAGCCTTTTCGCTACCACTAGCATATTTAGCTCCAGGGGGTGGGGTGGGGGGGGGGGGGGGTTCCAGCAATGGACCCTGGTAGGAATGCAAACTGCTGCTGTGCTGAAGCCACAAATAAAATGAAAGTGAATCCAGCGCTGATCGCCAACTTGCTGCTACTGTGTGTCTAAACCCAGCTCCAGCAGGAGTTCCAGGTCCAGCAGAATGAGATTTCCCGGGAGATGAGGTTGAAGGAAAAGCTGGACAAGGAGGTGAAGCAGCTGCACACCGACATGGAGGCCAAGATGGGGGACATCAAAGCTCTGAATCTGCAGGGCCAAAGGGCCAAAGAGGAGCAGCAGAGACTGGAGCAGCAGCTGAAAGAGCTAAAGGTGAGCAGTGGAGCGGGATACATGCTCTTTATGGTGCACTGTTTAGGAAACCAACTGCTATAATATGTAGCATCTTAGTTGAAAATATAGATGATTATTATATGTTTTCTTTAACCAAAATGTGTAAAGGTTTATTTATACATATAACATTTGTATAGATACCCCTACCGCTATGGCGGGCAAAAAACACCAGAACAAATTTGGCTTCAAAAGTAACCACAGAGTTAAATGAACACCTCTTTGAGAGTGTGTGAGACAGCATGAAGTGTTCACAAAAGTTGCCTTTATTGCTAAGCTTTCCTTTTTGGATTGAATTACATATATTATACATTTTTTTTTTTTGGTTTTCAGTTTACCCCTTGTACAAACCTTTGCATTCAAATTAACCAATATACAGATGGGTGACAAATTTAACATTTAACATAAAACCAACTTAGATTTATCATAGTAAGGTGTTTGGCCACCACAAGCCTCCAGAACAGCTTCAGTGCACCTTGGCATACGTTTTACACGTCTGTGGAGCTCTACTGGAGCGATGAACAGCATTCTTCCAAAAGGTATTTCCTCATTTGGTGTTGTGATGATGATGGTGGTAGAGAGCGCTGGCTAACATGTTGGTCCAAAATCTCCCATAGGTGTTCAGTTGAGTTGAGATCTAGTGACTTGCACAGGCCATAGCAAATGATGCACATCACTGTCCAGAGTGTATGTATAAATAAATATGTTAATTAAAGCCAAGGTGTAAGTCAGTAAGACATTATATGAACCTACAAACCAATATGTATTTAACAGAACCGTTAATCATAGTGAGGAAGTCCAACTCCCCCACTTTTTTGTTAAGAAAGGTGGACATTCTCTTTCACACCGTTTTCTTTGTTTTCTTTATTTAAGGCAGGGGTGTCAAACTCATTTTAGTTCATGGGCCACATACAGCCCAATTTGATCTCAAGTGGGCCGGACCAGTAAAACCATTGCATAATAACCTATAAATAATAATACCTCCAAATGTTTCCCTTTCTTGAATGTAAAGTACGAGTACATTCTGAAAATGTTCACAATTAATCAACCATCCATTTACAAAACAGATGATGAACAGCCTGAGACGTCTTAAGAAAAACAAGTGCAATTTCAACAACTGCATGAACAGTAGCCTACTCTTGACAGTGTTGTGTCACGTATGTAAGAATGTGGGATCTATAATAGCATATATAGCATAGGACCTGCTACTGGCACACGGGAGAAGTTAGCCTTCAGGGCTTTCTGCCAGAAAGGCTTTGTGCCTGCTGCTCTTATCAGAACAGTGCAGTAGAAATAGCAGTGCATTTTATTGAAACATTGGAATTAATGACTTCTCTGCTATTTTCACACTTTGCAAAGTCATCCAGTGGGACAGATTGGACCCATTGGCGGGCCGGTTCGGGCCGTAAGTTTGACACCCCTGATTTAAGGTATAGTTCCAAATCAATTGCCAAAGACAAATAACTGTACTCATTACTCACTCACATTAGAATTAAGTTTATTTCTTAAAAACACATTACAAAGACATGTGGTAATCAATGCTATAACCTGTCAGAGTTTGGGGCCTTTGTGGAAGCCTTCTTGTACTGGTGCTTAAAGACGAACCACACCTCAACAGTAGCCCTTTAATGTGGTATATGAATGGGCGGGTTCTCACATTTGATTGGATACTAGATGTGTGATGAAATGATAGCTAATTAAGATAAATACTAAATGATGTACAAATAATGTGTTTCTTTTTAATGTACAGTCTTTATGCTAACATACTGAAGAATTAATTGAAGCCTTGTTGGTATGAGCAAGTTAAAAAGACAAAGTATATTTGTTGTTAACCTTGTCAACCCTCCATTCCAGAGTTCTGCCCTGATAGGCCAGTTTGAACTGGAAAGGCAGGCTCTCATGCTATGTGAGTGGAACGGGAGACACTGGTTGGACTTGTTTGTTTTTCTATCGACCAATCAGTATTCAGATGATCTAATGCCATGAATCTATACACTCCAATACAGTAGGTGGCGGTATGCACCTTTAAAGTTGGTTTACGATAAACACAAAGAAGAAGAAGACGAAGACGAAGACAAAAAACTGGTTGGACTGTTTTTTTTTGTGAAGCACAGCACCAGAACTGTGAGCTGTGTAAAGAATAGAATGTTTTCTCCATGTTTTCTTCTGTATCGTTTTTTTTTTGGACACTAAAAATAAAACTCTGTCTATTTTTCCAGCACACCTCCCTGTCAGCATGATGTTTTGTCTTCCTTACGTTTCACCATGCTATCCTGCACCTCACCCTATGACAACCATGACTTTGTAAAACCAGCGTACATGTAATTGTGTGGTTAATAAACACCGTTTCCTCCCACACCTCAATCCCTTCCCTGACTGTGACAGATCTTGAATGAGCGATCCACCAAGGAGTTGGAGCAGATGCAAGTGAAGAACACCAAGCTGCAGCAGGAGTGTGAGCAGCTCTCATCGGTCAAAGAACATCTCTCCTTGGAAAATCAGCAGAACGCAAATGTGCTCAAGGTACACACTGGTCCACTGACACACCTGAGCACACACCTCTGCCTCTCAAATGAACACACACACACATGCATATATATACTGTATATGTATATATATGCCTGACTGGCAGTGTTTGTGTGTGCCTGTGAATGCATGATTTTGAATGTGAATGGGATAAAGAGAGTGGTAAAGTAACAGTTGATGAGAGATAGCTAAAACCTTGATTGCTAAGTCACATAACATATAGTTATGAGAGCATAAGCTTGTTCTTCCAGAGCTGCTTTTCCCTCTCATCCTTAGGTGGCAGGTTGCTAGGGCGAGCACCTTATTTGGAAGACAGGTCAGAGTAATATTTATTTTTTCAGACAAGAAGAAGGAATAATATTATTTTCCTAATGACATTTTCCTCTTTTTTTGGGAAACTTCCTCAACTCACTGAAAAAACATCCTGAAACCTGCATCAGCATTGTGCACACTGAAGGAGTACGGTTGAAAAAAAGCAGTTGGGTTGGCACTCATATGTATTACTGTGATACCATACACAGTGTATCATTCATGCATAGTGAAAACCTAGATTTACTCAGTCACTCCTCTCTGATCTTTCATAGGCTATATACAGTAGATAGCCAAAGTGGGCCATTCCTGAAAGTGACATTTTTTAACATGCAGGATGCAGTGACAAAATGAGAGTAGAGGTAAAGCTGTGTAGGCATTACTCGGTTTTCCTTCCTTTTTTTCTACTTGTTAACTCTAAATAGAAGTCATGGGACTAGCGTTTTTCTCAGTATTCTCTCAAATCTACATTAGTGGAGGATACCTGATAATGGATGTGATTCAGTCCCATTGAACCACACGGGTGCACAGTACATCATGTAATGAGCAAGTCAGAAACAGGTCTACTATCTTTTGAACTGTAAAGCAAAGACAGCAAAAAAGAGACAAGGCTTATTATTTTTGCCTAAGTACTTAGTTGTGTGAGGGCTTGTGAGGGAATTTGAGTTATAGCCTTTTGCGCACTGTAACATATGTTATCCACTCTCTTTTTTCTAACCCTCCCGCCTCCTTGCTACTTCTGTGTAATACTTCATCCAACCCCTCCACCCCCCCCCATCAGATGAGAGAAGAGGAGGTGAATCATATGCGTCAGGAGATTGCCAAACAAACAAAGATGAGAGAAGTCATCCAGAAGAAGTTCCACCAGATGGAGGATCAGAAAGCTGATGTGGATGTGCAGAGGGAGACGCTAAAAGCTCAGATCGCTGGTCTGGAGAAAGGTATGGGAGCTTGCCATAGACACACATGCACTTGGAGACTGACATGAACCATCATCTTCTCAGTTCCCAGTCTTTCTCTCCCTCAGTGCTGCCCTGTCTGGGTCCCTATGAGCTCCTCAGTCTCAAGCTTAAATGAGTTTTGAAGTCTTACATGAGATGATGAAACCTAAACGTTCATCCTAAGTAATGAGAGTACAAGATGAGAGCGTATAGCCACGTTTCCACCGCAGGAACTCTCACCAGGGACTAGGAACCTTTGGAGCGTTTCCACTGCAGGGACCAGGGGCTAAATTAAGTTCTGGGGACATTATTTTTTGTTCATTGTGCTTTCACACAATGGAGTTACAGAAGAAAGCATACAACGGCGAAGTCCAGGCCTCATTGAGCATTATTGATGCCTGTCCGTCACTTTATATATGGCATCATTGTTGTTGTATAGTTGCGTGCAAAAATGACATGTAAAAACAGGTGTTACTTTTTCATACTTTTGCGGACTAATTTGCCTAATCTTCGCGGGTCTTTAGACCGCAGTGGAAACACAGTCAACAACTGGCTGAAGGAACCTTTTAGTTCCTTGAAAAGTAGTTCCTGGGACTAAAAGTTCTGGGTACTTTGGGTGGAAACTTGACTTTTGATTACAGACAACTAGCCAATAATAAAAATATCAATGTGCATGAATTCATGTTTTAAACCTATTGTTTTGTTTACAATTTTGTTTTTTTGTTGGCATGTATATTTACAGGTAGATTGAGAACAGTCAAGTTGATTATACCAAATAAGCAAGTATGTTGAACGACGTGTTACATCATGCTGTAAATACAACAGCAGAGAATTTCTCCTTCCTCATACCCAAACCATACCATCCCTCCATTCCTATCTCCACTTGAACCCGCCACACCCACAGATGGGCAAGACATAATATTTAGCATAATATACAGACTACACCTACAGATTTGTCCACACACGAATCCGTCTTTCTCCTTCTGCAGATCTTGAATCTTCCCAAAAGCAAGTTGAAGCTGACAGGAAAGCCATAGACGAGCTGATCCGAGAGAGAGACATCTTAAATAAGGTATGCGTTGTAGCGTACCTTAGGTTCTTGCAAACAGAGGTAGCTGTGTGATGCACTATATACTGTACTGACATGCTATGTCATTAAAATGTTCATCATGGACAGTGGAGAAGTAGTAGAAGTAACCCACAGGGTACTTATCCTGTTATCTCGTAGTACACAATTAGCATATTAGTAAACTACAGTTCCTGCTTCTCAACCAATTAGAAATACTTGTAATATTCAACCAGAATTAACATATATTTACTCATGCTCCAGTATTTGTGTGTATGATCCCATTCAATAGAATATGATCAAAGCTGCACAGTCGACCGAGAAACAGCAGAACCTCGTGAAGCTCCTCGAGCAGGATAAGAAGACCCTGGAACACGAGATCAATGGCTACCGCCAGGAGGCCCAGAAGCAGCGCAAGATCATCCAACAGCTGGAAAAGGAACGTGACCGCTACATCAACGAGACCAGCAACCTCATGCAGAAGGCAGGTTATGCAGAAGCTTATTGCATGGTTTTACGTTATCTATTATCACAAGGCTGGGAAACCTGCCATCAACCTTGGCCTGTCTGAGGGGAACTTTCCTCCCTTCCACAGGTGCAACAAAAAATGAGTGATGTTGAAGTAAGAGAGATGGAGATATTTGATTGGAGGAAGAAGGTCACGGAGGCAGAGTGTAAGCTCAAACAGCAAGAGAACCTGCTGGAGTCTGTTGTGTCTGAAAGAAACCTCTACAGCAAAAACCTCATTGAGGCTCAGGTACTGTTTTCTTATTCATTTCTGTAGTTCCTTGTGTTTATATCCTGTATTTGCTAGTTTGAAAAGATGGCTTGAAAGGATGTTTCTGGTGTTAGTACTTTCTCACAATTTCTATTAACTTTTGACCACTGGTTGCACTTCTTTATTGTATGCATATAATATATAGTTTATATAACTCTCTTTTACTTTTCCCCCCTTCCTTCCTTTCCCTTCTTCCACCGTCTGTCTCTCTGCCTCAGGAAGAGATAGCAGAGATGAAGAGGAAGATGAAGACCATGAACAACCAGGTCACCCGACTGAGAGATGAGATCACTGGGAAGGAGCTGGCCCTTGCCAAGGATCAGCAGGAACACAAGCGCTTAGAGAAGGATAACGAGGCCCTCAAGGTACTGCAGCCTGCCTCATTGGCTCTCAGTTGGGTGTGGTTTTAAGTTCCTCATCATCGTTTGGATTGTTATTATTTAGCCCTTTTAGTAACTTTACACTCGAACAAAGCCTCTATCAAATGAATAAATGTTAAAGTCAGATTTGCCCCCATGTATGAGCATTAGGTATATTTCATTTGTTGAAAGTTGCCTTGGCAAGTAGCACTGCTATCCATTGACCCACAGTGGTTTTTCACGTTTTAGGGCTACCTTCACTCTACAGTGCCAGGACCTTTGATGCCTAATGTGTATGCATGTGTGCACCCATCTCTGTGTCCTGCTACAGGGGGAGCTGCAGTTGATGAAGCTCCAGCTTGAAGAAACAAAGCAGCGTGTTGACAGTCAGAAAGCAGAAGAGCAAAAACTGCAGAAGATTATAGCCGACGCTGATGCTGAGCAGATCCAACAGAAGAAGCAACTGGAACAGGTAAAGAAAGAGAAGCAGGTAGACGAGATCTGGCAGAGGAAGAGAATGACAAACTTGTATCTGATTATTTGGTGGCTCAACTTCTCTGAAGGTGATCAGAGAGCGGGACAACCTGGGTAAGCAGCTGCTGCGCCGCAACGATGAGCGTGCGCTGCTGTGTGAGAAAATCAGGATCCAGCAATCAATCCTGAGCAAGGGGGACTTCCACTACAACCAGCTGATGGAAGACATCCGCCTGCTCAAGCTGGAGCTTAAGAAGCTCCGGCGCAAGAAGAGCATCCTGGACAAGACTGTACCCAACACAGAGGACCTGAGGTAAAAGAGAGAAGAGGGCCTGAGCACAATAAAGAGAGAGTTTGAACAAAGACAGTCAGCACTGAATTGCTCTAGGAGAAGAATTTGGAGTAGAGAAGAAGGGCAGGATGGAGAAAGCTTGAGGTGACCTACAAAGTGCAGTATTTAGAGTAGAAGTGTACGACTCAAAGAAAGCTAGAGCAAGGTGGAGAGAGATCCAGAGTCAGAGGTAGGACTAACTTCCTTTGAACTTCTAGCTTCCAAAACCATAGTAAACTATTTTCTTTTAAAACTCCAGTGTTTATATAGTAAAGCTTTCTGCATTACATAAGACTCCAGTCAACCTGTAGTCACTTCACTACTTCATTACCTTCATTTTAATATTTCAAAAAAGCATCATTTTGCATCATGATTGTTACCTAACCAGCCAAAGGACGAGTAGCCTATTCTTTTTGCTAGTATTTTCTATCTGTTTTTCTACATCTAACTAAAATTGCCTTCCAGTGAACTATGTAGCAAATTTAGTATATTGTTAAAATAATGTTGTATATGAGTACTGTGTAAGATACTATTGGGTTGTTGTGTTGGAGGCGAGAGCTGTTCCACCTGCAGAGGGAGCTGCTTAAAGAGAGGACGAGGAACAGCATCCTTGAGGAGCAGCTGAAGCCCATTAATATTCACCGATGGAGACGACTGGAGGTGAAGGACTAGTTTAATAGTGTCTGTGTGGATTAGCTTGGAGCCATTACAGCCCTAGGCTGCTTATTTGTTTTTCTCTGCCTCACTGTGACATGAACATTTTCATTTTTAGTTTATGTGAAAGACCGCTCACACACTTTGAATAAACCTCATTATTCAAAGAGGAAAAGTTTGTAAATGATTCTCCCCTGCAGGGCAGTGACCCCGGCAAATACGAACTCATCCAGAAGATTCAGTCCTTACAAAAACGACTGATCGCCAAGACCCAAGAGCTTGAGGAACGCGAACTCCTATTACAGGTACGCACTTGACACTCTCTCCTCAGTGTGTACACACAAGCACACACACTCACGTTACATGCCTCTTTGGATTCATTATTCATTATCAAGTCTCAATCAATTTATTTTAACTCTGCCAGGAAGAGAAGCTAAAATGATCTCTGTTTTGTACAAGACAAGACTGAGTTTGACTTTAAAAGCTCATTTGAGTGATTTGATTCCTTTGACAGCTATGCATCAGTCCAGTGGTTTTTGAAACATCTTCATAACTATATGGTCACTATACTTGTATGTGGGATTGAGTCCAAATAAACTGTGTGTGTTCATGGTAATAAAGGAACATGTCACCCAGTGCAGCAGTGTGACTCGTTGATGTGTTTTTAATAGTTTTTTTAACAGCAATGGAGCTCTATGGCACAGAGGAAGAAGATGTATCAGGCTTTGATACACACACAGTACTTGTTATTAGGATTGATTCATTGTTGGTTTTGGTCTTTTCATTGGATTTGTTTACAGTAAGAAAAATGTAGAATATCACCCAAGTTATCCTTTAATTCTGTTAAGAAAGTGAGAAATATTTAATCAAACATGTATGTCCTGTACTGTTTAGATCTCATATTCAAATTGTGGCACTGATTATTTTTTAAGTATTGTAGTAATTCTGCCTTTTAAAGCTGACTTTGGCACTATTTGGTGGTACTACTATACTGTACAGCAATGCATGCCCCTCCACGTATCCCACAGGAGGACACTAACAATGGATGGGCTCAAAGCAGCACATAGACTGCAATCTTCACTGGGATTCTACAAACACATATTGGCTTTAAGCCAACAAAAGTTCACAGCTCCAGATACAGCCTGAGTTGCAACTTTTCTTCTGTAACAGCAGGAACATGTATGTGTTGTCTGTTAAATTGTCTTTCCTTCTGTTTCCCCACCAAGGAAAAGGAGAAGCTGTATGTGGAGCTGAAGCACATTCTGGCCCGGCAGCCGGGTCCTGAGGCAGCTGAGCAGCTCCAGCAGTGCCAGTGGACCATCAGAGAGAGAACTAAAAAGCTCAAGGTCATCCCACACACCCTTTCTCTTCATTTTTGTTTTCTTGTTACATGTTGTTTTTCTTGTTGTATTCCACTCCCTCATGTTTTCTTATTTGACCCAATCAGATTCTGGTTTTCCAAAGTCAACTATTTCTTTCTCTGTCCTTCACAATCCACTGTGTTATGGAGGACTGAAACTGCCATAATCAGTAACTAAATTAAAATGCCATTAAATGTACCAAGAATAATAATAAAAATAAAAAAAACGCAGAATTATCAATTATGTCACATCTTATAAATTAATCAATGCCTACATTTATTTTTAATATTATTTTTGGTGCATTTAATGGCATTAATTAATTTATTCAGTCATTTATTTATTTATTTTTGATGATGGCAGTTTCAGTCCTCCATACTGTGTGCATTAAAAACGTGACAGTTGACAGATTCTTACTAAATATGTAAATGTTTCGTATTTATTGTTCTACCAAATAAAAATCATTCCTTCCACGAAGGCCTTTATCAGAACGTAAGCTTCAATATGTTTCTGATCTAATGGAGGCTTTTCATGAAATATCAGAGGAATGATTTTAATTATGTAGAACAAGTTGCCATAGTACAGTATATTGCAAGCAAAAGTACCAAACTTAATCAGATCTGTGTCAATTTGTTGTTGCATACACTTCATATAAAGACCTTTGAGTTGATATTGTTTCAGACAGTTCATCCTTTCAGTGACACGTTTTTTTCAGTCAAATGATCTTCACTAATACAACTGACTGTGTAACTGTCTATATACATCTAAAAACTGTTTTATAAATAACACACAAATATATCAGAACAAACATGGTACCTGTTTGCTTCCCTGCGTTCTATAACAAAATGATGTTGTTTTTCTTTGATTCCACAGATGTTGATCGCGGAGCTGAGAATGCTCGATTCGAAGATGAATGAGTACAAAAGTGAGAATCAAAGTTTAGCTAATGAGCTAGCAAACATTAAGAAGAAGTACCTCTTTCAGAAAAAGCTTCACAGGTGAGGATGATCTTTGTTTTACATCTTCGCAATCTTAGTCAGACATTAACAATGAGTATTGTATAATATATCTTGATGGGCACAAAATGCACAATTCATTTTAGCATTTAGTTCTGTTCGCTCTCTGATGTCCTGGAGCTCTGTGTTTCTCATCAGTGAGCAGAAGACCAGGACCAAGGTGGAGCAGCTGGAACCCCTGCCCCAGCTGAGCAGCAAACCTCATTTCACTGGAGGAGGCTTCAGGATCGACAACCCTGTGAGAAGATAATGGCCATTATGATAGAATATCATAATTTTATAATCCATCTGACATCTTTTACATAGTTTTAAATGAAAAAAATATCCCTTACCACATAATAACCACATAAGCAATCATGACCTCTTTTAAAAAGACTTTCACAATGTAGATGATATGTATGACTTTAATAATGATCATTTAATAATCAAAAATTGCTGCTAATGTCATTTGTACAGTCAGAAGGGTGGTGCTTATCCTTCCCACCACACCAGGACTGCTTTCAGTCAATTCTAAACCATGGTCTAGGAGATCACTATATAAATCTTGAGCAACACATCAAGTCCCTATCATGTTCTCGTTCTTTCTAGCTTAGAACATTTTCTAAATTAGAGTGTTGTCTCTCACTATGTTCAGCAATCAGTTAGTCATACCTTTCTCTCTTCCCCAATAGACTACAGTAGTAGTAGTAGTGCATCACAAGTGAAAAGTGGTAAAGCACAGAAGGAAAGTGCAAAACTTGTTAAGTACAAATACTAATGTGTTCTTCATTAAACAGTCATGGCTTTGGAAGGTTGGAAGGGACCTTTTTAAACAGTACCATGGAAGAACATCATTCAACACATTGTGCTGTAAAACTACATACCCAGCTACAGGAAATATAAACATGACAAATATGGACATGTCCCTGTCAAGTGACTCATTTATATGCAGGGTCATTTTTTTTCAAATGAGAGGAGTCACTGTGGGAAGCATGTACTGTATGCACCTTCTGATGCTTGGTTAGTGATGGGCCTGTGGGAAGGAAAATGTATTTATAATATATTATAAAAAATAATCAATTTCATTCAAAGATCATTCTGCAGAGAAGATAATGCTAAAAAACGACATATTGTCTTCAGAAGTGAAGATGGGTAAAGTGGCAGGTAAAAATGTATATAAAGGGGTTTCCAGCCCGCCACTTGTGTTTGTTCTGATGAAGGGGCATGTTCGGCTGAAACATATAGCTTTGATTCAGCACAAGTTTTCAGTTCCCCAGGTTCCAAGGCCACAGCATCAGCACAAATCTGTTGGGGTTGAGTTGCTTCTTCATTTGACCATTCATTTATCACAGACTAGTCAGTTGTCTGTGATAAACCCTATACTTTAGTTCAATACTCAAACATTCAATTTCTTTACCTTAAAAGAAAATGCTGCACAGTAATGAGTGAATCAGTGAATTCCTGAAGAAAAAAAAAAAAACTTTTTGTAGAGCGGATACAGCATACTGAGAAGAGCTTCTCGAGTCCTTCTCAATGAAAAAAGAAAGTATTGATCCCTCATGCCAAGTTAGTAAAAAGGGATTGTTAAACACTCTCAGAACTGGCATGTTCTGCCAGTGATCAACTCCCAAAAGAAATGTTTGCTCAACTGTCTGTCGCTCCTCCAGATACATAAAAGATATATAAAATGATAAAAAATAGTGTCCAGTTTACTGACTCAGCCAACTACTGCAAGTCTGCCTGAGTTTAAAGAAAGAGTAAAAAGGTTTTGTGCTGCAGTTTCCTTCTGGACTCTACCACTGTGATCTACTGTACTGTATGTTGACTTCTCTTTGTCCTCTGAGAGCAGCAGTCCAAAGGCTGAAGGTTCCATTCATGAATTTTTGACACCTTACTATATAGGCAGGACTGGAGGGTCATCTGACTGTCCCTCAGTCACATCTTTCTCCTTTAGACATTTGGTGCAGGCCTGTCACTTAAGTGTGTAAAGTTTGTCATTTGCTTTGATTTTATCGACTTGTAAAGCACTTTAAGATGAATGCATCAGAAAGGTGCTCCATCTCCTTTCTTTTTTTTAAATAATAAGTGCATTGCTTGATATTTCATCATAAAATATATGCTAATATATGCTGTTCAGAAACTTTTGATTGCAGTATATTTACTGAAAGATTTAATAAAGAGATTGTGTTTTTGTGGCTTTGTTATATCTGATATTTAAGACAGAACTTTGCACCAATTTCATTTAAAAAATGTAAAACTGATATTCTATTTTGAACTAAGAACACTTCTATATCTAGATAGAATTAAGGGAAAACCAGCAGTTCTCTGACATAGTTAAGAATTTTGATCATTGTTAGGATCATTATAGAAATAATGAGTCTATTTGTAGGCTGCTCTGAAAGAAATGAGAACAATTAGGATTAGTACCTGATTGTCTCAGCAGGTTTAAGTAATAGATCAAACATTTCTAAATAGGAAACTGTTTATCTGTCACTTAAACTATTCATTTGTTACAAGTTATGGTAATAATACATAATTATTGCAAGTATGGGGGAACCATTGAGACACATTACCCAGAGGCAGGTATAATAATAAAAAATGATAACTAACTTTTCCCAATCAGAGCCGCTTGCAGTGAGTTCATGTTGTACTCAGGGATTGAACATGTGATGTTTTTATTAAAATGATCTTGCAGTCATCTGGAACAAAAGTCAGTGACGGACTGGGAACAACTTCAAATGTCTTTTTTCAACTCATATGCACACAGCATCAGTGCCCTCTATTGTTGGGTCACCATCGATGCAGGTGCAAGTCACAGTTCTGAGAGCGCCCAGGGGTCAAGGGTTAATGCTTTATTTTCTGCCTCTGATAATACTATTAAAGTGAGATATTATGTGGCAAATTTTAAATCACCCTCTGTCTCTTAAGCAGGTTATTTACATGATGTCCCTGTAATCACCACTAGATGTCAGCAAAATATAGACTGACTAGACAAGACAAATATGCTTTCCACCTCCTATGCTTTTCAAATACATGGATCAAAAGATGTATTTTCACATTTACATTTTTGTTATCTAAAACTAGTACAGCAATGTATTACATATTTTGTAGTATATATGTATGTATGTACTTTTAGCAATGGACACCAAATTAAATCTAATTATTATCAATAGCTCATCTGTTGATGTTGAACAATGAATTCATGGTAATTCCTGGTTATCCCAGGACTCCTGACAGCTGCAGTATGAGGGTGTGTTCTTTATTCATATGCGGGAGAAGATCTTCCTTAAAAAATGAATTCAGGGCAAACAGCGTACCTGGGTCCCCAACTACTGATCCATTGTTTAGACTTTGTTGAAGCTCATTAGCAGATTGAAGGTGTGCTAATCAGTGAAATCAGCTGCTGTAGTGTTTGAGTGGAATGACACCTGAACACACACCGAATCTGTTTCCATCCAATTATAACCTAACAGGTGCCGCTGTGACATGATTACAAATACTCATGATTTGTTGTACACATACTGGATTGACATGTGGTGTATGTTCACCACGACCAATTTAAACAATAAGATGCTAAGATTTACTGCAAATATAAGGAGGAATATGCAGCTACTTTCTTTCTATCAAAGTGCAGTATAGTTATTTCCATACCAACCATGCTGGTACAAATCACAAAAATGCCAACTATAGATATCTATATATTTACAGTACTCATAGCTTATTTGCTCTTGTTAAGCTAAAACCATCAATGTCAGGCCATATACTGTGTCCCACATCCTCAAACAAAGCCAGTAGATTTACAGCCAACTCTGCCGCTGTTTAGTTGAAAAGGTCTACAAAGTCAGAGTTCTCTCCTTCTTATCCCTTTCTGTTGCGTGTGGAGTAATTCTTTTGCCAGTGCAATTACGGTATAACCATGGCAACCAGCGTCTGTGCAATGCTGGGCTGTGTGAGCTATGTTGCCGTAGTAATGGGAGGCCTCTGACAGGCTAAATCTCCTTTCTTCCTTTTCTCCCCCTTTCTTGTTGTGTGGGGAAGAAGCAGCTGCTTACAGAGACGAGATGAAGTTGGTGTTTGTTGGCTGGTTGGTCATGATGATGAAATGTGTGTACACATAATTGCATGTCCTACATACAGTGCATGCTTGTGCGTGTGCTCGTTTTTCAGATATGTAGTGAGTACAGTGTGTTCTGTGACATGAGATTTTATTTTTTATAGTGTTCAACCAAGCAGGTAGGCACAGCGCCTCCTGTGTACTGACGTCATGTGTTCAGTGAATCTGTCTGCAGCTTCTCTTTGTCTTCGCCTGTTTGTATCTGCTTGCCAATTTCTAAAATGATGGTATCTATTTTGGGAGGACAAAATCACTTTTTTTTACTGACAATTTTTCAGTTTTGTCCTAATCGCCAGCTTGGAGTGCACAAAATACAGCATCTTTATGAGTAGAGTCACAGTTGTTGGGCTGAAGGAAAAAGTCAAAAATGCATCATATCATCACTGTTTAAAATATGTTAAGGAATGTGTGCATCATGAACTGAAGTCCTCAGTGAAACACACTCTAACACTGCTAATTCTCTCAACCCCACCAGGCTGTAAAAAGCTTAATTTGTCAAATCTGCTCATATCTGCGAGCTGGATGTTCCAGACCTCAGAGATAGCCATATTATTATATTTCCCACTCTGAGTGCACTCTGGGTGTGATAATAACATGTGAACTGTTACGTCAGTGCATGTGTTTAAATGCTCATGTAGCCGAGGCTTTTAGACAGGAGGAGGTCACAGACTGAAAGCAGGGATTATGCAGATTTGGAAGCACATGCTGTGAAGGAGGGATGGGTCACTATCAAGTTGACGATCATTTGGCATTTTTCATTAGCATCTATTTTTATACATTGTCTTATATAGATGTTTCCAATATTGGCTGTAGTTTATGCATATTATTTCACTTTGAGAACTGCCTGTGAAATTATGAAATGAAAATCAATCAGTAAAGGGGATTCTCTGGTGAAACTTGATATATCTTCTCTTCATATAAAAGACATTGACTCTGTGTATGTATTGCCCATAAATCTTACTTTGAATATATTTGTGTAGATAAGGGGTTTAGGAATCGGAAGGCTAATAGCATTACAAAAATTTGATATAGGCTTTGATATATCTAGGTACAAATTACATTAGAATTTTATAGCTACATACAAATCAAGAGGTATTTGAGCTCCACTCCGTATTATAAAAGTGGCAGAAAATTGCATCAGTACTTAGTAGAAAAGTGATGACCTATACATATGACCAATTTTGAGAATGTTTTGTATAATGCCAAAACAATCACTAGATCAGATAAATCACATGAAACACAACATAAGATCATTAAAAGATTGCATGTTACTCATGAAACATAGTAAATGTGATGATTTGTGTTCTCCAGTGTGCCAAAAGTGTAAAAACAACGTAATTTAATGTGATCGTGTCCATTGATCACAACATCCTGGTCTGCTGTTCAAACAGAGATTGAGACATTGAAATAATAATGGATCCAAAACAATGTGTTCTTGGTGTTAGCTCCTTGTCCGATCAAAAATGCTAAATTGCTTAGCATCGTGTTGTATGCTGCACTCCTTTCAATTCTGCATGTTTGGCCTGATGTATATCCTCCTACTTTATTACTGTAATGTGGTATGACAAATCACTATGAATGTTTCCTCAGAGATTATCCAGTGTATTGCGAGAAACGTTAGATGAGTTTGTGTAAGACTGGTCTCCCCTCAGCTCACAAAGCATTTTCTCTTACTGTAAATGCACTTTAGTTTTTCTTCCCCTTGTTTCTGTCATTTTAAGCCCTTTTTCATTTGTGATATTTGGGTGGGATGAAAGGTATGAGATTGTTTTTTTTTTTGTCTGTTTGATTATATGTATTTCTGTATTTTCTGACGTGTTCTGTTTTGTTGTTTCAAAAGAAGAAAGAAAGTTTTTAAAAATGACATTAACTTTAGTAGCAAATACAAGCTTGATTTCAAATTTAACAGTTCATTTGGTTTTTATGTCAATCAGTGTTCATAGCTAGTCTTTAATGCTGCACAGTGTGATTTTCATTCATTTTTGTCAGTTTGTTTGTGCACAGGTTCAAAATGATACATTCTCTGGTGGATATAATATTCCACTCAGATCTGTGGCAGAAAGATTAAGCAGAGAATAGGGGGAAAGCTTGTGATATAGTAAATAGGATTTAATGTACAAGGCAGAAAGATGTGCTACCTTGCTATAGAAACATCTCCTTCCCCCAAACCTCCTGCTCCCACTCCTCCCTCTTTCCTCATGAATATTGGGGAATTAATGCGTGCAGGAAGAGAGAGAGGGAGGGAGGGAGGGAGGAGACAGGGACAAAGGGAGAAAGAGAGGATAGTGAAGGAAGAAGTAGGGAGGGGGGGTGCTGATATCGTCACAGGCCTGGCAGTGCGCAGGCTCTGTGTGAGCTGGGCTGGCTGCCTATTGATTGGAAAACAACAGGCTGTGGGAGGACAGATAAGGGTGGCTGTGGGCTAGCGGGTGAGGGAAGGGATACAGACCAAAGCTCAGACCACGCTGCCATCTTTACCTCCCTGATTTTTTTTCTCTCTCTTTCACCCTGGAATGAATGTGACTGCTGCTGCTCATCGGTAGGTTTTTGCAGTGGAGGGAGGCTTAGGCACAGATTCTCCTTGCCTGAGAAGATCCTGCCTACACACTAAGCCACAACAACAGCGGCACATCTACTGCAGGTAATCTGTCTTCCTACTCTGCTGTTCATTCTTCTAGTCCTGAGGTCCTCTCTGTGCATCATCTTCCCACCATTCCTGCCTTGTAACCATGGTTTCCTCCATCTCTCCTTCCTCTCTCCTCGCTGCTCTTCTCTCCCTCCCCCAAGCTCCTCTTTTTTTCTCCCTCTGATGAGCTGATGACATGCATTCGCTTGATTTCCATTTTTGCCATGGCCGCCTGAAAATGGATTTGAAGTGGAATCCAATTCAGTTAAACGCATGTGGGACAAAATCAGAATGCTTTTAAAGGTATTTTCAGTACAAATATGGTTACATTCCTGCTTGGAGTCACCAAATAGAAAAAAAAAGCTTTAATAATCTGCAATGGAATTGGTGTTCGATTTCTTGTTCAACCGTGTAGTTGTGGTCATTCCTCCCAGAGTAAAATGGGGTGAGTGATTGGACTCCATTGCATTAAATGACCTCTGATGAGCTCTTGTGATTGGCTCTTGTCATACCTGCATGCTTGTGGAGCACGGAGACGCACCTGAGACCACCACCACTCTCTGTGAAGGTCACATACAAAAAAAAAGGCTGACACAGATCCCAAACACACACTATGGAGACATCCAATACCTGCACATCTCATACATGTCCTCCACACCATCCACGCTGCTGTCAGCTCTAATGTGGATGCTGTGATTTCATCCCTCCCTGTTGCTAGAACAAAATATTCCAGAGTTTTCATCGTCCATTTTGCTCACCTAACCCGGCAGTAATGACTGCGAAGTGCTATTAGGAAATTGAATTTGTGATTTTTCACCCTGCCACATTTTCAAGGAACAGTGCATCAGTGCCTCCTGAAGAGTCCCTGTGGCAAGGTTAGAGTCAGCTACTAATTTCCATGCCCATGTTGCTTATTTAAGTAGACCAAAGGACCTTAATTGGATCTACTGACAGACGCAAGTTGTCAGTCACTGTCACATAAAGGGGATGATTCATTTCACCGCTGTGAGGATTTATTCAACATGAAGTCATTTTCTCAGCAAAGAAATTAGAAATAAGCGTTAAGCCAAAGACGAAGCACATGCAATAAGAAAAACAACAACACACAAACAAACAAAAGACACAGCAGTACAGAGAGGAGAGAGCCAGAGAGAGAGTAGATGAGATCCTGAAAAACAATATCCGGCTGCTGAGATGAGGCCGCACTTTGCGGAGTGGTGTGATGAGGAGGAAGAAGCTTGCACAAGCTTGTTTTTAAATGGACTGTGGATGTGCTCACCCACTTCACCAGGCCACGGTCCAGCAAAGGATGAAATTCAGGCCTCACTTCTGTAATTACACTGCGTCAGACAACCTGACTGAGGCACAACTTCTCTTAAAAGTCTGACTGCAGGATTTAGCCCTCCACAAGAATGAATGCTGCTTCTTTTTGCAGTTTTACACTCTTTAATTTCTTAAAAAAATGTCTTTCTTATAATTACTGATGGGCCTTTGGCCCTTATATGAGCTCCAGTGTTTCAGGACATTATTTTATCCATATACTGTTTGTACAGTCAAGTACAAACAGACCATCAGCATCATTTTCTACAGATACTGTGAGCTGCTTTCTCTTAGTGTATTCCATTTCTGGGAATTCTAATGATAATTTGATCAATTCTACAAGGAAGGTGAACTAAGTTTCAAAACCTTAATCAAAGAATCATCATTTAGGGGTAGGGCAGTTTGGAAACATGGAATACTCTTACCTATATTATTAGATATACACATATACACATGGTTACCACGTCCCAAAAATAGCATTCCCAACCATGTGATAATATGTCCCAGTAGAGCCGTTGGAGTACTGTGGAGAAGCCAACAACTTCATTTGGCACAGTCACAGATATGTTCAAATACGCTTTAGGAACATATTTATAATACACCAAAAGATGATCTGTGTCTCTGGAAGTAAGATGAATGTTTTTCCAAACTCTACTCCAGTTAATTGAAGTATTAAAAGGTAGTAAATACATCCTTACCCCAAACGGTCCCAAGTGTTAACTGTTTGTAAATAGAGTTCAACAAGAAATATATATAATTCTCTTGCTAGTAATTCACATATGCACTTAGCGAAGACCTAAATTGGACATGGCAAATCAAAATGATTTTTTTAGGTCTTTGAATGTACTGACTTTTTTAAACATATCTGAGACTGTATGAACCCTTTGTCATAGGTGGTGGTTCCACCAGTTAATGAACTATAATTATTGAACAGAAGAAACTGATAGTAAATCGGACACAATTGCACCAAATTTGGAAGGTAACATTTGAATATACCACATCTTGTAAGTGCCAAGGTTTAACTATATTCTCCTCAATGGTTTGCTAAGCTGCCTTGTTTGACAGGCTAAACCAAATACGCATGTGATGTATTAAAATCAAAATAAAGCAAACATGAAACTTGGAAGCTCCCAGGCCTCCTTATTCCGGGTCTCTAATTTTCTGAAGTCTGTCCCAGAACCCCAAAAATGCTGTGAGGGGTATCATTGTGCTGTAAAAATGTAAAAACTCCATCATTCTCAGAGCAGCATTGTAATTATCTGACACAATTTAGTGAAGGATACATTTTATGCCCATATTTATTTAGCATCAAAACCCTTAAAGAATCCCTTGGCCAGAAAATAGCCATACTAATATAATATATTGTGTAGGCTATTTTGACAAATGTTCCTATTAATTTCATGTCCCAGAATCTTGGAAACCTCATCAGTTAAATCCCAGTGGAGGTACCTAATTAACTGTGGTTTACCAGTAAAGCCAACTGGTTGGGTTCCCTTTGGGACCTGGTCCCCTTCTGGCACATCTACCTCCACCTCCTCTTTGTCTAGACAACATGGTGCCATGCCACATGAGGTGAGACAGGCATGATTTAGGAGATGCCAGATAAATCCTTCTGGGATATTGGTAGATATCTAACAGATGGGGACAGATACGGACTCTTGTGCTTTGTGTGATCTGGTCTTTCCATTTAACCACATTTGCTGCAGCAGTGGCCTTGCCTCATTAAAGGAATGCTGATGAAACTTAAAACATCAGTTTTATTGGCCGTGCTGATTTAGCAAACTCAATGCATTTAACACTATATCACCACTCTGTTTGTGCAGGGCTCACAGATTAACAGACGGGGGACACCATGGAAGCCCCTCTTGTGTGTTTGGATGAGGAGTTTGAGGACCTCCGACCCTGCCACATGGATGAGCTGGACCACCCAGCGCTGAACAACTCCTCTTACTCCACCACCACCACCATCCCCCTGGCTTCCATCACCCGTGAGGACTTCTCTGAGCTGGAGAACTTCTCCGAGATGATGAGCTTCAAGTCGATGGAGGACCTGGTCAACGAGTTTGATGAGAAGCTCAACGTCTGCTTCCACAATTACAACACCAAGACGGAGGGCCTGGCGCCCATACGCAACCAGTCACACAACCAGGAGGATGAGGAGAGGCTGCAGGACGAAGAGTGAGTGACCACAGTCACAGTAGTTTATCATAGCACAGGGTCCACTTACTGGAAATTTTTGGGGGTTTTCAGTCACTTCTTATGGCATTCATCAGTCTGTTAATGTGTATTTTCAAGTCTGCAATGACACAGTTGAGGTCTTGATGGATCTGATACAGTTCAGTCTTCTACCTTTGGGCCGGTTGTGGCTCAGGAGGTAGAGCAGGTTGTTCATTAATCCCAGGGTTGGTGGTTCGATTTTGATTTTTTGGAAACATAATCCTTAGCTCTACAGAGTAGACTACAGATAACTTTTGTTTACTGTAAATCTGGTTGCATCTGGGCTGTGTGATGCCATCAGGAACATCATAAAGTGATAGACATGACCACAAATATAGTGGCATAACAAAATGCCAGACAGCCAGACTCTCAGCACACATGAACTACAACCTCTTCCTCCAAGCCCTTTATGTTACACTCTAGCCCACCCATTAGGCTGCCATTAATGTCATTCACAAAACACACTCTCAAGGCCAAAACTGTGGCTCAGCAGCCTAGCACGCCACACATGACAGAAGCCAAATTATTTCCACACACAGACATCCCAAACAACCAGTCAATCAGCAGCATGACCCCACCCTCAGCTCCACAGTCAGGCTTGCATGCTGAATTATTTAATGTGCAGCAGCGTTACGCTGCGTACGCCTCAATTGGCTTTCGCTCTGTTGGTCTGTCTCTGTTTCTGCCCCTCCACCAGCTGACTGCCAGATCCTCCTCCATTTGAAACACACACACGTCCTCACACATGAATCGTGCTAAAAATAGTCTGACTGTAGGTGTAAGAGGAGAGTTTTTGGAAACAAATCACATGATTTTTCAGTGCTGCTTAAAATGAGTCTGGATTGCTGATTGAGTGATTATTGAGAACAAAACACAGGGCTGTGGGTGGATGTAAATGCCATACACTGATTTGTTGTGGCACAGATAAGGAAACCAGTAGATATATATTCCAGTCACACATAAAAGCTGTCCTCCTCTCGAGTTTTTGTTCCCTTTTCCTAACAATTTTTCTAAGTAACAATCCATGCTGTGATTTCAAATCAAGTCAGTTTCATTCACCAGATATTTATTCACCTTAGTGTCACTTAGACACAGAATACTATTAATGTACTCTTATGTTCATAACACTGAATATCTCTTTTCAGTGAAGGGTGTAGTCTGATTTAAAGTGACTCATTTAAAACTGGAGAGTCTTACAGACCCACAGAAATAATCACTGTTTGGTTGAAATCAGTCTGTCGCACATTTTGGCCTAATCCCTGCAGTTGCCTGATTAGAGATGCAGATATAAGTGAGTCCGACAAGCTGATGAAGAAGCAGAATATCAAACAGAATGATTTCTCTTCACTGTCTGCGGGCCAACAAACACAGCAGGACAGCTTTGTAACATGGAGTTCCAGTTCCTGCTGGCCAGACGACCAAAGCGTGTCCCTGTGTTATGCATGCAGTATGTGCTGTTTATGTGGGTTGTGGTTATTTATTACTGATTAGTTTTTTAAAAATGTCTTTTAATGAGGTGAGTTTTGTTTCATTTAAAATTGGACGCTTGGGGAAATACACTTAGATGAGAAGACCAATTTCATTATTGTCCGTTACAAAGTGTACAAAGCTACAGCCAGCAGCCTGTTAGCTTAGCTTGGCATAAAGACTGGAAACAGGGGAAACAGCTAGCCTGCCTCTGCCCGAAAGTAAAAAAAAAAAAAAAAAAAAAAAAAGGCAAACCAGCACTGCTCCCTGCCAAGAAATAATCTTGCATAATACCCCCTGTAAAACCACATTTTTTCAGTTTTACACTTCAGTTTTTGTATGGAGTAAACAAACAAGATACATAACAAGATATAAGCTTTAGAGGTGCTGGTAAGCAGATGTTTTTACCTTTGGACAGAGCTAAGCTTGCTGTTCCCACCATTTCCAGTCTTCTAACTGGCTGCTGGCTGTGGCTTCATATTAAAGTCGAGATGAAACGGCATTTTGAGAGTATCTAGCTTCCATATCGTGATGTATTTCCGAGTGAAACATGATAGGCAGGCAGGACATAATGTTGGGAGGAATTTGATTTGAATGTTGAAAAGTGGGCGTGACACACTGACGTACCATGCTGTTGCTAGCTAGCTACTAATGAATCTTAGCTCTGTGCCTCTAAAAGTTGAGGATGGATTGATGGGTGCATGTCATGATATTATTGGTTGAAATTGGTTGGTTCAAGCTTACATAAGCACACATCATATTTTGTTTTACAGAAAGAAAACATGATTGGAGTTTGATATAAGAATAGCCTACAAAAAAATTTTTTGGGCAAATATTGTTAAATAAGTGCACAATATGACTGGGGATGTGATCTATAAGGGTTAAAAATGCATTTTTCATTTCATCTCGACCTTGAGCTTGCAAACATGAGAGTGGTACCAATCTTCTAATTCTCAAGTTTATTTTTATTGCACTTTCATACAAACTGATTTACAGGGTAATAACACATTAATTAATCAAAAAAAAAGCAAGCAATACAGACCACCCCATAATCATGGTATTATCTATCAACTTTTTGTAGTGTAGTGTAAATTAGGATCTGAACACATGGGGGTCAGTTTACAGAATGGTGTCATCTAGTTTATTAAACTTTCAGGAAAACATTTCAAAATTCTTAGCACAAAATCAATCCTCTGATGGGGAAAATGTTTTGTATAATTCATTTTTTTGAAAGTCCATTTTATTTTCATGCTGGTCAATGACAACACTTTTTATCGCTTAGTTTTCATCTTTCATTAAGTGTACTGAAACTTTGACCTTGTTTATGTGCTTGTGCATGCAGTCATGGCATGCAGGCATGGCTGGTGAGGTAAGCTGTTAGCTGAATGGTGTCCACTGTGTGTCCGGGTGTGGGCAGTGCCACTGGGAGCAGGGCAGCAGCTGGCCTGAGCCAACCTCTGAGTGGAGGAGGAAAAAAAGCACAAAGGAGACTTCTCTCCCAGTTTGATGTCATTCCTCCTCAGACAGACGCTTGCACCAGGCTGCAGTCAGAGACCACTGGCACAATGATGTGAGAAGCTTTATCAAAATCTCTGCTAAGGATACCTTTTGCTGAGTAGTAAGCTGTGTTTTCTTTCTGTTGTGCATTGTTCCTCTGCAGCCTCCAGCATTGACCACCATCATTGACTTGCCGCATTGAAATATTGACTGAGTTGCAGGCTGCTGAAGACAGGGCTGTGTAGACCGCCTTATAACCAAGGAGATAAAACAACACACCGAACTCTAGTTTAACGCTGTTACATAACTGTCTAACTACACCACGTGTGGACACACCAGCTTAAAATAGTAGACAGCCTTTAGAGCTAAGACAAACATTGTGTTTTGATGCTTGTTTTTGATATTTCTTGTGGACTTTAAAGTTGCCCTTGCTTACAGGTGTGCATGTATGTGTCTTTGTGTTGTTTTGCAGTGTGTGGGATGCTCTAACTGACAACTACATCTCCACCTGGGACAACCCCGAGTCAGAGGGACTCAACGGCAATCTTTCTGAGCAGGAGGTACATGTCACTCCACATCTTTCTATTTGGTTTAGATCTGGAAAGACATTAGGCCTGTAACTTTCTTTTTTATTTTGGAAGGGTGAACTTAATTGGGTTTCTATAACCTTTAGCTACATGTATAGTAAACATGATTTTCTTTAGCTGACAAAGGTAACATGTTTTAAGATCTCTTTTTTATTTAAATTTACTTCCCTATTCCTGTTTATTCCTCGTTTTGACTTTCTTATCTTGTATTTGGTTTACATTTACTTCCCATGTCTTTGGGAGTAGCTTAGTGCCATTGCTATAAAACCATATGAATGTTGTTATTTGTTTTTTCCTGTACAGTGTGGTATTATGTGGGTTAATCATGAATGAACGACTGGTTCTGTGGTCTATTGTAATGTTTATTTACACATTTTATGCTCAAATGAGCATAGTTTTATTAAAACTGCTAAGAGTTCTGACCCAGAAAACATGCTCCCAACCCCAGCAAATTGCTCTCTCAGTCACTTCTTCCATATTTCCCTTGCTTTTTTGCAGATAAGGAGGGATATGTAGTACTGATCTGTCTTTCCACTGGCTACAAATGGCTGAACAAATGTTCACTAATGTCTGTCCCACTAGTTTATAAGGGAAAATATGTTTCTGTTTTTATGGTTTAAGATATCTGTATATGAAAGTATCAGCACAATGTGTCATTTTTCATTTTGGTGCCAAACTGAGTAGCTGACTGGTTCATTCTTTCTGAGGTTTAATCTCATGCTGACACTTGAGGACATGCTTGACCAACCTTGACTGGTCTGCCATTCAGCAGAGGTCTCCCTCTTTCTCCCTTCCCTTAATTGGCTGTCACATACAACTGCAGGCACTTAACAGTCTAGGCCATGTTTGGGCTGGTCAAGGCCAGAGCAGACGTTTTCGCCCCAGGGGGAGAGGGCTGTTGTGAAAATGCATCATAGTGCGGATATTCACTCGAGATCCTGCCTTCAGTCAAGTTGTTGGAATTCTCTTTAAGTTAAATGTGTTATACCAAAGCAGACCACCAGTAAATATATCACAATTTTCTTTTTTTTCTGTGGATATTGTATAAGTGCACACTTTTCATTGTTTCATCTTCCACATTGCCCTTAATTGCTTGTTCTAACCAGGTTCCTCTGTTTGTTCCAAACATACCAGAACCACAAAATACAACTGCTAGCTGTGTGCCGTGGCTTTTTCAGCAAATGGCAAATCTTTCATGAACTGTCTGATTATTATGCTGTATGAATAATTAGCAGTAGAGACAAGCCCTGCGGACAGTCTACAGCCACACTAGCAGCTCTGTGAGGCTGTACTTTGGCACAGCAGTGCTTTGAGCTAAATGCTAACACCAGCATGCTACCATGCCCACAATGACAATGTTAACATGTCATTGTGGGCATGTGGGCATAATGTTTACTTTATTTGCTATCTTAGTTTAGCATGCTAACATTTGCCAATTAGCACTAAACACAAAGCTGAGGCTGATGGGAATACCATTAGTTTTGCAGGTATTTGGTCATAAACCAAAGTGTTAAAAATTTGACCTGATGGTGGCGCCAGATGAAACATTAAGGGATCACCCTTGTGATTGCAATTCATCCTGAGAGGGACATGAAAGTCTGAACCAAATTTCATGACAATCCATCCAATACTTGACAAGACATATCACACAAGATCACAAATGTCAACCTCATGGTGGCGCTAGAGGAGTTGTCAGGCATTAGGACACATTGTCTGGGAACCATGAATATCTGTACGAAGTCAGTCTGGACCGACAGACCAGCATTGCCATCACTAGAGCCAATGTCAGGGATTTCTTCACGTTACTAACTTCACTATCAAAACTGTATAAAAGTCAAATATTGGAAATAAATAAATAAGGTATAAACTATTAAAACACTTTTACAAATGGAATAGTAAATTGTTTTTTAAAGTCATACTAAATCATGTAAAACATTCAAATATTTAAGCATGAGTCTTTCACATGAGTGCAATCCCAGAATGATCTCTCCATCCCAGACACTGATCGAGTTCTTTTGGAAACATATTGTGGATTTAGTTTATTATTCCAATTCCACAGGCAGTTTTTGAATCTTGTTAGCCTCCTTTTCATAGTAAGACATACTGTAGTAGCCGTTGGTTTGCTATTTGGTTCTCATGTTTTGTCTCACATTCTGCAGATCCACGAAAAAGAAGAGGAGGAGATGAATGAGAAGAACGACAACGCCAACTGTCTGAATGAAGAGCCGCTCGTCACAGCTGATCAGGTGTGTGTGTGTGTGTGCGTGTGTGTGTGTTTAAGATCAAACAGCAGTTTGTCTGTGTCCTGTTTTTGATCATAAGGAAACTTCACACACCACTTCACACATCATGCATTTTTGTTTACTATAATTTAGTTTGTTGGAATTACCATGATCTGCTTTTAGGTATTTGTGAAGTAGTCTGCCTTTTGCTTTCAGATTCTTTCTTTTTTGTTGGTTGGCAGACCTCATACTACAAGTAGGGGTGTATGGAGTGAAAATGTCAACGATATATAGAATAGGTCAAGGCCTAGCAGTGACTTCAAGACAAACAGTAAAATATTAAAGTCAGTTTTTAACGCCACAGGTAACCAGTGCAAGGAGGACACAATGGGGGAAATGTGCTCAAATTTTCTAGATCTTGTAAGAGCCGCTGTATTTTGCACAAGCTGGAGGCAGTTCATTAATTTTTGGGGCAATCCGGCGATAGGAAGTTCTAGTAATCTACATGGCTGGAGACCAAGGCATGTGTAAGGGTTTGTCCATCACAGAATGAAAGAAATGATCTAATCTTGGCAATGCTCCTGAGTTTGTAATATTGCAAAAATGTTTAGAGAAACTTAAGTCAGAATCAGAGACCATGCCTAGATTTCTAGATGGATTTATGGACACATATATCTGCGTATCATCAGCATAACAACGTGAGATTGAAAACAGTAAAGGAAGAATAGCCCCAATGGAACCCCAGAGGTAACTTTTGCATTGCTAGATGTGGCATTCCCATTTTGATAGCTCACTGTCTTTCACCCAGGTAATCTTTACATGGATTAACAATGTGGATATGTATTACCTTTGAAGTTCCAAACTATGTGTTTGTGCAGTCTTTTTTGCAGGCATACTGTTTTGGGAGAAGCTCTTTATTGTGTCCAATAAAACTAGTGTTATATCATGCTGGTACAGGGGTTTAGACAGACGCCTGCTGAAAGTCTGTCTCTGCTGTAAACTGCTGCAGCCTGTGCAGACATCAATAATGGATTTAAGTATGATATGTACACTTATAAAGGAGGCTTTTTAGTGGCCACACTCTGCTGACAAATGGACGGTTATGGATGTGTGTGTACTTACCCCTGCCTCCTTATCTCTTTCCTGTCCATCCACCCGTCTCCTTATATCCTTCCATCTATCTCACTCTCTCTCTCTCTGGCTCTCTTCAAGGTCATTGAGGAGATAGTCGAGATGATGGAGAACTCTCCAGATCCTGGCGAAACTGAGGAGGAGGATGAAGAGGAGAGCAGCCACTCCTCCAGGAACAACCCCTCCCTGCTGGAGGAGATCCGGCAGCTGTCAGAGGCCTCCAACAACAACTGCTCCTATGAAGGTAAAAGTGGAAATACTACTCCATGTTACTGTTTTTTAAATTAATGTAACTTCCTAACTGACACCTGGGCTGCAGTTGTAAAGAGTAATTTGTTCACTGCTGCTGTTCAGGATTTTCTAAGCTGGTCTAGAATGTGAACAGGCTACATTCCTGTAAAAAGATTGTCCCTTTTAGACTTGGCCAAGGAAGCTGGGTGATCAGTCTTTTTGATGGCAGCACCCTTTAGGTTACAATTATTATTTCTCCTTGAAGCATGCCAATAGAACACCAAGGGAGAGACCCCCTGCATATCAGTCCTTGCCATAGGCTGGACATGAAAAATATCATCATGCCTATTTACAGAATGGACAAGGTGTCAAGGACAAATGTAACGTTGTTGTTTACACTCATATGCGGTCTTCAAATATTATTTTTGGGTACAGATTGTAGAGATATGCGCCAGTAGTCATGTCCACTTCAGCCAACTGAGTCACCAGGGTGCCCCCACCCATGCGACAGATTTTAATTTAGTACTCCACATGGTTAGATTAGTCATCGCATTTCAGCAGGTCCATAGGTAGAGTTCAAGAGGACAAGGAGTTCTCTGCCATAAGGCGCCCCGTTGCAGAACATATTGGAGATCCATGTGGCCCCTCTGTCTGAGTGGCATTGATTTGTCCTGACCACTGTGGGAATGGGAGCTGAACACGTGTGAGGCAGAGCATCTTTTGGCTCACACATCTGTGTAAAGAAATAGATTTGTCCAATTTTTTGGTGTGTACCATCATTGTTAGCGTTTGTTTTCGCACCCACATTTTAGGAACAGTGGCTTATACAGGTGGGTTTTTAGCTTTTACTCCAATGGTTTTATGTTGTGTTTTTCTTTGGCTTCTTTCTCTATGTTTAACCATTCCCTAAAAGTCTTGTTGACCTTAATGTGCACCTGTGAAGCACCTTGTACCTCTGGTTTTGAAAGGTGCTATAGAAATAACTACTTGCTTGACATAAGATCAACTGAGCTGTTAGGGAAATGGAAAGAGATGGATAAAAATGCAACAGATCACAACTTCGATTATTTATTTTGGTCCAATAAGCAGCTGGATAGACTCATCAATCATCAACATTGTAGGGCAGTGATATACTATAAGGACTGCTGGATCGGATTGTCCATATACTGTATACTCTGTACTGGATATGAACTGTACATTGATGTTAAAGTATAATGATGATAATAATACAAGTTCAAATTTGGATTCACTCATGCTTTGTTTAGAAAGAACTTAACTGGCATGAGTTTGATTATATGGGAAGAAATATGCAGCAAAATTGTCATCACTACATAATGTGTGTGGTTCTCAACATGGGGTTTGGGATCCTCCAAGGGGTCATGAAATGAACTGAAGGGGTCGTGAAATGATCGCTGGAGAAACAAGAAAAAACACTGTAAAAACACTATAAAACACTGTATACTTTTACCTCTTCAAGCCTCTAAGAATCATTCAAATGAAACAATCTGCAACAATCATTGTGATTGAACTGCATACTATTCATGAAAATACAATATGTTACAAAGATACTGCTTTCTCTTAAGGGTCACAAGCAGCAAAGAGTTGGAAACCTCCACTGATAATGTGAAAAAGCCAAAAGGGGTCAGCTGTTAACATCTTTCTTGATCTTCTTTTGTAAATTAATGATATTGTCACAGTGTCACAGAAACCAAATAGTGTTAACTCTGATTCGGGACACAGTCTTTACTGTTTTGCTTAAACAGTAAAATAGTATCTTTTAGCTCTGCTGATTTTGCTCATATTCCCACAGTCTGTACATGTTTTAGCATTCTGTCTAAACCTAAGGGTAAGAAATGATACCTTTGCACAAAATAAAAACCAACTGTCCCTCTCTCCCCCCTTCATCTGTTCTGCAGGCCTGAGCCTGATGCCCAGCTCAGCGCTGGTCGAGCTGCTGCACCGGGTGGAGGCCGCCATCCGCGAGTACTCAGAGGAGCTGGTCAGCCAGCTGGCCCGGCGTGAGGAGCTGGAGTTTGAGAAAGAGGTGAAGAACACGTTCATAACCGCCCTGATGGAGGTGCAGAACAGGCAGAAGGAGCAACGGGACAACAGCAAGCGCCGACGCAGGGACAAGGCCCTGAGCCTGCAGGGGGGAGGGACGGCATCTGTGAACGTAGGGAATACAGGCTCCATGGGCCACACAGAGAAGACAGGGAGCATGCCAGTCAAGGTGAGAAGCAGGGAGGGGGAGGGGTGGCCTTGTATGCAGATAGACGGAGCAGGTGGAGGTGGAGATGGTGTTGATATGGATGTTAATACTGATGTAAATGCAGCCAAACGCACACTTATATGTCTTAACAAAACAAAGTTCTAATTCAAGTGATGAACACAAACCACAGCATCTGTCCACTATTCCCTTACCTTACAGTACTGAGGTATTTTGTTCATTAATAAAAGCCATTGCATTGCATTTGTGTTTGGGGCAGAATGTGTCACATCTTAGCCTTAGTAAACTTGGCCCATTGTATATTTCCACCTCCATTAGGTTTTCCCATAAATGTGCAACTTCCATGTTTAATCCTTCCAGTGTAAATGAGAGAAAGGTGAAACCGCAGTGCCTGACAGCTCTCCCTCTTCCCTTCCCCTGACTGTTAGCATAATGGATCTCAGGTCCATTAGCCTCTAAAGTATCTTCCAGGAAAGATCCTAAAGTGGAAGTGACCTGTCGTCTGCATACAGTAACGGCCCAGTCCAGTCAACTCCTCTCCAGTAACAGAGAAACAACCTAATGGATTTTCCCTCCATTCAATGCAGCAGCAGTGTTTTTATCTGGTGACTGCTGGGTACCTGAGGCTGCTTTACTGAAGTAGTATGAATGTACAGATGGCTTAATGATGCAGATGCAATATAAACACTAAAGCTAATCGTATTTCACCATGATGTCATGGTTTGTGTGAGATGCTGTAAGCTTGTGTTGTACTTGAACAAAAAAAAAGACAGATTTCAGAGAAGGAACTGATGATCAGTAGCTTGTAATAATGGTCTGTATGTGTGTGTGTGTGTGTGTGTGTGTCCTGGTTGTGACCTGCAGCGTTTCAGCATGGAGGGACTGTCTAACATCCTGCAGACCGGCATCAGACAGACATTTGGAAGCACGGGGAATGAGAAACAGGTAAGGTCAAAGGTTTAATGTTTTAAAAAGGTTCAAGTGTAACATAGCTGCACTTAGCAAGAAATTAAGTCAGTAGAGACTAGACATTGGACATCAGTATTTCCCAGCAACCACTTCATATGATAAAGTAAATCGAAAACAATGTCCACAAATTATTTTTATTTGATTGATTATAATGAGGTTACAAGTCGTGGTGCTGTTTTGTGTGCGTTACATCTGTGGCATAGCTTATTTACAACAGGAAGGGGCCTGCTGTGCATGGGCCCTTTCAGGCCTTGGGCCCCAGTATGAGCACTGTCCACACTGGCTATATTTACGCCACCTCTTCAGTCCTTTGCACAGTTGAGGTCATACACAGGGATGATCAGCCTACTGTATGTAATTTGATCTCTGTTGATAGTGTAAGCAATATGCTATGGTACACTGCAAGAAATGTCCCTGTTTTTTGTCTGTATATATTACAGGCAGCTGCACATACATAAATGAAAAGTTTGACTCATAAATGAATTCAGCATTTTGTGTTTCTCAGCTGATCATAGTTAAAAAACATCAGGTCTGTTTTGCTCCAGTTTCTGCAGGCATTACTGGATGTAAACAAATCTTTTACAGCATTAGATACATTTATAACTTAGATTTAGTAGGCAGTCTGTGTATTAAAAGATCTGCCAATAGGTTTGGGAGTGACAGCAGGTTCCAATACTGTGTTTTGAACTTTGGTGTTTGGGTTACCCTTGTTTTTACATTTAGATCACGGATTGTGCCTTTAACCTCTCAGTCAGTGTTAAAGGCTTAATTGTTTGCAGTGTACAGACTGACAGTCCATTGACTTTTAAAGGAATTGTTCGACATTTTGGGAAATACACTTATTTGCTTTATTGCCAAGAGTTAGCTGAGAGGATTGACACCACTCTAATGTAGTCCTACACTACATATGAAGCTACAACCAGCAGCTGGTTAGCTGAGGGGGAGCTGAACCTGGTACTGAACTTCCACTTGACGCACTCAGTAAGGAGAGCTCATAAGCATAGTTCAAAAGTGGGATTTCTATGAGATCACTAAGCTCAGAAAAGAAATGATAATGGACAGAGCCAGGCTAGCTGTTTCCCTGTTTCCAGTCTTAAAGCTAAGCTAAGCTAACTATCTCCTGGTTCCGGCTTCATATTTAACAGACAGATATGAGAGTGGTATCAATCTTTTCATCTAACTCTTCGCAAGAAAGCTAACAAGTGTATTTCCAAAAATGTTGCTTTTAAGTTCTCAGGTTACGTGCTGTATCAACACCAGTGAAAGAAAGCTGTGTCTGATAAGCTAGCACATAAAAATATCTGATCACTAGGCTACATGTAAGCTTGAATGTTACATATCCCAGTTAGGTATTAAACCCTCTGAACCTTGACTCTGTTTTCAGTATCTAAACACAGTTATTCCATATGAGAAGAAAGGCACCCCTCCCTCTGTAGAGGACCTGCAGATGCTCACAAATAGTAAGTGTCCAGCCCAGAACATTTGTATCAATGGCAAATAATACTGGCTTGTTGAGTTGATACATGTTTTATTTCTTCCACCTAGTTCTTTATGCCATGAAGGAGGACAGTGAGAAGGTGCCTACACTGCTAACCGACTACATATTGAAAGGTGAACACAACAGCACAAGTTTGAATACTTCTACAAAGTGATTAGTGAAGAGAACGTCGGTGTTTTATAAAGTCTCAACAACCAAACAGGTTTAAGTGCTTTTGGGAAATTGAACTACATTAAAGTAACTTCATTATATCATCCCGTAGAGATTTAACATTATTATCCACTGTATTTCCTCTCTAGTCTTGTGTCCTACCTAAAGCACCGCCAGGCCAGGGGCCACAGTGTGATGGAGAATTCTTCCCCCGGGGGGCTTTTCCAACCCTCCTTGCCTCTGGCCCAAGCTGCATGACCTCTCCTCTTTTACCATTATCAACCATGGATCCTCACCATCGACATTATTGTATTCACCTCAACTATGACTACTGCCTTTCGCTGAGCTCACCTTCTCCCTTCCTGCACATTAAGCTCAGGCCAGACCCAAAATGGCCGCCATCTGAATAGTTAAACTAGCGGGACGGCCAATCCCACTTTTAAAGGACTTCACTAATGGAGCATGACATGCTACTAAATATCACAACACCACTTTGGTACAGGGATACAATGTTATCATTGCTTTCTTTTCCTTCATTTCTTTACTTTACAGTTTCAATTTTACTTTTCTTTGTTTCCTCTAACAGAACTTCAAATGTTGCCAAGTGTTGACACTTATTCATAAACTGACCTCTTAACCACTGGGATCTGTTGATTGTTTTATTCATTGATTCATAAGGACTACACTGTAAAATAAATGCCATACTGCATCCACAAGTGATCATCTCCCTGTATTGTTTCAGATGAAAACAGTGATTCATTTGAATGCAAAAGCCATGCACCTTTTTCTGCCAACTTAGTACTGTAGTTCCATGTGAATGAAAAGAATCACACGACTATTACGGGTGCAGTGCAGTGCATTACAAAGCTTTTTTTTTTTCCTTTTTCTTTTTTGCGTAACTATCTAAATATCCAGTGCTCTTCTGACTTTTTTGAAATTTCTTTTAATTTGTATCGAAATATTTGATATAAACTCTGTTGCTGATTTTATACTTTCATTTACTGTGTCATCTGAGCAACAGGCTTCTGTGCGTTCCACCCTGTTCAGCCACGTGGAGGTGTGTCACTGAGTTTTCCTTGAATATATCATCCCCTGATGAGATGAGCTCATTTCAATAAAGGCGTGCATATTTGCATATTAGCATATTTATGAGTTCATTTGCGCCATGTAGGTGAATGTTACATCGCAAATTCTAATAAACATTCTACCCTAATGGTGTGCGCATTTGCTTCCTTCTGTCTTCACCTTTTGAGTTTAGCAGGTAACATGATCAATGCTGATAAACTGAGAAGACTAGCAGCTTTACATGGAGATGCAGGCTTGGTTAACTCTACTGCATGAATAAAGTTTTTGGGGAAAAATAATATCTGACTCTATTCTATTCACCCCACCCCTCACCCCCCACCGAGATCATCACAAAGCCATATGAGTAAATATGAGAAAAATCTGATTCCTGTAGAACAATTATTAGGTGAAAAGAAACAACATATGCATTAGAAAGTTTGTATTAGAACATACATATGGTCCCTTGTTTAATAATTCAGTATTTTTTTCCAATATAATAAAAGATCTGCATGTTATAAGACATATAGAAATACACCGCTTTGAATAACAATTTGTGTCTGATATGATTTTTATACAAAAATAAAGTTCAATTACCTAACTAAAAGATACACCTGCTCCAAATGAAAATTGTTAATTTCAAAAGTTTAACTGCTGGATACAAGATATCTCAGACTTCACTGAAAAGTCCATTTTCAGTGCATGTGTGTGTGCATCTCTAAGTTTCATACTGGACCATGGTTGGCTTCCAAACTATGATGTCACAAAATCCTGCTGGTATGTCCAGGTGTTAAACTAAGATTTCAGGTGAGCACAAAGATGGCTACATGTTAATCTCTGCATTTACTCACTTCCACCCTCCACTTTACAAAATGCTGTTTGTCCTATCATAAATGGCAAATATGGATTATTCTTAGTTTCAAGCATATCGAATTCTATAAGGACCCAGATTGTGAGGTTTCTGTGTTTTGGCTCTAATGTGATGAAACCTACAGAACTGCCTCTCACACCTGTTTGGTGGATCCATTCCACCTTGCTGTCACTACTCTAAAGCTCACTGTTGTCAGCGGGAAAAGACCAGATTCACTTGATCAGGTTCAGGTTTAGAGCATGAAATGTCCATGTGTCCATTATTGTCAGTATTAGTAGGTAATAAAAACACTGACCAAGGTCATCATTTTACATCATCATACATCTCTATTATTGAGCATGGTGCATATGGTCCTGACAAGTAGCCTAACTGCACAACGTTGCCTTGAGGCAACACATGGAAAATCACAGTTTAGCAATATATTTAGAAAATAATGTGCATGAAACTGTTGCTTGTGCTTACATGCTAGTATTTTTTCCAACAAGTTATTTTATTTTAAAGTGTTAAATTGTCAGATTTATCTTCTCTGGCACTTTGCCACATGTGGCTCTGCTTCTTGAAATGCAAGGATTCCTCCTCTACCATTTCACAGGTCTTCCCCAAATAGTCATTTTGCTGCCCTCTGGTGGTTGATTTTAAATCTCAGATGACCTCTGGGAATGTGCAACAAATAGTACACTTACCAACCAACTAACCAAAATACAAATACAGTAAAGTACAAAATACAGTACTACCAGATGTATTTAAAATAAATTATGATAGTTACTTTAGGATTCAAACTATCTTTCAATAGTGATTGTCACTACTTTGAGAAGCTTTGGGAAACACTCACTCACATACACACACAACTGATCATTTCTCTTTTAATTGAAAATATTATACAAAGCATTTTCCATGAACATAAATATGGAGGATACAAGTGCACACTGCACATTAATGTCCACAGTTTAGGCCTGCTGTATAAATAAGTTTGGCCACCAGTTTGTCTGCAGTAGGTATACAATCCATGATGACAGTGAGCACGTCTTTAGTTCAGGAAACATTTGCTATTCATAAACTCTGCTCATGTGCTCTTATACATTACTGTATAAAAATAAAGGCTTGTCTTGAATACATTTTAATGTTCATAATGTACACTTTTGAAATGACATCTTTCCATTTGCTCCAATGTACTAAAAACAATACAAATCTCAACAGAACTATCATAGCTTCAAGATACAGCTACCACTTGCTTTTTTTGCTGTCCCTGTCCTGTCAAGCTTGCGTCAAACAGATAACAGTTTTCAGAAATGGTCTGTAAAGGATGCTCTTATGTTTCCCGTCAACATCATCACATTTCATGATTCATTTCAGAGCTGTGTTGATATTCTGACATCCTATGCACACGAAAAAAAAACAACAGACATATGCTCCAGTGTAATTACAATACAGCAGAATAGATAGTATGATCTCATACTCACATATGATCATATACTGTATGTTTTTCTTTTCTTTTCCAAATCCAAATGATATTTAAATAGGCATTTGTGTGACTTGAAAGTGGCCAAAATAAGAATAAGGGGAAAAAAGCCACACATAATAATAATACTTGGATTTCACTGCTTAAGTTTTATAGAAAAAAATGATTTAATGCCACAGTTCATGAACTATTCAGTGTAAATGTGCTAAGATCATTAAGTCTGTAGCCATCCGGATACATTCTGACTCTGCAATAAAGATGTTTGGAATGTAAAAACTCTGCTGACATTATTAACATGGTCAGAATCTCAGTGACTGAGAGTGGAGCAGTCTTTTAGAGAATAGTGCCTCTTTGTCATCTGCTGTATGTGTCATGAGCCACAGCTGTTCTTATTCATAAATACTGACTGAACAAAGATCACAGCAGTGTAATCCACAAATTATTTACTCAAAATATGCCCAGATATTTCTTTTTTTTTTTTTTTAATGAAACTAGCTTTTAAGCCAAAATCCAGTGTTTTGGTACAGCAGTATTAAGACAACATATATTTGATACAATATTCTGTAGGTTGTTTTAAATTTGCCAGTTTACTCCCCCAACTTTAAGGGGGAATGGTATATCTTCCTCATCTTCTCATAATAGGAAATGGTAGAAAATCGCTAACTAGACACCTCCAAGAGTCTTAAAAACACCTTCACATCAGTGTTGATTCAGAGAAACTCATATCTGCTTCCTGTTACCATTTCTTTGCAATGTCAATCAAATGGGAAAGATTTGTCTATAAAAAGACTAAAGCCTTTAGATTCTGGCAGCCAATCAAAATGCTTCCATGTCACGTCATGTGACTTAAACAGTTTCTTTCCTCACTGACCTACACCAGAACATACTACAACATACAAAGAGAGCATGTTGAAAAAATGAAGTGTTACATCCTGTATATCTTTGGTTCAGTATCCAGTGTTGCAGGCAAACATATTAGCTGTATTATATATTCCAAACAGGCTGTGGCCAACAATATGCTACGCTGCATGTCACACATTTAACAGAAAATAAATATCATATGTACAATTTCAATGCTGCAGGCAACTTTAAATTATTACAATTCAAGTGTGGACTTGTGTATTAGCAAAGTCACCACACTGCATGTCTGAATAGTGCTCAATATTATAAGAAGCTTTTGCTAATCTGTGTTTAAAGAATTGAGTCTAAGAGCATTTTATAAGCTAAACCACTGACAGAAGTACAGCCAAAAAAAAGATTAGGATACTTTATCATATGTATAATGTTGTCTTATCTTTCTTTCCATAAGTCTGCTGCAGAAATATACTCATAGATCTTCATATATTACACCCAGTCCTCACTGACTTCCCTTTGAGCAACATTCTCCTCTCTGAACAGTACTGATAATAATGTGCTTCAACCTATTTTGGTCTTGATAATTCCTCCTTTAGGTAGTTTTTAAGAAAAGATGATGGATGAAGTACAGCAGACCTGCACGACCGTCTTCTTAATTCATCTGTATATTCATCTGTGAGACTTACATACACATGAAAGCCCCCAGTGATGATCCATTTGCTAGTCACTTTGTGGAATTAGTATGGCAGGAGGAAAAAAATGTATAATGCAACATTTAAAAACAAAATATTAGAAATGCATTGATAAAGTAAAAAAGAGAATACTGGATAAATGTATGAAAAACATATCTATACATAGTTTGCGATGTATACAGTGCATACAGAATATAAAAGACTTAAAGCAAGTAAACAGTCTGCGTCTGAAAGTCTTGCCATGAAAGCTTGTTGGCGCAAAAGCAAGCGTCAATAAGTGAATTTGACCTTTTCATCTACTGTAAATCTTTGCTAAATAGTAGTTAAAGTGGAACGCTTTAAAAAAAAAAAAAAATCAGCATTTGACCCTTTCTGAGAGCATAAAGGGACAGTATTCCACTGCTTTTGTCAACAGCACTATTTTGCCAGCATTAGACCAGAGATCCGGCCTGATTCTGTGCAGGCACCATAATGGGCACCCCTCCCATACGGGTGATGTTGGAGGCTGTGATTGTGGAGGTGGGCAGCGGCGGCGGGCAGGGAGCAGCATGGAGCTGCAGCTGGGGCTGGCTGTAGGTCTGCGGCAGCGCCTGAGCCTGGGGCAGCTGGCCATAGCGCTCTGGTCTGGGTAGGGAGCTCCCATTGGTGCTGGCCTCAGAGGAGACGGGCTGTCCACGTGGCAGGCTGGTATTGTTATTGTAGCTGTAGTGGGTGGGGGTGGAGGCTCCGTGATGGCGGGACGGTCGGTAGCCGGCTGTGCTGCCCGTGGCGGTGATGATGGAGGCTGTGTCAGAGGAGGGGCGCTGGGGGTACTGCTGCAGGTGGTGGTGGTTGTTGTGGTGGTGGTGGTGGGAGGGCTCTTTGTGGTGTGGGCTGGAGGCGATGGAGGACAGGGTGCCATTCTTGGAGATGATATCTGAGCCCATGCCACTCTTAGCCCAGGACACACGCTTGGGAGCCTGAGCGTCCTCCCTGGAGGTGAACAGGACACACAGTCAGATTTACTGTTTACAGCACACACGAGAACTTAAAGCGAGACTATTTGACATAAGCAATTAACACACCCTTGTTAAATTCAATGCACTTAAGGGTTTTGCTGCCAATATTTCTATGTAAACATATCTGCGGGGAGTGATGAGGTCGGTGCCTAGACGCCAAACTGGAACTATGTTCTGCTGCTATAATAAACATGTCAAACATGAGTTGTCTGACTGAACTTCCTCTGTTGAATATTACTCTTGGCTTTTCCTTGTTCAGGTTTTTTTGTCATTTCGTCTTTCTGTAAAATGTGCAAATGCAACTAGAGCAAACTGTTTAAACCACACTTAGGAGGAGTCATTTTCATTGAGCACTGCCTGCTTTATAGTTGCTGTAAGAAGCATCAAGTCGTAGCATTCTTCTTGTGAGTAAGTTGTTTTTAATCACCTCATGTTCTGTAAACCCAACAAGATTGTGGGAAAGCGTCAGACAGCCTTCATGTAAACAACTGTTTTGCAACCTTCCATTATAATAAATGTATTTTTAATTATAAAATATTCTGTAGATGTCTACATAGCCAGTGATGAAGGCTACTTGGAGGTAAGCAACATGAACTCACTTGATTTCGTTGGCCATGTCGTCCTCATTGTCTCTCCGCCTCTTTAACAGGAAGACGAGGCAGATAAGGACGAGGAAGATGAAGCCAACCACTGAGCCCACTGTGGCACCGACAATCATCCCCACATTAGTGGCTACAGGAAGAATCAAGGGACACACAATTATTACATGTCACCAAAGCACATATGTCTACATAGCGTACATATTGGGGTTTTTTTGGAATGTTTTTTCTGTTAAACAATGTCTTAAATGAGTATGTAAGAAAGGAATTGTCGTATTATAAACATGCAAACACTAGCTTTACAACAAAGAACAAAAAGTCTGATTCCACCTTTTATCATTCCCTAATCGTATGTATATGATGAGGGCCTGTGTTGCTGCTACGTACAGGTGACGATCTCCAGGTTGATAAAGCAGCTCTCTGACCCGGCCGTGTTGGTGGCTGTGCACACGTACTTCCCTGACATGTTACTGCTCAGGTTGCTCAGCCTCAGAGTGCCGGTCTTCTCATCTAAAACAGCATTGAACACGGAGGACTGCAGTCAAGCATGCATGCACACACATTACAACACAAAACCAGACTGTAGATGCATACATTACTTTGACACATCAGACTTTGGGCATTATGAATATACTGTATACTACTACTTTTTTTTGTGTCCACTATGCTGTCTTAGTATATAATTTTATTGAGTAGCTTATTTAACCAATTCCAATTCTGTGTGCATGAAAATAAACTTAAATGTGAACTTTGTAATTGATTATGCCAAATATATTTAATGAAGACAGAAGTAGATGTGTTATATTATTTAACATTGCATTAAAAAAATGAAAGCAGTACAAAGTTTGGCAACAAGTCAACAAGTACTCAAACATAAAATTTTCTTTGGGGGAAATGTGCTTATTCACTTTCCTGCAGAGAGTTAGATGAGAAGATCAATACCACTCTCATATCTGTCGTTTATGCTAAGCTAAGCTAACCGCCTGCTGGCTATAGCTTCAAATTTAAAGACTGGAAGCAGGTGGTAAAAAAAAAAAAAAAAGACGTTCATCTAACTCTCTGCAAATAGAGGAATAAGCTTATTCCCCCAAAAGTTTAACTATTCCTTTAAAATGAACCTATGCCCTTTTGGAGATGAATGGAGCAAATCAGAAAAAAGCATCTCCTACTATAACAACACCACCATCATCTCATCACCTGACATCAAAAACTGGGTTGCAGTAGGCTTCCAGAAACCTGACTAAAAAATATACATAAGTAATATATAAGTATAATATAGTAATATAAGGAGAAATGTAAATATTTCTGAGTATGTAAGTATATATAGTAACTATAGTATAAAGATATACTGGTGCTTATGCCATCTGAATTAGAAAAATGTTGGAATCACATAAAAACTCTACACACAATCACATTAGATTAGCATTGATGTAAGTTGCTCTTAAATCCTAAAGTTACAAAAATACAAAACAATATCTGAAATAATGAACACTTTTTAAACAAGTTGGTTGCTTTACTAACATTACCGTTGCTGAAATGCACACCGTCACACAGACTTCTAGAATGAAAATAATGCAAAAACTCAAGAGAGAGTCATTCCTTGTTCAGCAACTCCAACAACACTAGCAGGCATATAAATCTTACTTCTAACTGAATAATAATAATCAGTTACTGATTATCCACTCACTGAGCATGGGTGAGAAGAAGACCTCGGAGGTGGGGCTGGTTTTCTTCCACTTGTACAGAGGAATGGGCTTCCCAGAGCTAGATATGCAGTTCAGAGTCACATTTCCCTTCAGCACAGGCTTCCCTGATAGAGAGCACTTAGGAACAGCAGGAGGGACTGAGACAAGAGGATTACAAAATAATTATTTTCTTAGGTCACACAACATAATATATGCAATTCATTCTTTCTTAGTCAAATTTTCAATGTAAGAACTATAGTGCAAGGTGAAGTAAATGTCTTGTCTTCTTAAGCAGAATGGATTTCTTACCCTTCACGTCCAGACTGAGCTCAGCAGTGAGGCCAGGATTATCAGGAATGATGATCTGGCAGAAGTAGCGTCCCGAGTCAGACTCCTCTGTGTTGTTGATGTACAGCGACACGTCACTTGAGGGCATGGTGGAGGTGAAACCAACGCGGCCCTTAAACTGGGAGCTGCCCACGCTGATGGAGCTTTTGGTGTAGGAGATGATCTGGACAAGAGAACAGAGAGCCAATGTCAGACGTAAAGACACAGGAATTAAAAGAGGCTTGTGAGCACACAGTTCAAGAACAAGCATTTGTCCATATTTGTGCACAACGGAGGAACCAGTTTCACTGACATCCATGTCAGTATGATTTAGCGCTTATCTGGGGTCAAAAGAATCAGAGGGATTTGGCATTTCTCGAACATTTGGTGGAATGCATTATGGAGTACACAGAGTTACATGGAACACAATTTGTACTCCACTGATAAAAACTTATAAAACTCATAGAATCATGTACTGTACATTTGTGGCCCATTTCCAACCAGTTTTAGGTTGGATTTTCCCAAAACGGGATATGACACACAGGTAGTGCTAGAACACAAGGCAGAAACTGTTCAGGCAGAAAATAAATCCAAGCTATTTTATATTATATATTTTTGAATGTGAATAGTTACTGTAGTACACACTACAATAGTTGAACAGGGTTAACTCACCAGAAATAGCACACAACATAAGTCCACAGAAAAACAAGAACAAACATTCAAGTCAGACACAACTGAAAGCTAGTGAGTTTTTCTTACTGTCAACAAATCCCATGAAAAGACCAAAAGCAACAATGAATGTATCTTCCTCTGTACTGTAACACAATTTACTCTAGTTTGAGTAATGTTTGCTAAAAATCTAAATTCTAGCCCATAAATGTATATTGTATGATGTATAAATATATATTGTGACCTGTTTGTAAAGATTTATGTCTTAAGTAGGAACCAATGGGCTTTGGGCTGAGAGCCAGAAAGTATTGAGAGATGGACGAACACATTGTTGGCTTTGTTGGCAACAACAAAAGTAGAGAAAATTGCAGGCTTTATCCTTTAAGTTGAATGGAATGATAGAAGGGGTAAGAAAACACTATAGTTTTGGGGCAGCTACTGACAACCATAACATTTAGTCCTGGATCTAGAATCTCAGGTGAAGTTCGCATGCTGTATGTAAGCAAAATCAAGAGAATTTAGTGCATGGCAGACAAACAACAACATAAACTTAGTACTTTAATCTTTATTTACACATAAAACCCTCTACAGAGATTGTGACATGGCGTTGAGGTAGTGAGAGTTTGTTCTTTTTGTTCATCTTTTTGGCTACAAATGACAGTGAAGCAGAGTGAGAAACACTGAAATAAAAGCCTCACTTTTAATCAACTTTGTCTTTCCCAGCTCTCTGAGTTCTCTTTTCCCCTGTTTTCTTTTTGATTGTGATCCTCTTTTGGGTCGTCCATCTGCACAGCCCAATAATCTGACCCAGGCAGATATGTAAGCTGAGCCACGGCCAGGTCTCTAGATAATTTGTAAAAAAAAAATCAAAAAAACAATACACGGTTGAGGAGGGGGGTTGTTCAGCTGGGCTTGTTATGCAAAACCCCTCTGTTTCATTTCATGTTTTACCGCCACAATGATTTCATAAATAATCTGATTTGGAAAAACACGCTTATTTTAGCCTTAATTTCCTAATGCAGAAAAACACACACTTGCTACAGTACAGTGTATTAAAGCAGTAAAGAAATATTACAGTGCTTGTATGAAAGCTTTAAGCCTTTTTTCTTGGATTAATTTCTGAGGGTTTACAAAGGAAGGGCTTTGCCAGATTAACAGTATGAGAACAGGCAAACATCCTTCATAACTGTAATCCCAGATATTATAGCCACAGAAGGCAGAGTACAAAGATTTCACTGCTGGGCTGTAGATACTGTAGTGTATTGGATATAAAGCAAGACATGAACAAATATCACTTCAACGTTTTCCACACATGACTTCCTTACCAGCTGGGTGTTGTTAGAGACAAAGTTCCAGAGGATGGTGTTGGTGCTCAGGTCACTGCCTGAACCTGTGCTGTACGAGGCCTTCAGCACCACCATCTGACCCTTGATCACTTCCATACTGGTTTGGGGCATCAGGATCTGGGCCCATATGCCTGGGTGGAGGTAGGAGAAGGGGAAGGGAAGAGAAAGGTTTTCATCCATACTCAGTGTAAAGCTGAACAAATCGGTATTAATAACAGCACTCAAAACTTTACTTGCAAAGATGACACAGTAGTAAACATGTCCTGCATTTCATATTATGCCATTACTCATCCAGTTGTGGCTTTCAATACAACTGCACACTTCATATCTCATGTAAAAAATGTCACAGCCACACATATTGAGAGAAGTCACGATTTGATCCCACAATATTCACAACAACGACTAAAATTTGGCATGAATGTCATGTCAAGTCTATGCAGTAAGAATAAAAATATATAGTACAATATGTTGAGAAAAAAGCTTATTGGTAAGAGCTTTCTTTAGAAGAAACATATAAAAACAGCCAGAAAGCCTATTCATCATTATAAATATCATTACAAATGCTGTTCCTACCAACCAAAGTTGGGAGAATATCCATGCAGGTGAGCACTTCTTCATAATATGAAGCAAGTCTTCATAATTCCACCGTACGCATCTTCTAAGTTGATGTTAGTCATCAAGCCACAGAGCAGTAACACATTCCATAACAAATGACACACAGAGCTCTCTACTTCTCATCTCTAAAAGATTTGATCTAAGGGAATTATATGAGACTGTATGTGACGTTGATATGTGACGTTGATATGAGAGCAAAAAAATAAATAAATAATGCTGCAGAGGTGCAGTGATTCCCTGGAAAAAGACGCTTTTACTAATAATGTCAAATAAAAATCCCCTCTGTATTTATTTAACTCACTATAGGCACAACAGAAATGACCTTAGGAGTAAGTTGCACACATTTCTTACAAAGCATGCTAGCACACGACACACTAAAAGGACAAGATGGTATCGTCATCTTGTTGTTATCTGGTACATTATTGATTGATCATAGGGGAAACCATTAGGTAATAATGAGTTTTACTTGGATTCACCTCATTATTGCAATGTATCAGTACCTCTAATAACTGAGCATTTAGTTGATTACTGCATTCAGTATTCAAGGTTAAACTATGAGCTAAATAAAATAAATAACAAAGAGCCTGTGAATCTAACAGAGGCTATAAAGTGGCAAAGTAAGAAGACAGAGTTTCCGGAGCAACCTGAAATGAACTACTCAGGGGCTCGTTGGCAGTGTAAAATGTAGTGTGCATTAGTGGCCAGAGAGGGGCAGCAGAGAGCCAAGACACATGTGCTACCCACAGAAACAAATGTGTGAACCGTGAAATGCACTTTCTGCACATTTATATTTACACATTTTCTATCTACACAAATATATTATAGTACAGTAGTTATAGTACAGTATTACACACAACAACACACACAGAAATCCAATCAATTTTTAAAAATGTGCATACACCTGCCACATTTCTGCATTGCATGTTTACTAATGAGCAGTCACACACACACACAGAGCAGAGGGACTGTTTTTTTCTGCATTTTATCTCTTTTTCTTCCCCATCACTCTCACATAGCCTCTCTCCTGGTCTCTCTTTCTCTCTCATCTCTAACCTTTCCACCTCTCCCCCTGACAGGACTTCTCTTTGTCTCTTTCACACTCTGCCCCTCAAATAATATTCCCTTTAACAAATCCAACATTGAGAAAAGTCATTCTTGATCAGTCTCACGTGGCTGCCTGCTCTAAGTGTGTATGTGTGTGACTGCTCATTAGTAAACATGCAATGCAGAAATGTGGCAGGTGTATGCACATTTTTAAAAATTGATTGGATTTCTGTGTGTGTTGTTGTGTGTTCTAACCAGTGTGACTGACATGGCCTTCGTGTGAATACTAATGCAAAAAGATGAAAATCTACATGACATCTGACATCCACTTACATGCACAAACACTCTTCATCCACCACACTACACTCCAAAAATAGTGATTTTAAAGCCACACAAGATTTGTACACACACACATGCATCATGCATACTGTATTAGCCTGCTTCACTGTGCGGCAAAACAGGGAAAAGCAAGACATTCCTACTAATTAGTACCATCGTTTGGGTGTCACAATTGTCAGCAACAAGAATATTTCTCCATGCACAGGAAGTGATGCAATCAAATGTAAGTGCAAAGTCCAATCCAAAAGTGTGAAGTAGTGTTCTCTCCAGGCTCGTGAACCTCTTCACTACCTCTGCATCAGCTAGACACTACAAAGAAGAAACTTGGTCTACTAATGTTATGGTACATGATGACTTCTGGGTGTTGAAGTCCTCAGTATTCAAATAGTTGCCTCAGGCTTGCTGCCACTTTGGGCCACCAACTTGCAAAGTTCCTTACTGCTTTAAAGTCACAGTAAAACCACATTTTAGAAGTGTCCTGCTTGCTTTAATCTGTGCTTTCCTCTGAAACAGAATATCAGGGTGGTAACACTCAAAATGGTGAACTAGTAGGATATCAGCTAAAGAGAGAAAGACAGATTGATGCGGTGTGATGCGACTGTTAAACTTGTAAAGCTCTTATTGATTTGAGTTTTCTAACAAAGACTGTATTTAAAGATGGACGACATGACAGCTCCCCAAAAATGAAGCCAAAACACCTCCATTGCCCCCTGGTGGCTAGCTGCAGTACAGGTCATAAACCCCGCCCCCTCCATGTTAGTGGATGGGACATGGGCCAAATTGAAATAAAAGTACACGTCAAATACATTTTTCCCAAAGATGGTTTCTGTCATTTTAGGTATCACGCTGATGTACGTTCAAGTGTTCATTTTCCTGATAATTTTGGTTTTGGTTAAGGAGGAAGTGGAGACGCGTCGTCCATTTTTAAATACAGTCTATGGTTTTTATATACAGCTCCTGTCCCTGCTATTTTGGCCACTTGTGAACACAACATTGACATATCATCACCTTTTAAGTTGACATGGTGAGCTTGTTAGCAAACAGTTGTTTATCTACAGACTAGCAGTAATGCAGCAACATTATCATTCATTTCAAGTCGTGTTTGTGTCCACCTGATAAATCTAAGTCCAATATTCACTCTCTTTTAGCTCTGTTTTTGGTCTCTACCAACTCCTGAGGGAAATACTCCACTTTATGTTTACCAGCTAACTGTGTCTGTCTGCTGAGCAGGTAGTGTACAGTGGGTTTTTGGAGCTTTTTGCGTTGAAAACAGCTGCCTGCTAAGGCCAAAACGAGGCTCTGAGAGTGGTGAGAAGCTGTGGGCTGGACAGCTAAACAGTGAGCTCAAACTCACTATAAAGCTCCGTAAAGCCGAGGGGAGCTGCACATTCAGGTGATAATTCTCTGTTGGTTCATCACTTCCAGTGAGCGACCCCTTTTACATTACACATTGTTTTCACATTGTTAATTTTTCATAAAATTCTGTTATAAAATACCAATCATAGCTGCTTTAATATTAAATAAGCACATACATCCTAAAAAACATAAAGACATCTTGTCTAATTCCAGAAAACAAACTTGGCTCAAGATGATTTACTTTGGAAATAAGATTACAATCAGTTTTTTCCTGCTTCAAGATTCAATATTAAATTAAAGACCTCATGTTATTTCTAATGAACACCTCTTATGCTTTCTCCGCATAGCTGAAATTAGAACTAGAATGCACAATGTAAAGGGATCTCTACAGAGAGTAGGTGTAGGTATCATTTTCTCTGTCACTGTGGAGACGGACGGAGCTGATGAGCGACAGTGATGAGAGAGGCAGAGAATGTGTAGGCTATATTTAAAAGCATGGTTTCTAATAAAGTGTCATGCCAATGAAGACATTACAATATAGACAGAGGTGAGGAAGGAGATGGATGAAAAAAATAGATGGTGGAACAGTGGAAGGGGGCTAAAAAGGAGGAGAAAGGAAGGACAAGTGATGGGAAACAAGAAGAAGAGATTCATTGTGTCAATTGCTCTTTAAACCCTAAGAAGATTTGCTGCAGCAGTGAGAAGCAGACCTCTTGTCTGGAGAGGTGCTGACTGATGGATGGATGGATGGATGGATCAGTGGACATGTAGAGATGACAGAAACATAAACGCAATGAGTCACTGTGGAGCAGCTCTCTGATGATTGCAGTAAGCCTGTAACAGACTCCACTGAGAGGCTGCTGTCTCAGAGAGAAGCATGGATGGATGGAGGAATGGATTTACTGACATAAAGTAAGAATCTCTTGGACAAGAAAATGCTATGCAAGCCAACACAATACAATCATCGACCTGTATTCTTAAAGAAACAGAGTGCGGTTTGAATGTTGTGTAATTAGAACAAATGCAATGCTAGGTCAGTGAATTACAGGAAGAGTTTGACATTTTGGGAAACACATCTATTTATTTCTTGCTGAGAGTTAAACGAGAAGATCAATACCACTCTCATGTCTGTACGATAAGTATGGAGCTACAGCCAGCAGCCAATTAGCTTAGCTTAGCATAAAGACTAGAGACAGGGGGGAAAACAGCTAGCCATCACCCATCAATCAATCTTCAACTTTTAGAGGCACAGAGCTGAGTTTCATTAGTTAGCTTGCTAGCAACAGCATGGCACGTCGGTGTGTCACGCCCACTTTTCAATGTACTCTCGAAATGCTGTTTCATCTCAACTTTAATATGAAGCCACAGCACCCCCAGTTAGCTTAGCTTAGCATAGGACTGGAAACAGCTAACTTAGTTCTGTCCAAAGGGAACAAAATCCACCTACCAGCACCTCTAAATTTCACTAGTTAACATGTTATATCTTGTTAGTTTAATCTGTACAAACAACCAACATGTAAAACTAACAAATTGTGGTTTTATGAGGGGTTCTGTGGCAGACTATATCTTGACCTGCTCCCTACCTTTGTGCTAAGCTAAGCTAACTGTCTCCTGGCTGTAGCTTCATATTTAATGGACAGAGCGGTATCAACAGTCTCATCTAACTCTTGGCAAGAAAGCAAATAAGCATATTTCCCAAAATGCTGAACTACTCCTAAGTGTCTTTGTGCACAGTCAGAAGGACCTAAGAGGTTCAGTTGTTGCTGATGAGTATGGTTTTGCATGGATACGGTGCTTACTCACTATTGTGGAAAAGAAAATGCAGTATTTTGTTCTAAAACTGCAATTTGTGACCTGTAGTGTGCATACAAGACTTCCCAGCAGGGATCACCCAGACCAACATTTCATTGGGGAAAATGGGCCAAATCTTCAGCTCCTCATTAGTGTGGATGGGCTGCTCTTCATGATTTAGCCTGATCACGCGGGTGTATTTTTTTTTTTTCCATAAAAATCTTGCCAAGTGGGGCTTTAAGAAGATTTCCTGACAGAAATCCTCCCTGATTCCGATGAGAGTGCACCCACCGGAGGAAAAGATGATTGAATGTATGGAGACATGGAAAATAGGGATAAATGGAGAAATGAACAAGGCCACGGGGATCACATTCATAACATTCACTCTTCACTCTTAATTTGGTCAGTGAGGCTTAATCTTTCCTGCTGTGGCAGGTCTGAAATACACTATGCAGGCTTCATGACGATTGGCTTTAAATATTCCATGGTGACTGATGGCAGGGCAGATGGGAGCGAGTTGGTTCAGTATGAAGAGAATGAAGGGAGTAATGAGGTCTGGATGGCTCTCACTGGAGGTAATGGGGTAATTTCACCAAGCGATTTAACAAGGTGCTTCATGGTTAGGTGGACAAGCTTTTAATCATCTTTTAGCCTTTACAGGTGAGTATGTGAGACCTGTAACAGAACTTTATGTAGAGTCAGCACCCCTTCAAAGGCAATTTCTTGTCATGGCACCCCAAGTCGGCTAACCCGCATGTATGTACACAGATGCTTATTGGTTTTAACAATTTTAAATATTATATTATATTATCATTGTTAAGTTAAATAGGTTCATTCCCAATCAATCCAGCCAACAGGCGCTGTGCACCATATTTCACTTGAAATAAACGAATAAAAGATGAATATATTTAAATGTGGTAATATATTAAATGTATTTCTTTCATTTTCTTCAAGCTCAAAATGAGCTTATGTTTATGTTTATTTTATTTAAGAAGGGACAATGCACATTAATTAACATGAGCACTTAGGTCCATCATGTAAATGTGCCAGATTTAGCCATACTGACTAATTTTCATCTGCAGGCCCTGGCACCTTATATTTAATGTGTACAACAGTGATACTCAACTTACGACCCGTGAGTCAAATCTGGCCCGCGATAGGGTGCCAGGTAGCCCGCCGACCATTTTCTAATTCACAATGAAAATAAATTGATTCACACTGGGAATTTTTTATTTATACCAATTAGTAAATGTTCAGTAATGTCCCTTGGCTTTTAAAGTTGCATATTAGCCCATCAGCGATCTGTGCAGTGCAATTGGTGACACTTGATTTCTGCAAAACGTTCACGTACACCTGACCTGCATGGGGCATGAGGGAGAAGTTTGCCTTCAGGGCTGTCTGCCTGGCAGAAGGTCGTGAGGGCACACTTCTCCCAAGTCTTGGCAAAGATGAGTGAGGACACCAAACTTCTAAAGGTTACTAATGAAAACAGGCAATTCAATGAAAAATGGACAGATGAATTAGCCTTCATTTTGCCACCTCATACCAAACCACTGTGTTTAATTTGCCAAATGACAATTGCTGTATGCAAGGTTGCTAATATCAGGCGCCATCACGAGTCAGAACATGCTAGCTTCAGTGCAGCATTCCCGTCTGGTAGCACCGCCAGATATCTGATAAATATTATTAATGTTTGTTTATTAACTGGCCCCTGGCCTCCTGTCATTTTGCAAAAGTGGCCCCCGGTCAAAGCAAGTTGAGTATCCCTGGTGTACAAGGACAAACAAACAAAACAAAACAAAAAAGTTTGCAGGCATTTTAATGGGACGTGAGGATGCTGTCACTCTCTGATGTACGGAAAGAGAGCACAACCCGCAGGTCTGTTTTCAGGTATAACAGGGATGAGAGAGCCACATCACACATATATGATGTTGGGAACACGCAGTACCACAGTGAATGGATATCTGTCTTCCACAAGCAGTCAGAAGCTGTCCGTTCAGCAGTGATGGAAAGTAACTAAGTGCATTTAAGTACAACTTTGAGGTACTTACTTGAATACTTCCATTTTCTGCTACTTAGCAAATAAATTATAATGTATTATTATGGATAAAGATAAGACTTGACCTTGGTAAAATTGACAAGCTACCCAGCAGTATATATAGTAAAAAATAGCTCTATCTTTACCAGCTGCAACAGTAAATTAATGTACACATTAATGCATCAATAATCATAATTCAATGGTATAATATACATTATTCTGGAATGGGTCATTCTGCATAATGAGTACTTTTACTTGTTGTACTTTAAGTATATTTTGATGCTAATACTTCTGTACTTTTACTAAGTAAAATTTTGAATGCAGGACTGGTACTGTTACCTTTACTTAAGTAAAAGATCTGCGTACATCTTCCACCACTACCACTACGAGGCTAAGGAGAGCCAACCTCCCCCAAAAGCTGCTTGTCAACTTTTACAGATGCACCACAGAGAGCATCCTAACAAAGTGCACGACAGCCTGGTATATCAGCTGCACCAAAGGTGACAAAAAAGCCCTCCAGCGTGTTGTGAAAACAGCACAGGACATTGTTGGCACTGAGCTGCCAACAGTAAAACATCTTCACAGCACTCGCTGTGTGAGGAGGGCTAAGAACATCATACAAGACATTACACACCCTGGACACCATCTGTTTAAGGTCCTCCCATCAGGCAGGTGCTTCAGATCAATCCACACATACACACACAGACTGAAAAACTGCTTTTCCCCAAAAGCTGTGGCGCTGTTGAACTCAGACATCTCCTCAGCCGGATAAGACTGATGTGCTGGTATCACTGGCACACGTGCAATATTTACTCATATGTCACTTCAGGCCACTGATTATGTGCAGTATTTCTACATCAACCACATGTCATTCAACACCCCAATACACCAACACTCCATATCTGTCACACTGCACCTTTACTGCACTTTTGCTGCTGATGCTTTTTGCACCCTCCTTAGTTGTATTTTATCGTTAATTGTATTTTATACTATATATTGCTTATATTTTGTACTTATATTGTTTAGATGCTGTAGTTTTTATCGCTGATATTTTATATTTCTTATCTTATTCCTGCCTAATTTATTCTTTGTAAATAGTTTTAAGTAGCTATGTGGGTTGTCCCTCTACTACATCTCAGCTACTGACATCATGAACCTCATCAGAGTTTAACAGAAGTTTATCTGCAACATTTCAGTGAGTTTCACTGAGATTTAACAGCCTCCAGACAGAACACTCAGTCACTACATCAGCTGAAAATAAGGAAATGTGTCCACTACACCCATTTCTAATATTTTTAAAAAGTCTAAGTGCAGTCAGAATTTTAAATAAAAAAAAAACTGAGCTAACTTTTTACTTTTAGTAAAGTAAAGTAAAGTATTTTATTTGTGTTTTTTACTAATGTGCTGTGTTTTACCCAGTTTTGTTCTTTCACATGTTCTCATGCTGTTTTTATGTTTTAAGTTGTATTCTATTTTATTCTGTTCAGGAATCTCATTTCTTTTACATCAGTTCCAATTCCATGTGCGCAAAAACAAACTTAAACCTGACATTTGTTATTGATTATGCCTAGTATATTTCATGAGGGCAGCAGGAAGTGTTAGAATATTCAGGAAGAATGAAAAAATGAGTAATGTTACTTAAAGAATGTAATGCAATGTCTGTTCCAGTGTACAACAGATAAAACTCATTATATAATAACCTAATTTTCAATTACAGCTTCACCAAAAGTATTCTATTCTATTCTATGTGTACTAAGTTTCCAGTATGCTAATTTTATGAAGGCTGAAAAATCTATTCTTTGGAAAACAACCAAGTCGGCCACACAGGTAGCAGGTACTGAATTCAGTGTTCTGAAAAGAAAAAGCTCAGTCATGTTTATGTAGTTATTGGGGGTGTAACAGTACACAAAATTCACGGTTCGGTATGTACCTCGGTTTTAGGGTCATGGTTCGGTACGTCTCTTTGGTACAGCAGGGAAAACAAATAACAACAAAAAAACACAGGACACAGAGGACGTAACCGCGACTCAAGGCTGTGAACGCTTCTATCGCAGATTCAGAACCATTACACCCCTAGTAGTTATAATCTAGTTAAGGACTCAGTCAGTTCTATTGATGGAAATAGTTTGCTGTGTGTGTGTTTCTGTATGTGCAAATCTCCTAATTACAGGAAACACTTCAGATTGAGCCTGTTTACAGGCCTCACTGTAGATAAAGAAGAAGCCAAGTGGGCTTTGATGAGGGTGACCTTAACTAGCATCTTTCATGTTAAAAAGATGGGTGGAGTGGGTCGGTCACTTCCTCTGAGAGCGTTATCAGCTACTTTGAGTAAACTGCTGAAATGAGTGAGGTAGAGAAATAGATGGAAAAGGAGAATGTCAGAGGTAAGATGTGGTTTTCTACATCCTAATTTCAAATACATCTGGTCATAATGTTATATGTGAAGAAGAAGCTTCACAAAAAAAATCAAACTCTAAAATCAAACAGCTTCATTAAAGAATGAGAGTGAGAGACGAGAGGATGAACAAGACTGATAAAAGGCGAGAAGGGGAAAAGATGATATCATCTGGATGATCAGCAGTGAGAAGTAGTTCAGTATTGCAAAGATGTCCCCATGGAGGACAACTGAGTCCTCTCTCTGGAGGCTGGGTGGACACGTGATGCTATACTCTCTCATGGAGATAAAACTACTTAGCCAACTCATGGGACAGCTTATCCCAATTTCACCATATCTGGCTTTGTACTGGTGGTTCTTCTGTCATCAAACCAGGGGAAAATATGTGTGAGTATCAGGAGTTAGATCAAATGACAAAAGCATGCCACATTGTTAATATTTAGTCATGTTAGCCTACATGTCAAGAAGCTGACAAAACTCTGAGATGTTACAGAAGCGTTCAGGGCAGATGGAAAAGATTCTCAGAAATACAGTTTGAGAGTTATCTCTCACTGACAGATTTCTGTGGATCGCAGGTGGTGTCAGATGTGCATATACACCTGTCTTGGCAAAAAGGGCAAGTGACTCCAGGTACTATATGTACAACTAAATGTAATATGAGGACATTGACAAATGGTCCTAAATTAAATTGTCTTACTTCCTCAACAACTACACAAAACTATTAACATGCCCTAGGGGCCTGAAATATGCACAACAGCTGTTTATTTCACAAAAATATCAGATATAGACTGCTGCATTTTCAATGTTAACTTGTTTTCTACCACTAAGGTAGAGTAGGTCTATGTATAAGTATAGCTGCTCACAAAATACCATAATATTTGAACCATATACCTAAATGAATCAAATAATAAAGCGTGATTTGTATTTGAACCTTACTTTCAAAAAATTAAAAAAGTAAGTCTAAACTGAGCCTAAATAGAAGCTGTGTGACTCTTAATGGTCGGAGTGGAAGTGAATAGTGGAATAGAACAGGAGGTTTTAACAGAGTCACAACTGCATTGGGCCGTATTTCATGATATTTCTTTGAAAACTAGAGCTTGTGGTTGCTCAGAGGAGGCCCAGATGGATGTGAAGTTAGTCTATGATGAAAAACAAAAATAGAAAAAGAGAGAAAGCTGTTGACAAAGATGAAAAGCTCTATTTACCACTTTTAAGCTGGTCCCTGAATTCAGCTCTTCAGCTGTCCACTACTGTCAAGTCACCAAGGTGCCAGGCTTCAATATCAGATCATGAGGTAATAATAGCTGTGTAACATCAGTCAAGCTTTATCCTGCACTGCACAACTAATCTGGTGAAAACTGATGAACAGTTATTGAGGGTGAACCTGCTGAATGCCTGATTATTGAACTTTAAACCATCTACAGCTCCATGTATTTAGCCTACTGCATCAGGTAAAGTCCTGCTACTTTGGCTGCTGACCTGTTCACACTGTGCAGACAACAGTCACCTGCATTACTTTGATCCTGAAGAACAAGTCAGAATCTCAGGATTCTGAGACGAGATCTGAAGTTATAAGGAACACCTTTTTTATATGATTTCTAAACAGACTTCAATGGACATCAGAGACCCTGTCACCACTGTAAAGAGTGAGTTCTACTGTAGTAGCAGTGTGTGTATGATGTGTGTGTTTCAGTCTGACTGAGGTATCACTCTAAGTGTGTCCATGGTGTGACAGATCAGTGGGAATATTACAAAAAAATTCAGATGTTGCTCGTACCTGTTCATATCCGATTAATACAGTATGTCATAGTACTTGGTGCTGACTTACCCATTCAAATTAAGATTTGAACTTTCCAGCTCACAGATGTACTACTGTCCCTCTTGTTTTACTGCACACACGTTCCGAACCAATCATAACATATACTGTGCACTTGTTCTTTTATGTTCTGTACATTAGTTTCCTTCACATTAACAGACATCTCTTTCCTATTCAGTACTGCATTATTTAGTAACACACCTCACATTCACAGCTGTAACACATGCAGAAAATACTTTTACCCTTTACCACTAACGTCTAAAAATATGCATATACAGTGTATACATATTTTATAGCACACATTAAGAACACACTAACCGACTACAATTCAATAAAAACAAAAATAAGACAGACAACATATAGTGCCAATATTTCCACCTCAAAAAAGTGGGTATACTGTATGGTGGTGGATATAATTTAATTTCAAAAATGAGCTGTGTCCCCCACCATTCCTCCCAAACAATAGCTATGCTCTACTCACTCCTCACATTCACAGAACTAATGCACAAGTAATCCCATTACAGTGAGAATCAAAAAAGTGCCCATTTTAGATGTTTTTCTGAATCTTACTATTGTTATAAAGACATTTGGTCCTCACAATAACAGAAGTACAAGAGTACTCAAACACACACACACACACACACACACACACACACACACACACACACACACACACACGCAGTACAGCTTCTCGTTCACAAAGAGGGCTCAGGGCTCGAGACCAAGGCAGAGCTCATCATCTGATAACTGTGTGATGGCCGTTCCTTCCACTATAATTAAAGGAGAGACACAGCGGTGGGACTCTCTGAGAGAAGAATGTGTCATCTCTGTCCTCGAGCTGCAAAACTACCAGCCACTCATCAGCTGGATACACTGAGAAAGAGAGGAGAGGAGGAGGGAGGCATCTGCTTAATTGGGGGAACAGAGATAGCATGATGCCAGGAGGGTCAGCAGTGTGTGTGTGTTTGTAGCTGTAGACGTACATGTGTGTGTTCAAGCATGAGTTTATGCTTATGTATGTGTATATGCCTTTCCATCCACCTGTGATACACATCTCTAATGCCTCTCCAGCTGCAAATGTGACTGGGGATGCATACTGAATGCTTTACTGTCTGAATTCATCCTGTACACTGACTATGTAAATGTATATAGAGACATGTGGAGTACTTCATTGTGTGGAAGGTCCTGTTGTTCTTGCACATTGTGTGAGAGCATACAGTATTTATCTTGGTCACAATGGCTATGTTTACATACACATAATACTATGGCCATGCAATGAGTGACCATTCTCACTGCTTACCATGCACTAATAATCAGAATTTCTTTACCATAGATTTTAAAAATTGTTATTAAGCTGTATACATGTTTAACCTGGGGTAAAAATGACACGCGTGTTCAAAGTCACCAGAATCAGTTCATTTCTTGAAGAACTGAGCGATTAGGGGAAATGGCCGCGGTGTAGATGGTCAGCATGTTTGTCAGTAAGGAAAAACTGGCCATGTATGTAGTTTTCATCACCATAATTGGCCATTAGCCAAGCAGCTGTCTGTTCTTCCATGTTTCCCTACGGACATAATTTGGTTTCATAAACAATAATTGCTAAAAAATGGATCAGAAGTTGACTGCAGCAATTCCCAGCTTCCCAGGTCTCTTTTGTTTGTGCTAGCATGGAGATGGTAATGTCAGTCAGCCAGTAGGGTGGCTGAAATATCTCAACTATTGGATGGATTGCCATGAAATTTTGACAAGACTTCTAGGCACAAATGTTTGTGACACTCGTTCCTCCAAGACTCTAGCGCAGGGGTTTTCAAAGTCTGACACTGAGTCAACTGCCTTGATTTCCTCCATTAGCTGTGTGTCACAGCCACTGCTGCAGCTGCAACTGCTAACCCTGTTGGTAAGCAGGCTAAATTAGCAGGTCAAACTATAATAACTAACTTCCCGTTGTTTTCAGAACACCAGCATGCATCTGTCTCTTTCACTTCACATTGTATCTTTGCCTCACATCTCTCCCTCTGTAGCCCCCACCTCCCCATGAACTCTCCCGCGCCCCCTTGGGGAGGCATGCCTCACAGCTTGAAAACCTCTGCTTTAGCATGTGACCACGGTAAACTAAGATGGTGAACATGGTAAACATTATACCAGCTAAACATCAGCATGTTATCATTGTTATTGTAAGCATGTTAGCTTCCTGAGGTTAGCATTTAGCTCAGCCTCACAGAGCCGCTAGCATGTAGACTCTAGTCTTGTTGTTCGAAAGACTACAGGAATAGGGAGTGGGGTGACCAGGCGTCCCACTTTACATTTGGTACATCTGATTGGTCATACCTTAATGTGGTGTTCAGTAAAAACATTGCCAGAGGTTCAGTCTACCTCATGTGAGACTTCTCCATATCTTAATTTTATCCAGGGGTGTGTACTACACTTACTTGCTTGCAATTGGTCAGATTAAGAAGCCTTCCATTCATGGAGCTTTGTTGCTAATCAAGTGATGGAAGTCTGAACCAACAGTCGCCATCTCTCAGTAAAATAATAAAACTAATGTATCTGTAGTGGCAGTAATCCAGTACTGTCTAGTAAAGCCATGTTATTAATTAGGTAAGTCATGTCAGAAGGACTGTGGTCAAGCTACATTGCCAATATTTTAAACACGACTCACTTATGCTTTTTTAAAATGCACTTAAAGCTGGGGTAGGCAAAATCTGTGCAACCTAGGCAAAACCTTCCACCTCTCTCTCTGCTGCCTCGTATCACTCCGCTAAGCCCCTCCCACCAAACCCACAACTTTGACAGGCAGCAGAAGGAGTCGGTTCCCCTGCGAAACCGTATCCCTTGTAGGGCTCGCTCTCCACAGAATGAGCCTCACTGAGACCGCGGTCCCTGCCGCCGTGACTTATTCCCCACTGTTTGTCATCATGCCTCTTTGCCACTCGTCGTTACGAGCGCCATGGCATCGAACATAATGAGCCTGAAGCTCCGTGTGGAGCCGGGACGTGTTGTTTTGTACTATACACCGCTGTAGGCAAAGGAGGTGTTGGAAATGTATCACAAGTTTCAGGATTTTCGGCAGGATTTTCCGCCATTCAATCAGGCTTTCACCGTCTGAAGGGACGTGCACGCACATCTGCTCTTGTAGCTTAGCCAATAACAACGCACCGTCTCTCTGAAATAACCTGTGATTGGCTAAAGTCTACCATCACGGGCTAGATTTGCTGAAGCCTGAAAACAGAGCCAAGAGGGGGGGCTGACGTATAGGTCTGCTCTCAGACCACTTGAATTACAATATGCTGCACGGTTAATATGGCATTTTTGCCCAATGACGCCAAAAGAAAACTGCCTACCCCACCTTTAACAGTTAACTGACACTTCAAAATCAGTTGTCTGTTAGGGAGAAATGATCGTTGAACTTGACCACACTCATTATTACTATTGGCCATTTTTATAAAAATTTATTTTTTAATCAGTTGGCTTTTTAAGGCATCATACACCACCGACTAATGGGCTAAAAGAGTAAAGAATATCAATCCTGCAGGCAACACACCAAACATACCGTCCAGCAGAAACTTACAGTTAATAAAATATTTGGACTATTTGGACAGCACAGTAATACATGTCTTAGAAGCAATAGTTGGAAATCAGCTAAATCCATTGTTGAGGTCATGCTCTCAACAAAAGACACGTAATTAGTCTGCTCAAAGCCCAAATACAAATGTAATCTGAGCTACACATCATTTGCACGATAAAGGCATGGTTAATACATGAACATAATCATATTATATTATGTGCTCACATGAACCCTGTCTTAGTTGCAATATTGTCATAATTATATTACAATGGTGTTTTCTGTGACAAACAAACATGCTCATGCTGAGAAAGATAATAATAAAGGTCCTGCAGCGAACAAATTCCTGCATATTTTTTGTGCCTAACGAATAATACGATTCTTATTCTCATATCTCTGTTCTCATAATCTTGTGCAGCAGTATTCATGTGCCAGCGCCATGTACAGGTTTCTGATAGCAGCTGAGCCTTTAGCAAGAAGAGAGCGCTTTGGTTAATTGGAGCTGCCTTCCATCTGATCAAGACACCATGGGAACTGATGGAGAGGAGAAATGACTGAAAATCTGTCAATTGGCAGAGCTTGAGGCTCTTATTGAACACATACTGTTGATAAAAAGCCAACCTCATCCATCCAACACCATCAGCCTTATCAGGTGACAGAAACAATGGCACCTCAATTCCAATCCAGCTTCAGACAAAAAAAAAAAAAAAAAAAGGAAGTCATGCCCGCAGCCATGGCACTAACGTACCAGCAAAAGTCTAAAACTGATCTGCTTTCGTTGATTAGAAGTGGGACTGGACAATCTTAAAAAAAAAAAAAAGAAAAGAAAAAGTTCACGTCCTCTACAAAAAATGAAAGACAGCCTCACACCCCTTCACACACACACACGCACACACTTCCTCTGCATTGTGTGGATGATGGCAGGGAGGAAAAAGCTGGGTCTCCTGATACCACTGTGATGGAGCTTTATTCCAGGATTAGCCTGTTTGTCTTGGTAGGTAGTGTTAAAGTGAAGTCCAGTAGTCAGGGTCAGACAGGAAGTAGCCCACAGTGAGACACCAACAGCCTTTAACACACTCTCTGCTGGCTGACTACTCCCACATTTGACTCACTGACCTTCACTTATGGGTAGTAATGTTACCAGCAAACATATTACAATGGATAAAAAATACATTGTAAGATTAATGTAAGCTTATTGTTCCAAAACACACTATTGTTCCTTGATACTGAAGTATCGCATTAGAATCACGTTAGCATGAGGCAACATATCCTGCATTTACACAGAACTTTCATCAGCACACATAAAGCACAAAAAGACTGTAAACAGCAAGGGTGGGAGGGCTGGATATGACTGTACACATGTGCACAGATAGAGTAAAAATGTGATTTGTCCAGGGAGACACTGACAGCTGTGGAGATCAATCCGGACGATATGGACAGATGACAGGTGACATGGACACCATTGGATCACGGTGAATTCAGCCCAGGGTTATTCCACCACATTCCCCTCCTCCTACCACTCGAGTATGGCCTTACACGATTGTGTGTATGTGTGTGAGACACACACAGAGAGAATGTGTTGACATAAAAACCCACCAGCCTTCAATCTGGGAACCTGGGTATCATTCCTCCACGTTAATCTAAAGATGGGAAACATTATGGTATGACGTGATTCTGTCGTGTCAAGGAAGATGAACGGACATGTGCTGCCTCCAGTGGCTGACTGTGTGTGTGTGTCAGTGGATGCCATTAAAGAGATGTGGTGGCATTGTTGGAGGTTGACAGGCGGGCGGTTAAGTGAAACCAGGAGAGATGGGATTCTGCTGGAGATGAGTGAAGTAAGGACAGCTACAGGATCACTGTGTATAACAGCTACATACATTGATGACTAGTAAAGGGTTTTTCTAATACATGCTATCTCATGTGGAGCATGTGTTGTGTGTGTGTGTGTGTGTGTTTAGTTGCTGTGTTATCCCAGCATCACACTTGATCCATAATGCATTTGTGCTGCTGCCAGCTGAGCGCAGAGCTCTGAGCCAACACAAAGCCAGGCTGAGGTTGACTGATTAGATGTGGTGATCATCAACATAAACTTTCATTTTAACTTCTGATTAAACGCTTTCATCACAAAAAGCTAAGAGAGGCTCAGGAATTCAACCGAGCCTCCCTCGGGAAACAGCAGTCTGTGGAGCGCTGCGCTTTAAAGACACAAGAGCAGAGGAAGGACTTGGTTTTTGGAGAGATGAAAGCAGTTTGTCTGGCACTGAAGGAGCGGACAAGGTCCATAATGACGCCATTTGGTCCTCCCATGGTGCAATGCACAGCCTGCGTTTGGTCCGCCTCCTTTCTCTCAGAACTAGCAAGAGCAGATGTTGATGTTTGCATGGTTAGCTCAGTGTGTGTATAACAAATCCACTCTGGAATCAGGTGCGTGAATGTACACTAAAGACACACGCTCCTCCAGTAGTTTGAGTCTAACAATCTTGATTGGCTTTTTTCCTCCAAGTTCATATAATTTCCCAAAGGATCTTGACATTCTGACAGCTCCCTTTTATTAGGATTTATAGCTTCAGTCTTATTTCAAGTGCTTTATTAGGTGTTACATATCTTTTAAGATGTAACTCTTTGGTGTTAAAAATGGGGTTCTCTATAATTAAGAGCCTAGTCTTGCACACCCTTGAAAAAGGCGAGGAAGGAGAGAGGAGAGCGATGCTTGAAATCAAAGATAAGGGCTCTGCAGTGAGAGAGGGAGAGGCATTCATCTTGTTTTGACACAAGGACTGATAATGTATAGGGTTGGGGGAGTGGGGGGGTGGAGGAGGGGCGAGGTTGTCTGCCGTGTAGCGATGCTAATTAAAGATGTCGAACAGCTTAACATGCTAATTTGACCTGAAATCCCAGTGATGAAAAAATGCGGTGGAAACTTTCTCTCCTTGGTTGGAATGTGATCACATGTTGCTGTGTGACAGCAGCTGATATCTGGCTATTTTCCCAATGATTAAAGAAACAAGTGACAGAGTATTTTCTGGATTATATCATCACTGGTAGAATAGTGGTAGACAGCAGATGGAGACAATGATAATGAACCCTAAAAAAAGAAAGAGTGGGTTTGGACGGGTTGTAAAATGAGAACTACCATGACACAGAGAGTGAGACAGGCCTACATGAGGTGCTGAATAACATGACATTCTCGGAAAATTTTGTGGTTTTCCCACACCATGTCACAACACTTTAGTGACGCTCTTAGTAAACATGCGACACACATACACAGACAAACTGGAATCTTTACAGAAGGATCAAGCCTCTTGAAGAAGATTACAAGTTCATTTTGGAGTGCATATACAGTATGTTGCTGTTACAATTTTGCAACAATTAGGTATGACATATTGCTCATTCATTAATGGAGAAGAAACTGTCCTAACTCTGAATACATGATGTCTTATGTTGCAGCTCAGTCAAGGACAAAATGGTTAAAGCTGTCATGATTACTTTGGGAAGAAATTAAGCTTCAAAGGAATCATTTGGCATTTTGGAAGTGTGCTTTCTTGCAGAGAGTGGGAGGAGAAGATCGATAACACTCGTCATGTCAGTACACTAAATACAAAGCTGGAGCCAGGAGATAGTTAGCTTAGCTTAGCATAGAGACTGGAAACTGGGGGAAACAGCTATTGTGGCTCTTTCCCAAGGTAACAAATACACCTACCAGCACCTCTAAAGCTCAATAATGAATGTCTTTTATCACATTTTTTAATCAGTACAAACATAAGTACGAACTCTTGTACGAACAAAAGAAAGAGTTGTGGTTTTACGAGGGGTTATGTGCAGGACTATTTCTTGGATGGGAGCAGTGACTTCCTTGCCAGCTAGCTGTTTCCCCCTGCTTCCAGTCTTTATGCTAAGCTAAGCTAATTGGCTACTGGCTCCAGCTTCATATTTAACAGACAAATGAGAGTGGTATCGATCTTCTCATTAAACTCTTAGCTAGAAAGCACAATAGCATATTTCCCACAACGTTCAGCTAACTTACTGTTACATTATCCAAACTGATGTCATTTTAAGAATAGGTGGTTGGCTCATATTTCCCTCTGTGATGCCACTTTCTAAATCAAAACATCTTGCTTTTATGCTCAGTAAGTAGCAGCTCCTAGGTGTGACATGAGACATTTGACTCTTGCTTCTCAGGTTTATGTCTTTGAGAGGTGAAAACAGGACCTCAGGCCAAGGAAAAACTGAGAAGAGCTAACCTACTAATATATGTTGCTTCAGCTTTGTGACAAACATACAGAGTGACAAACTGACTGATAAACATTCAATCAGTTGTTACATCTATCACGTCACCATACCGTACCAGGGCGCCCTCAGCATCCTCTGATAACATCCTGTCTTTCCTCCTTACAGAAGACATTGCATACCCTAATTAGCGAGCTCACGATTCCAGAGAGAGCATGTGGGGGTGGGGGCATCAAAAACAAACAAAAGAGCTCTCTGAGGCGGGAAGTGACAGGCAAAGTTCACTGTCCCCAGAGGAAATGGTTATTTTGCTGTTTGGTCTCTGATATCCCCTCCAGCCTCAATGCAATGGAAAATGTCCTTTTTTTGTCCACAGTGGATCTGGGTTGAAAAGAAAAAAAAACACCTGAAGATTGAGCTATTAAATCAGCATGGCTGGGATATTTGCTGAGTATTAGCCTCAAGAGACAGCGACAAAACAGAGGAGAAACAGTCCCTTGGGTATTCATGACAAGCTATGAAAGAGCTACTTGTAGATGGATTATTCAGAGGGACATCCGTCTCTGATATAGCTAAATCTCTGAACTGTGAGGAATTGTTTACGGAAAAATAGCAATTTGCTCAGTGTCAGCTCTCTGTTGGCAGAGGGCCAGGAGTGACGACTTAGACCAAAGATAGAAACGATACATTAAACGATATATTAAAGTAATGCAAATGGGCATTTAAAGTTTATGTTACTCTTTACAAAAAATCATGCTTTTATATTGCAGTTTGGAAAGAGGTTTAAGATGGATTATCCCTTCTTGGATTCTTATGAGAGGCATTAAAGTAGGGTAGGGTATAGTATTGTTTTCCATGAAGTACAAACATAACTTGATCTGTGTCTGTGTTTTCTGTATTGCCTACTCGCCAGGCTTCATAAAAGCCTTAAAACTAGGATAAAAGTGCAATTAATTTGCAAGTTAATGTAACTGTGACTTTGGAAGTGACAGTTAAGAGCTAAAGGAGAAGCCTTTAATCTAGGAGCAGATGCACCAAGTGCTCGTAAGGATATCCTGACCTGACATGCTCCATACTTGGAGGATTTAGCACCATTTTCACCTTAAAGGCCACTATTATAAAGTTCACTTTACTCCATTGTATACACTATTAACTACAATGCATGTTTTATGACCAGTTATCATCAGCTAAAAAGGAAGGTAATAGCTTGACGGTGGTGTTAAGTAACTAAGTACATTTACGTAAATACAGTACTTAAGTAAAATTTGAGGTACTTTACTTGAGTATTTTCATCTGATGCTTTACTTTATATGTCTACTCCACTACTACGGCGGCCCTCACAGCTCAACACACTGCAACTTCAGAAAACATATGCAAATAGAATATAACAAGCAAATGAAGAAAATGTCTTCACCAATTTGGCAACACGTGCAGCAGTGAGAAAGTGAGAAAACTCAACCAAATACAGACACACTGCAAAAAATAAACATATGATCAGCTTATAAAATATGAGGCATTGTTATGGATCAAACTAACCTATACAGATATTACCAAATAGTTACTGCGATAACCAGCAACGTTAAAATGCTGCTTTTATGTTAATGCATCAATGAGAATGCATATTTACCTTTACTTTTGATACTTTATGTACATTTTGCTAATTATATTTCAATACTTGTACTTAGTAACTTTCTACTGTACCACTGTCAAAATGTTACTTAAGTACATTTACTCAAGTAGAATACTTAAGTATAATTTTGAAGAACTTCTGCTACTACACCACAACTCAGAGACAAATGTTGTACTTTTTACTTCACTACATTTATTTGACAGCTTTACTTAACTAGTTACTTTTTAAGATTTAAGGTTTTACATGCAAAACAAATGATCCTATTATTAAAGCTGGGGGAGGCAAAATCTGTGCAACCTATGCAAAACCTTCCGCCTCTCTCTCTGCTGCCTCGTATCACTCCGCTAAGCCCCTCCCACCAAACGCACAACTTCGACCGGCAGCAGAAGGAGTCACTTGCCCTGTGAAACCTCGTGCCTCATAAGGCTCACTCTCCACGGCGTGAGCCTCAACGAGTCCCAGGTCCCTCTCGCAGCAACTTGTCTTCTCAAAGACGCCGCAGAGCGCCCCAGGCTTCAGAGACAGCTGCAACGCCGTCCAGCAGCAGAAAGAGAGGCTAGTACCCCACACACACACACCACTGTCCCCCCTCAAAAGTTATTCCCCACTTTTTATCATCATGCCTCTTTGCCACTCGTCGTTACGAGCGCCATGTCATCAAACATAATGAGCCTGAAGCTCCGTGTGGAGCCGGGACGTGTTGTTTTGTACTATACACCGCTGTAGGCAAAGGAGGGATTCGAAATTTATTTGAAGTTTCAGGATTTTCGGCCATTCAATCAGGCTTTCACCATCTGAAGGGACGTGTATGTGCGTCTGCATTTGTAGAACAGCCAATAGGAATGCACCGTGATACTGCCTACCCAACCTTTAACTACCCAAAAGCATTTTAAAAAGCTAAAACTAGCTCCACCTCAACCAATTACAACATTTACTACTTATATGTTAATGCATCAATATGCGCAACGTGTTAATGCAATAATGATTCAATAACATAATATTCTAACAATGACAGGGGCCATTCTGTATAATGAGTACATTCACTTTTGATACTTTACATTTATTTTGCTGATAAGACTTTTACTTGTAATGGAGTATTTTTACAGAATGGCATTGATACTTTTACTCAAGGATATGAAGCATACCATAGCTAGACAGTTCCAATATATTTCATGATGCCAGTCTTGTTCAGAAACAGTAGATCATGAAAATCTTTACACACTCTAAATTCATTTGTGTTGCGCTCTGGCTCAGTCTGCTTGCAGTTCACTGATGTTATCACTGTCCAGTGGATTTTGTGGTTGTCACATATAATTTGGGCAATAAACATAAAGTTTAACTGTGTCGACTGTTTAATGTTTGAAGTCAAGAGCCGGAGCAGTGTTTGTCCTTTCAGGAGCGAGGTGTGGCTCATATGTCATAATGAGTGTCCTTGGCATAATGTATGAAAAATGTATCCCAATAATAGCAATTGTGCCACGTAATTAAATGGTTGCATGTAGTTGGTGTGGCCCACAGGGGGGTTTGGGTCAGTCTGGCTTTAACAAGCGTTTGTGAATACAGTATGGAATGAACCCCTGGGGAGAGAAGCTATATTTATCCTGTAATTATTGCTGTTGCTGGAGACATTATAATTATCCCACTCCAGGGTTAGGGTTAGGTATATCACTGACATAAAGCCAGACATTACCACAATTATGGCAATATACACAATGGTGACACTAATCACAGTACAGTCTCAACACTTTATTGTCGATTTTATCCTCTTGCTGCTTTCAGTGAATAGAAGTCATCACACATACCACTGCACATCACTGTCACTATTTAATGTCAGTGTAGTAGTTTTCAACAATTATAAGACAACAACAACAACAGGTCCTTTCTGTTGTGCTCTTATACTGACAGTATATAGATCAAGCTCAGGGCAACAGAATGAGTGACTGACATGCGAGCAACTTTGTACTAAGAGACTGTATCATCACTCTCTTTACTTGTATTTGATTTACACTTTCTGAGCTCAAAGAGTAATTTCTCACCAAACACTAAATAGAGTGGGAAAGTAGATTTTGCTGCAAAACTTCCCAGAACTCCTTATTGATTAAATTGAAAGTAACTGAGCTGACAAGTTGCGTTTTAATGGACAAGAGACGTTTTCAGTGTAATATATTCATATTCATTCACATCACAAAACTGTCTGAATGTCTTTTTGATTCCAGTTTTTGCCTAGGCATAGACAAAAAAAGATATGTGTAGTGTTGTATATCAATATGTGTGTAAGTGTATGTGTAATTTTATGTGTCCTGCTTTTTCATAAATCTGTATATATTTGCCTACTTATGAGCTTTTCCTGAAAAAAAACATGATTTTTAGAGACCCTTTTGATTTGTATCTCCTCCTACAGTTTTAATGCTAAAATGACTGACATATCAAATCATGCCTAATTCTTTGTAGATGGGGGCTACAGCTTGTCTTATAATAATAGAATAACTGGCTGACTGCAGATGAATGTCATCATTTGCTATGTTAGCTGAGCTGTAGTCTGTAGTCTGATAGAGGCGTCTGTTGTACAAACCCACTTTATTCATGTACGTCATATTTTTCCAAAATAAAGGTAGTCCTCTGAACTCTCAGGGAATTTCCATGTAGTTGGCACAAGTGCAGCTTCCAAATTGAAACACAGATATCACAGGATGTCTGTTTGTCATAGTAAAACCAAAATATCTGCCTTTAAAAAAATATATATTTTTATAGTACTTTGACCACAAATGCCATTATAGTCACACTGGACTACAAATGTCTAAATTGTAGATTTGTGATATTTTGTTTGTGATACTAAAGAAGGTAAAATGTATTTCTCTTAACTTTTAGCAGGTCTGTGGTCACATGTAGAATACTACACACACAGTGTTGCCGCACATGAATCCTCATTGACAGAGAATTCAATCAAGACAGACACTGGATAGGTAATATTTGACAAAGATTGTCTGGCCAGCTATGAAAACATATACAATTTAAATCATGAAATGTGACACAACAATCACATTTCAATTAAACAAACAATCAATTAAACTATTCAAATCCAAATCATCAAATAGTGCATCACTGTTTTTATGCCACATTAGCGGTATATCACCTCACAGAGAAATAACAGCATATTGACATTGGCACTGTGAATCCAACACATGTTCATTTATATTTCAGTTTAAACACAATAGGATATGTCTTGCTTTAGTCATCAGTATGCCTACATGAAGCAAAAACATGATTACATTTGATTTCACAGAGAAAAACTGTGTGAATGCATTCCATAGTGTGTGTGTGTGTGTGTGTGTGTGTGTGTGTGTGAGTGGATACAACATAAAAGCGTGTGGACAGAGGTGTTGGCATGGTAGCTCTTCCTCTCATCTCTGCTGCACTCACAGTTGATTGGGTTAGATGGCGAAGCGGCGAGGACTCTGTGCTAAGCCTCAACACTCCTAATCCTATCAGTGTTCAAAGGCAGTGCTAAAGGTAAGGCTCCCCAAAGAGACAAGCACATCTGGTGCTGGGGTGAAGGGATGGTAGCAGCAGACGGACTGGGAGTCAGGCACATACATACAGTGACACTGAACTGTGCACTGCCATCCACCTGCTAACACATGTAACTTCCCTACCAGCTATAAATAAAAGTGACAGTAAACATGTCACCGATGGAAATCAAACTCACGGTGAGAAATATTAGCTGCCATGCCACAGTTAAGATCAACAGCCAAGTTGCACTGTTGTCAATCATCAAGCAAGCTGTCAGCCTGTCATCAGGAGATGTACTTTTAATGAGATCAAATGAGTTAAAAAGGAATGTGTGAAAACATGATACAGTAGAGAAGAGGAAAATAAAAAGATAGAGCCATTTGAGAGTACTAAACATGTTGTGGCCGCCAGTTATAAGTTATTAAAGCAACACAAAGAATGATTTCTAAGCATATATGTACGAGCCATACCAATCTATATTAAAATAGTGTCCAATCCACCATAGCTAATATTTTGTATATTTTGCCGGATTATCCAAATGAAATTGCGTTGGATGTGGTGATGTGGTGTGTTTAAAAACACAAGACATTCAACACGAGATTTTTGTGTATTGCAGTGCTACACCCTCAAAGAGATACAGAATTGTTGCCACTACCATTCAATAGAGCAGATTTATATGGTAACAAGAGTAGGAGTCTACAGCCAAGCTAACAGCTCTGTGAGGCTGTACTTGCAGTAGACACAGCAGTGCTATGAGCTAAATGCTAACGTCCGCATGCTAACATGCTCACATGCTCACATTGACAGTGCTAACATGGTGATGTTTAGCAGATATAGATATAATATTTACTATGTTAACCCTCTTAGTGTGGGGGGCATGAATGTCTGTACCAAATTTCATGGCAATCCATCCAACAGTTGTGGAGATATTTCAGTCTGGATCAAAGTGGTGGACAGACTGACATTGCCATCCATAGAGCCATGCCGCTAGCATGGCAAAAAAGGTACAACAAATCCTTTGGCTTGTACCTTGTTTGTCTTTACAGTCTTGTCCAAGCTAACCAGGACTATTTAACTATGAAGTGGAATTCAAAAGTTCACAAGGCATCAGAGACACTGGATAGTTGATGGGGTGGAAATGAAGTTTATATTTTGTTCATCCTGGCAGTCTGTATTGCCGTCCCCGTGTGATCCTTACATCAGTCAGTCATTTTTTGTATGGCCCTTTTCTAAGGTAAAGTTAAAATGTGCTTCAAAATAATAGACATAAGGCATAAACAAGGATTCACAAGAAAATAAGAAGTCAGTGGGAAACAACAGCAGAGAGACACTATTGTACTATACTGTACAAGAACTGCAACACACAAAAAGAACATAAACGAGGTTACACACAAAAGCAGACATTGTAAGACGGAAACAACAGTGGGAAAAACATTCCACTCAATGTCTGTTGAAGTAGGTCTTATGAAGTAATGTAAATGCCCTGCAGAAAGCCTTTCTAAAAAGGTAGGTAGGCTATCCAAGGTCACACTTTGGCACAGGAATTAAACTGTGCTTTAAAATCATAAAGTGAACTCTGAGACCAACAGGTAACCCATGAGGTTATGTGAGAATTGGTGTGATGTGATCTGTTCTGTCAGCATGAGCAGACGGCCTAGCTGCTGTGTCCTGAACACACAGATGATGGATGGATGAGGCAAGAATAGAGAGCTGTAAGAGGCAAAATGGGACTGACTTTCCCCACGTAGCAAAATGAGAATGAAACAGGACTGTACAACTGTCTCCACCTTAACATCATAGAATAGGTCTGCATCAAAGTAAAATATTGAATTCATTTTTTATTTCCAACAAAAACGCATGTGGAGTCAGCTTTTAGTCACTGTGGCCCTGGTCTCTGGAACAATCTGCCTGAGGTCATGAGGGACTCCACCTCTGTGGACATTTTTAAAAGAAACCAAAGACATATCTCTTTGGCCTGGCTTTTACTTAAGGTGCGTTGTCATCTGTTGCCTTAGTTTTTAAGTCTTAATCATTGGTTTTCATACTAGTTCTATCCCTTGTGTTTACTTATTTGACTGACTTTATCTATTTTTAACATTTTATTGTTTTATTGTTGTAATTTTTTGTCTTGCAAAATTCTATTTATTGTTGTCTCTTTTACCTTTTTTCCTATTTGTTTTGTTTGTGCTGTTTTAACCTTGCTCTGTGAAGCACTTTGGGCTGCATGTTTGTATAAAAGGTGCTATATAAGTAAAGCTGAGTTGAGTATTCTAAAGCTCTGGCAGTTCAGTCATCCTTAGCTGAGGGTTCATTTTGCATTATGGTGTTATTATGACTTTGTAAGGTACAGAAAAGCCTTCAGCTTGTACCCTGGTTGTCTTTACAGTCTTGTCCATGCTAACCAGGACTATTTAACTATGAAGTGGAAGTTCACAAGGCATCAGAGATACTGGATAGTTGATGGGGTGGGAATATAGTAAGGGTAAAAAGAAAAAAAAAACGATGGAACGTCCAATAAACTCTTTAGGGTGTCAGTATGGTTAGATTAGGATGGTTATTTTAGGATGTATTTTTGTCATTTAGTGTAGGTTTTTATATATAACATTCCGTACTTGTCTAATTCTTCTTCTCAAATCTGGTTTGATAACATCCATTTCGTGCACCATTACAAGCTCATCCACACCATTTGTGAAATGAATAATGAAGGAAAGTAAAATGTCAATTTAAGTTAAATGTCAGGCAAGTATTTTCATGGCTGGAAATGTTGTCCTACATGCAGGTAATGACCAAAGTGAACTAACACCCCCTATCAATTTCAGCAGTCTGCAAGATAATGATCATCCTCTCTTCTTTAAAGGAACAGGCTATCACACAAGTCGCTTCCCCACACAGTAACACTATCTTTACTTCATGGTTAAAGAGATCGTCAGGAGCAGCTGGTGTTTGATCCAGTGCTGGAGCAGGAGTAAAGACCTCAATACTTTTCCTTTCCAGGTAAGAGCCTCTGTTTTCTAAATCAAGCCATTGTGTGCGCCACAGCCTGCTCTGCTACCCAGAATCCCTCAGGACAATGGACAATGGGGTCCGACTCTAGTTACCAAGCACCTGTATACTCGTGCACATAAGCAGAAACAGGAGACAGAAAGTCACACACACTCTTCCCGTGAGTTCAGACCCCCTCTGCACCTCCACCAGCTACCACAGCATGGATCCAGTTGCAGGAAGGAGGGGCGTGGTGCTGCCGTCACACTGGGTAAATGAACAATCCCTGCTCGATATGGACTGAAGTCTAGCTCACTTTCAGTGCAGAAGCCTTACCGCACCTTGATATATCCATCACCCAGAAAAGGTTACGAAATATTGATCTGTGCTGGCTGAGCAGCTGAGGTCTCTACCACTTTGACGTGACACAAGCAGCAGACTCCACATTCACTTCTCCATACGTCATTCTTCACTATATGCCAAGGATAGCTTGTTCTTTTCCCCACCCTGCTTCAATAATAGACGCTGTTATTCACCAGCAGCCTCGTGCCTTTTGTACTGAGATGTAGAGAAGACAGAATGTATTTATTTTGGTGGCGTTATCGGTGGGATTGATCGCTATGGGCTGGAATTGGTGCTGGATGGAGGGGAGAGCGACGACAGGAAGGATGTACTGGAAGGCCTTATCTGGGAGCAGCAGGCCGCTGTGACGGGAAGTGGAATGTCAGGAGGGGAAAGAGGAAGTAGGCTAGGATGTAACACGCAAACACACACATATTAGTCAGGCGCACAAAGACACACGAGCAAGCGAGCACACATACACAAGCACATAGCCTTTCCTGCCTAATCTGCAATGCTACTGAGATAGACAACTCCCATCTTTCTCCTGTCTCTGTGTTTTCACTTTTATTTCCTCTATCGCCTGATTCCCTTTATCAGTAGTTTTTATTAATAATAAAGTGAATGAGGGGACAAATAGGGAAATTGCAGCATTATGGTGCTCAAGGTCTACTGAATATCAACCCAAGGGAGGCTGTTTTGTTGACAGAAGTGCATATAATAGGGATCATGTAATTAGTATGTCTTTATGTCCAAGTCAAGCATTCATTTCACCCATTAAACCATGTTTTTACATGGCTATATTATAGTAGTAATATCTAGTGTTCACTACACTACACAAGTTTCCATCCAAAATGTTTACAGAATTTCCAGAAAATCGCCAAAAGAAAACGTGAATTAATGTGCATTTCCATCAACTAATGTTGTCCTCCTGACTGAATGTTAGGAGTTAGGTTCATCGAGTTAAACCTTGCAGAAGAAGAGGGCGCAACGAGATGACGTAAATAAAAGTGCGCCTCTCAAACCTCAAATGGTGAAATACATAATGGAAATATGGCATTTCTATTTGTTTAATGCATTAATGTGAGCAATGTTAAAGTCTCCTCATTAAGTCACATACTTAATGTTCGTCATGATTTGTTCGCGAAATCTGTTTCCATTGTATTTTCTTTTTATGGACTTTTCTGCGTTTCTACTTTTTTATGCTCAAATTGAAAATGCACATGGAAACTGTTGGTTGGAAACGCGCTTACTGACTCCTAGTTTACACCCTTTGAACAAAGGTGGAAGAAGCAGGTCCTCTACGTTACTGATAACACCACCATGTAAAAATACTCCTTTACAAGTATTCAAAATGTTACAAAAGTGTACAAGCAAAACGTATGTGATGTTAGGATCTAAATTACAACCCATAATGCAGAATGGCCCATTTCAGAGTGATTATATTACAATAGCATTAACAATATAATGTTTAGCTAGTTTTAATCTATACTAATGCATGATATTTTTTTAGTTATTCATACGTTTTGAATGTAAAATAGTAAACCTGCTAAGTAACTAATAAATGTAGAGGAATAAAAAGTACAATATCTCCCTCTGAAATGTAGTGGAGTAAAAGTATAAGTAGCATAAAATAGTTCTCTTCACTGGGATGAATCTCTCAGTACATCACCCAGCACCAACCATGGCAGCAGTAGCTCAGTCCAGAGGGACTTGGCTTGGGGACCAGAGGGTGCCTGCTTTGAGTCCAACATGGACGGATACGGAGGTGGACTGGTAGCTGGAGAGGTGCCGGTTCACCTCCAGGTCACTGCCGAGGTGCCCTTGAGCAAGGCACCTAACCCCTAACTGCTTGTTATAATTAAACAAATTAAAATAAAAAAAACCTACAACCCTGAGATACTGTGATAAACTGTCGTGACAAATAAATGAATAAGTAATTAAATAGTAATTAAGAAACATTTGGTCAGGCTTTGTAGATGAAGGAATCCATTAACACCAAATAACATGTTAAATGAGAGTGATGAGTAAAAATAACTGTTTTAGTTTAGTTCATTAAACCAGGCTCTAACAGTGTCAATTGAGAGCAGCCACAGCCTAATGATGCATCATATTCTCATTTTAAATGAATGTAGACCAATGCGGAAACAGAAAGCTCAGAGTATCAAGGTAATTTCTAGAGCACTTTGAACAAATAGGTTTTATCATGAAATGCACCTTACAGAAAATCAACGGAAGAAAAAGTGCATCTCAGGTGGGTGGATGTGAGTAATTTGGATGAGGAGTGAAAAGTGCAGCCTAGTGGCAATCAAAAACACCTTGCATCTTGTCTTGTGTTTTCAGCTATCTACACCTTGTTAAAGAGCGCTTTGAGACCTGGCAACAGTCCTTTTTGCAACACACTCATCTTGTACCAGACACGACCTCAAAAGGTTTCTTCTAACATCTTCACAGCTTCCAGCCCTAATCTAGGTTATTTGGCTGCGAAGGATACTGTATGCTGCAAGCTTTCACGGTACCAGTGGCATAAAGCTGGAAAAACACACACACACACACACACACATCAACACACACACCTCTCGCTGACACCCCGGCGTCTGTTGGCATTTGTGCCTGTGTGCTGGGCTGTCACTTGCTGTGTGAAATAATGCATGGGCTCCAGAGCAGGGCCACTTTCCCCCTCTCATTCTCCTGAGTGGCCTGACAGCGAGGGCTAGCTTTGTCACAACAACCAGCTCGACTTACAGCCCACCTCAAACCGGGATCCACACCACTCTGGAGCCAGGGACCAGTTAATGGAGCCCACTGGGTCCTCTAACTCCATTTCCATAACGCGGTGAAATAAAGTAAAGAGGGAGGGAAAGAATGGAGAGAGTAAGAGGGGGAGAGGGTTAAAGTAGACACCAAAACAGCAATCTGTGAACACACTGCAATTTGTGCTGACGGGGCAGGAACGACAATGACGCCTGACAGCACCATGTGATGAAAATAACAACCACCATGCATAATGCAAGACACTCTCCTTCCACTGAACCAAGCACTCTGGACTCTCCGGGACTCGGCTGTCCCTCCTAAAAAGCCATTCTCCACTGGGGGCTTCATAGTTTGAGCATCTCCCCTCATAGACAACGATCGTCGAGTGGCAGTGGGGACTTGGAGAAGGGCTTTGTAATTATGCGATGGGCAGCGGTGATAGCGATATCCTGCTCGAGCCTCAGAAGTGAGTTGTTCGCACTTGATCTGCCCAGTGGGTCCCAAGGGTGGCATGAATTACCTTGTCATGTTGTTTAACTGTCCAACAAACAAATCAGCAGTGAAGAAAGACAGGGGGTAGAGGCTCGGCCACGGCAGCCAGGAGATAGGATCCTGTGCTTTGAAAGTATGCGATTATACTCATCATACACAGTGAAATATAAAAATAGGTCTAATCCTAATTGTTCAGTTATCTCTTTGTTTATGTCAGAAAAAAAAATCAGTTTTGAGCATTTTTATATCAAAATCCTTCTCCAATCTCTTCCTGTAAAACTGGGGTGAGCGGATCCATACCTAAAGTATCAATACTACCGACACTGAATCTTGTTTTGAGAAATTATACTAGCATCAATAGGATCAATATCAAAAAAATGGATCTGTCTTATGTTAGATCACACTCTGAGCATATGAGCTATTTGTGTTTCCTTGCTGAGCTGGGGCAGAGGGATCTGTCCTTTTAAGGCCAGTTCAGACCAAAGATTCGCGATGAGACGAGTTGAAACTTGTAATACGTCAGTCTGCAACCTGAAACCTGCCAGTTTACACCAATGCGACTAGACGAGACATGTATCACCATGGCAACGACTCTCTGTACGTCTGTTCTACCTTAAAATCTGAATGAGGATAGTGATAGTGAGTTACTTGCTACAGGTGCATTTCTGGTGTGAAACGGCAAAACAAAAAATAACGAGAGGGTCGAGATGACCAGCTGACTTCGCTACAAGCTGATTGGCTGTTGAAACAGGTGACGTGCCTTATGTTCTAAAACCAGCCGCTGGTGACTTTACAAGCTGAGTCGCAGGAGACGCCATCAGCCGGCTTGAGTCGAGCTGAGACGGCCCAGTTCACAGCGCTGCAACTTTTCCCTGCAACGGTTTCGTCTCGTCGCAAATCTTTGGTCTGAACTGGCCTTTAGTTGCATTGCCAGGGCAAATCACTGGCAATAAAACCTTGACGTGACTACCATGACGAAGATACCCACTCAATTTGGCAAACTTGGACTCTTGAAGCCTCATATTAGCTTTGGCTAAACCTAACAGAAGGGGGATTTGTATTTGATATGTAGTCTGTTGCCCATTATTGTACATACAGTGTAGTCAGGCTACAAAGGGATCACTTCATGGCCAGTATGAACAGGAGGAATGATTACAGCGACCAATAACTAAACATACACATGGCACGTGAGTATAGTAGTAAAATCCGAACCTATCCTTTAAAACATGTTCATATTGCTTTATTGAATTCAGTTTGTGTTACTGTTTACTTGTCAGGGTCTTTGCTGTGTGAGATATACTGCTCTCAGGCCAGAAATAAGCGGACTAAGGCTGTGTCTGTTCAGCATCATTAAATTTGACCATTTTAAGCAAAAAATAAGGGGAAAAAAACCTACATTTTGAAAAACATCATCATTCCATGTAAAGGAATCATTTCTCTGACTTAACATATAGACATTAAAATCTCTGGCTGACATAGAGAGAAACAAGTCCATTAAATCATATAATATTTGTGGTCAAGGAAGAGTCTCCATCACATCATCAGTTGACATACACACTCAAAGTATGGGTAACGCTTTATATTAAGGTCCCTGTAATAAGCGTTAGTTAATAGGTAATAAGGCCCTTATAAGTCCTTATAAGATGCTTATTAACATCATTATGTGTTAATAAGCACCTATTAATTAACGCTTATTACAGGGACCTTAATATAAAGCGTTAGCCATACTTTGAGTGTTCAGAGCCCAATGGGAAACTAACAAAGAGCTGCTCTGATTGTTCTTGTAGCTTTCCCCAATTTTCAGTCCCCGACTCGCCGCGGAAGATGAAGAATGGGTTAGAAGAGCAGCAAGCAAACACAAGCATTTGTCTGGCGGTGAATAAGTAACGCTGGCATGGTCTTGAGAAAGCAACGACCCACAAGCCCCAGTGTGTGTGGCGTGGCGTGTGCAAATATAAGACAATGTCCGCAGCCTGTTAGCGAGTCCCGCTAAGCACTGAGGTGGGGGACGAACACGCTGGGTCCTAGTGAGGGGACTGTGATTCAAATGGACACGAGGCGGCCGCCAGTCCACGGGCTGCGAGGGAAAACAGTCCAAGGTGCTACTGTAGGCTGGAAATGAGCTCTTATGTAAGCAACTTCATCCTGTCCTCTATAAGCCCCCCCTACACCGTATGCGCATGCGTGTGCGGGATGTCACTGCTGATTACACTGTGTATGGAGGACTCACTGGACTGTTTCTGCCTTCATAGGTGTCTGACCTACCTGCTCTGATCAGGTTTCATCGGGGCTGGACTGCTCACAGGACTGGAACTACTCACTTCATTTTAGGCCTTTACTGGATGGTGATTCCTGTTTACAGCTCAGCGGTTACAAAAAAGATTCCTACAAGCATTTCTTTGAGGAGTGAATTTCTTGCAGAATTCTTACTTGCATTCTAAAATCAAGTAAAAGTAAAAAATAAAAAAAAGACTTCAGAGCAGGTGAACACAAATAAATTGAACTCGCTGGGAAAATAAAGCAATATTTACACTGGGCATATCTGTCAGTTTGTAGTTCTCATTATCTTTAAAGGTGTATTCAACAGATTTTAGGTTTGTAAATTAGAGTAACATCCCCGTCCAGCAGCGGGAAGAGAGGCTAGTGCCCCACACACACATGCCACTGTCCCCCCTCAAAAGTTATTCCCCACTATTTGTCATCATGCCTCTTTGCCACATCGATACGAGCTCCATGGCATCGAACATAATGAGCCCGGAGCTCCGTGCGGAGCTGGGATGTGTTGTTTTGTACTATACGCCGCAGGCAAAGGAGGGATTGGAGATTTATTTGAAGTTTCAGGATTTTCTGCCATTGAATCAGGCTTTCACCATCTGAAGGGACGTGTACGCGTGTCTGAATTTGTAGAACAGCCAATACAAAAGCACCGTCTTTCTGAAATACCTGTGATACCTGTGATTGGCTAAAGTCTCCCATCACGGGTTAGATTTTCTGAAGCCTGAAAACAGAGGCAAGAGGGGGGCCTGAAGTAGAGGTTTGCTCTCAGACCACTTAATTTACAATATGCTGGACAGTTATTATGGATTTTTTGCCCAATGATGCAAAAAGAATACTGCCTACCCAACCTTTAATGCACACACATAGAATAAATATTTAAATTTAGAATAATACAATAAAATCATATAAATATATATATACAAACATACATACATATTTACCCATACACATATACACCCAGAAAGTAGCCTAAATAATTCTGTAGTGCATTTTTTGAATTTGTGTCTGGGGGAATGTAAACAGCAGCAACAAGATAGTGTTGAGAATATGGTGGGCATCTTAAGATAAAAAAAAAAAAAAGATTATTTTTTATTATCGATCAATCTGCCAATCATTTTCTAGATTGGTCTATATAATGTCAGAAAACTGTGAAAAATGCCAATCACGTTATCCTAGAGCATGAGGTGACATCATTAAATGACTTCATTTGTCTGACCAACAGTACAGTTTGACATTTTTGCTTGAAAAATGACTTAAGCGATTAATCAATTATCAAAATAGTTGCTGATTAATTTTCCTCTGATCCAGAGTCAGTGTGGTAAAGGGAAGATTTCATTTGGAAATCTCGTTTGTATGGGTTTCTGAGAAGGAAAAAAAAAAAAACAGAAAAGGATTTGGTTATAGCCACAAATAGCAAGCTGTAATGTTATGATCACAATGCTGTTTATCCCAATACAGCAAGAGAGAATTGGTTCAGTTTGCGTGTGTGTGTGTGTGTGTGCCAGTGTGGCCTCTGCCACTGTATATTTTAACAGACATCATAAACTATGTCACCTCATTACTTACGTATAACACACACACACACACACACACACACACACACACAGACACATACACTGCTGTCTGGTCAAGTACTTTGGCTTTGTCCGCCTCTCAGATTAAAGCTATCGGGCTAATTTGCTGCTATGTCGCAATCCAACATAATCCACCTCTAATCCTCACCGACTCGATTAAACAGCCAAATCTCCAGCTCAGTATCTGGCTCTATCTGCTGCACTCTTCATTTGTACTCGCTCTCCTTCACTTTCTTCCCGCCCCTCCTTTCTCTCTCTTTCCATGGCCTGCCCTCCACCTCTCCGCTCTTAACAAAATCGTCTTTATCTTCTTTGCGTTGTCGGCCTCCTTCTGTTTCAGCCTCTATTTCACTGATTCATCGCTGTCTTTTTTAACTCTCACTCATTCTGTCTCCGTCCCCAAAATTGCTTCTGTCTTTTTTCTGGCTCAGATAAAACATGAACTGTGTTTCTGCCAAAACAGCTCGACCATGAGGTCACCTTAAGAGGTGCTCAAGATACCTTTGGAAAACTAGGTCCAAAACTCTTGATGAACTGAACATTTAAAGTAATATCTCTCTTTGGTAGAGCAGTCAGAAGTTCTAAGTTGGTCTAAAAGTGGTTCTTTATAAAGTTCTCCTTTATTGGAAGTTGTGGAGCACATAAGAGGTAGATTTTCAACTCCTTCGTTTTTTCAAAAATCTTCTTTAAGAAAAATCCTACTGCATAGGTTTTGGAGCTTAGACTTTCAATGAGTTTAGTGAGTCATGTCTGGCCAAAATAAAAAAAAGTGTTAGCCTTGCAGTTAAGAAAAGGGACTGTGAGGAGTTTCCTCATCTGAGTCTGGAAGAGGAGTAATCATTCAATGGCAAAACGACATTTGTTTACGTTCAAGTAATCTCTATAAACAGATTCTGAATATGAATGCAGAATCTGTTAATACAAGATTTTGGTATCAGAAGAGTTCTGCTTTCCATTTGTAGTCTGAGTAGTATTGACCAATCACGTTTGAGCAGGCTTTGGTTGCATGGTAAACAGTCCATGTGGAGAGCAAAAGAGCATTGGCCGAAATGCAATCTCTGAACCCATCGGCTATTGTCTGACAATGATTTAGTTTTTTACCATGCTCGGAACCCTAGGGATTAGCTTTGTATTAACTTTTTAAAAATGTATCTGCATTCAAATCTTCGTCCGATGATTAGCCGATGGTTTCCGAGATTGCTAATCGGACTGTAAACAATGACCGGCCCCCAGAGGCTAAATCCTCATCAGATGATAGCTGATGGGTTCTGAGATTGACATTCTAGTGACAAAGCCCTCTAGCGGCTGTATGAATTATGACTCTTGTATGTCAGAAGCAAAGGAGGAAGTCAGGTGACGTTGTTATAGAGCGATAAAGTCTGTGTAGGAAAGAAGTCGAGGTGGATGGATGGGTCAGGAAAACACTGGACTTTAACACAGGAGACTGCTGTTTGTTTCCCGTTTTCAACATGTTTTGTTTTTTAACCGTGACAACGGTTGCTCCGTCACCTAAACCATGTAGTCATTATTGTAACCATGATGATGAAGGTCCCCCACCCTTGTCTAAGTACTCAAACCCAAACCCAAACCATGTTCTTTCCCTAAACCGAACCAAACCTTAACCAGAGCGTCGTCACCTCATACAACTTATTTCAACAGTGATTTCTAACAGTTCTGGAAGACAAATGATGTCCTGCTGATAGTGATTTCAGATCAGAAAACACTTCCATGTGTCGTTCTAAAGGGTAATTACAAATGACCTATTTTGTAGTTCAATTTGGAGGACGAAAATACTCAATAAATCAAAAAATCTACAAAAGAATTGAGTGACCCAGGACAAGAGACTGAATGCGACAGCATCAGCTGTCTGTGAACACCAGACCAACACTGCTCACAGCATTGGCTGGGAAGGGGTCAAAGGTCACCGACTAGGAGTCACTGAGACCAAGGAGGACATTCACATCCAATGTCAAAGACCAAAGACCATCTCTTCCTTGACCATCTGTTATCACGTGATCCAAATCCCGTACTTGGGTCACATGACAACAACTAAATCATCTCCATGACAACTGAGCAAACTTCATCTGCGAAGGAAGACGATGAAATGCAGTTAAAAGCTCTGGAAAAAGATTATTTTGTCAAAGAATTCAAGACTTGTAACATTTTTGTAGCATTGGGTGCCATGCACCACCTCAGTGTGCACAGGTGCATGTCCAGGGAGTGGCCTGGGATGGCACGGGCCACCCCTGAAATCTGATAGGCTATCTGCCCGGTCAGAGGCGGGACCTTAGTTCGTATTGTGTTATTCTATTGTAAATACAAAGTTTTGCGCAATTTTTCAATTTTGTTCAAACAGGCTTATTTATTTGAATTTTGTTGGTACTTTATACTGTGACTGTATTTTTGAATGTGGATAGTTTTCACCTGCCAATGCAGAATCCTTAATATCTACTGGTCTAACACGATCTCAAACAAGAACCTGTATAAGGTCACAGGCTGCTCACAGGTGCGTGCGCATGTACTTCATGCTACCCCTGCATAAAGTCAGTGCCCCACTTGGGCCACTCCGGTCAAAAAAGTCTGGAGACGCCACTGAGTGTGCATAAACTTGGGCTGACATCACCCCACTGAGTGCAAGTTAAACTAGGCTGGGACAAATCAACCTCAGTGCACTCAGTGTCACAGCTGATAATGAGAAGGTGGAACACAGGAACGTGCCTTCAGAACACAGAATTCTCACTCTTTTGAAAGTTCAGCTCTAAATGTATTTTCATATTTGGAGTCATTTTGCTAAACTACACTAATTTATAGCAATGGCAGACATGATTTTCATTCACTGGATCCGGTTACAGTTTAAAACTGATTTCATGCAAACTGTGCATTGTCCTTTTTTTCTATCTTTGATTACACTTGATTAGACTAAAGCATGAGAATACTTTTTATGGGCTGATTCACAAGGTTCATCTTCTCATTATCACCTGACTAAATGCCTAAACCTCACCTTTAACAGCTAAAACTGTTGCATGCATTTTTGAGAGTTGCACATTAGAAAGCAGGTAGTTGACTGGAAAACAGCTGGAAGCCCCTGAAAAATGTTACTCTAAAAACTCTAAACTCACTAAGGGCTCATTTCAGAAGTCATGTTAAAATGAAGCGCACGCATCTGTCTGGACGTGCAGACACCAACTATTTACATAACCCATTCATCAAACACTAAAGGGAAGATAAATGAGCCATCCATTAGTGATAACAATCAAAGATTAAAATTCTGTGTGTGTGTGTGTTTGCGAGCCTACAAGTTTGTATCTGTCAGGGGTACACAAGTACACCAGAGCGAACACGTCTTCAGTCTTATCACAAGTTCTGCATGTGATAATTGATTGCATAACTCCTGTTCTAAGCTTTGGTGGAGGAACACAAACAAAAGTGTGATGAAGGACAGCAGTCTAATCAGCATCTATCCTCATGAAAGCAGCGGACATTCCTTCCTCACTTTGATTCTCAGCTTTGACCACAGTTGAGGTCAGTTCACTCTAAATTAAACACAAACTGAAGCTGCAGTTGAGAGAAATGAATCCCTTTCAAGTGCTTTTATTGATTGTGTATAACCCTTTAATGGCTAAATTAAACACAATTTACAATTTGAGAAATTAAAGTCCACTACTGCCAAAAAGGTACACATACATGCACATGGGAACATATTTTCAGTGGGGGGGATACGTGCTTGCACTTATTAATGTTTAGAACAAACAACTGACAGATGTAGAATCACATTTCCTATAATTAAATGTGAAATAATATTACAGCAGGAAAAACAATATGACCCTTATGACCGAGGCTATTTAAACCTGCAACAAGCTCAGCTGCTGCTGACTAGCTCAAAAGTGCAAAACTGAAAAAAACGGCTTAACATGTATGTGCTGATTACTGTGTGGTGTTTCATTTGAGATGTTATTGACGATGCATCATGTTTCAGATACTGTAGACAGTCATCCTGTCTGTCCTCAGTATCAGCAGCTGTCAGTACTTTCTCTGCAGAGCCCTTCTTTTTATCGCCTCACCTCTACAGGTTGATAGTGGGTTAGTTGCTGATCTGTGCGCACAAGAGGACACTGAGATTTCATTTCAACAAAATAAGAAAATGCTGGATTTACAGGATAAAAGTCCTTTTCTCCATATAGCCTATTTTTTGTTGTTTTTTGAGTATTTTAAGTGAAAAAAGATGCTAGTTGTGCCAGTTGTGTTTAGCAGCTCATGTACAGGTTTAGCTGAGGTGAAGGCATGCAGTCATGAAAATTATTTGCTAATGTACACATATGTGTAAAGGTAAAATACCACACGTGCATCCACTTCTGATGCAAGTGTACTGTAGTAGTGAGTTCACATTTACATTAAAACATCAAATAACATTAATATCCCTTTTCACTTTCTGCAGAACACAATCTTTTTTTTTTAAATGAAGTAGGTGGGAAATGTTCCCTAATGCACTACAGCACTGACTTCTGTGAAGCTTCTTTAGTCGCCTCACGTTGCTTTGATGACTCATATATAAAAAGACCTTATTTAAAGCTGACACTTTACAGCTTCAGTGATGTGGCCGTGCTCCTGCCATTGTAATTGTGCCTTAGTTACTTTATATTTAAAGTAGTTTTTCATCTTGTTTTGTACACTGCCTTGACAAGCAGGCACATTAGCAGTGATTGACATGGAGAGAAATGGGAAAACAGTTTATAATGACGATCCCTGCACGGTTCTGTCACGTGGCTTGTAGTGACCAAGAAAACGACTGCAGCCAGCGAATTATGAACAGCTGAAGAAAGTGAGTAAAAGAGGGAGTGAGGGGGAGAGAAAGAAAAAGAAAAATTGTGGTTGGCACTTGACATCTTGGGTCTATTTTTAACACGGGGAGGAGGTAAAAGACAGATGAGCGACAAGTTTCGGCGGTTAAGGGGAGTTCTGATCGTTTCTCCTGTGCCTCTCTGTGTGATGTCTCGCTCACTGACAGGTAATGTCAGGAGGGGAGATGAGACAGAAACTAGTATTCCTCTGTGGGTTCCGTGTGCGTGCCAATGCTGTTATTAAACAGAATCTGTAAAGTTATTTTCCTGATGATTGTGATAGCGGAGGAGGCACGCAGGGGGGAACTAGAGAGAGTGATTACGGATCAGACAAGGCTTGCCTTTTGTCCTCCCAAAGGATGTGTGTTAAAATGAGTGAGAGAGTGAGTGTGTGTGTGTGTGTGTGTGTGTGTGGAGGGGGTGGGGATATATGGATCTGCCATCATAATTAAAGTGTTCCCATCGAGGGAATTGGCGGGAGTGTCGTGGAAACGGTATGGGGGTGTACGACAAGAGGAAGGGAGAATGAAGTGACTGCAGTGCAGGGTCTCCAAGAGGGACAAAAAACATGTTGCATCTAAATGAGGATTTTCATTTCATGTGACAGTGTGATGAAGACATTTAATAAGGCCTTTGTGCGCATGTATGTACGTATAGCATATATGTGCATGTGAGTGTGGCCTACACCATCTGACAGGATCCCTCCTAGCACTACCACAACCACCGATGTCTCATCCTTTTCCTGTTTAATATCCTTTTCTTTCACTGAGTCAACATCACTGCATATAGGAATTCAAGTTTCTCTGGAATACAGAAATAGAGCACCAATTGCCTACCTAATGTAGATTGCCAATTGCCTTCAGGACGTCATGCATACATCCACATAAACAATCCACAGAGTGAAAATATCTGCACAAAAAGTGAGCACTTTGCCTAATTACTCTTAATGTCTGGGGTTAATGGGCTCTCACGGATGGTTGGCCTCAGGAAATCAGTGAACATAATGACCAGTTACTAATGAACGCTCAAAACATCAATGATGATGCTCAACTGAAAGGCTTTCTGTCTGTTTCTAAAAAAAAAAAGGCCCAGGTTTGCCAGAGTGGCTCAGCGAGACTCTGCATGCGACATTAGAGTAATCTGTTGCTTTGTGGCTCAAGTGGCGAGCGTTTCCACATTCCCAGATCTGAAACTGAGTCAGCAATAAGCTAAACTGCCACAAACCCGGACTTAATCCTGAAAGATCCTGTTTAGCATTCAGCTAAGAGACTTCCACCTCTTCAAACACATGTGCAGGGGAGATTATGGGGGCTTTCTGTGCCTCTGCTGTACTGTACTTCAGAGCCCATGTACAGTAGTGCTGCTGCATACAGATACATGGGAAGAGAGATGAGTGAAGGAGGAGTAATCGTTTTTCTTCTGGCAGTAGGGGACACAGCAAAGGCAACAGTGACATTTAGGAGGAGGCTAGCATTTAACACAGCACATAGCATTCTGTCAAAGTCAGTTTTTTAGTTAGAATTCAAATCCCTTGTACTTTCCTGTCTTGTTGCATGACAGCTTATATGCCATTGTTCTTGGCGGGAGAATCAGAAAATAGAGATTGCGTCAGACATTCACTGCAAAGGAAACTGATCTAGCCTTTCCGTGGGCCACAGATCCTTGGTGACTTTCACAATTAACAATGGTTGCATGAGAGGACAGCTGGACCTGAGCAGCGGATCTCAATGCCTTGTGAGGGGATTTACTGTGAGTGAGGGGATGTATTCCTGTGAGGACAGAAATACAACCCAAATGAAACAGCCCCCTTTGAAAAGATGACAGAATCAATCATTTTAGCAAACGCGCCAAAACGATTCTTGTTTACGTTCAAGCGGCAAAGCCCTCTAGCTGCCTCAAGAATTATGACGGGAGCACAGGAGGAACTGAGGTGACGTTACAGAGCACCGACGTCCATGTACAAAGGAGGTCAGCTCACAAAACATTGGACTTTAACCTGGAGACTGTTGTTCGTTTCCCTTTTCCAACCGAGTCAAAGTTGGTTTCTTTTAAGCATGACCACTATTGTTTCCTGACTGTGACCATGACGACAAAGGTCCCCTAACCATAACAAAGTAATTTTAACCCAAACCATGATGTTTCCCTAAACCTAACCAGTCCGTATTTTTGTTCTTAAACCCAACAACTTGTCTGCACAGAAGCTGTTTCTGACGTCTCGTCTGTCTCACATGCTTCTGTTTTACACACGTAACTACAGTGATTGTGTGTTGGGTTCTGAGCGCTGCCAAAATGCTGGTACCTACACTCAATACTGTGCCTGAATGCATCCTGTGTAGAAACTGACGGAGGACTGTTGCTGCACTATAACGTACTGCTTTCACTATGCAGCCTGTGAAGACACTGCGTAACCAAACCTTAACCATAGCACTGTCACATCATAAAACTGATATATTTGTAACAGTTTTGGAAGACACAGAGAAATGATATCATCCTGCTGATAGGGGGTCAGAGTGTGTTGTCCTACAGGGCACGGACAAACAACATATTTTGTCGATTAATTTGGAGGACTTGGAGGTGGAAAAGACTCCAGATTACTGTCCATTTTTGTGAGTTTGTTAAAAGTACTTTGGCAATTAATCTGATGGAAACATGTTTTCTCCGAGGGCTGTTGTCACTTGGACTGAAAATGAAGAGAAATCCAATTATGACAGTGTTGGCGGAGATCCCCTTGCATATTGAGAAAAAAAAGGAGCATATTAGCAGCATATTAGAACATATCTACTCTCATGACTGTCTGTGGGAGAGAGTGCATTAGCCAAAAGAGAGTACAGGGGAGTAAATAGCAAATATACTGTATACGGTGAAGCGTGGGGGGGGGGCTGCACCTCTGAGCCATTATTGGAGATAATGACATCAACTGGGCTCTCTCCAGAGTGTAGTTGTGTGTGACAGAAAAATAGATAAGAGCTTAAGAGCTTATAATTACATACACCACCACCCAGGGAGGAAGGGGCCAGTGAAGAGAGATGGAGGGAGAATTATTTGAAAGAATGAAGAATAAACACACTCTGGGGCTGAGGTGAGGAGTAATGATGAAGGACTGAATACACACACACACACACACACACACACACACACACACACACACATGGTGGTGAAACAAAACCCCCTTGCTCCAACCCTCCCGGCTGACCTGAGACACTGATGCTGATGAGATGCTGGAGCTGCAGCCCTCAGGAGGGATGGGATGAAGGAGTGGAAGAGGAGGAGGAGGAGGAGGGTTGGACGACAAGATGAAGAGAAAAAGAAGAGGGCAAGGAGAAAGAGGACACAGGGAGATGTTTATGAGCAGAAAAGAACGGAAAGAAGAGGGACAAAAGAGGAGCTCTACTGTATGAAAAGGAGATACAGATAATTTAGTCTCTGTCAATCAATAAACAGTGACAACAAATGTTATTAATGAAATGGCTTGAGGTGCAGGAGGAAGGAGAGGAACATCTAATGCAGTGAGTGCTGAGATGACAGGAGGTCCTGCCCTCTGGAACATCACAGACAAGCTGGTGAAATAATGTGATCGATAGAGCGGCTACTTTTCCATGCTGGTGGGCATAGGACTTTAAGGATTGAGACTGCAGAAAACCCTGGCTTAAACTAGTCCTCCATGAAAGGCTCCAGTTTCATTCATATCTCAAATCACGTAGGCGGGCTGAGCTCTGGAGATGCTGGGACCATTACTATAGTTTGTGTCTGGTTGATCATCTACAGACAGTTAGAATCTCTCTTGCAGAAGTATTTTACCTTGGACTAACTACCTCATAATGGTGCTTTTAAATTGGCTGGATCAATAGTGCAATCTTTTATGTGTGAATGATACCTCTGTTTGTGGGACACAATGACAGACCTAATGGAAGTAGCTCAATTTTCTTCAATTAATAGTGCAGCGCACACAGAGGGAGCACTCAGGGTGAGGGGAATGATTGTTGGTCATTTCATGGCCAAAGCCTTACCTTTGTTGCATTTGGAAGTGTGCAAGAAAAATCTTTATTCATGACCCATTACAGTAAATCACCTGTTCTCCTTTAAGGGCAGTTTGCTTCACAAATGCCACGCTGCTCTGGAAATTTGGTGATGAAAAGAATCCGGAGCAGTTCCACTACAAGACTTAAGTTGCCACAAGGGGAGCTTAAGGGATTTATGCCCAAATCTTTGAGTTTCTTTTTATAAATAAATTACAATACATTTTATGTGCTCCATGTTTAATGGTGGATTTTGTCTGGTGCCTTAACACTGAAATATATCTATTGTAATGTATGTTCTGTTATATATATATATATGAATGTGCTTCCTATTTCCTTGATTCACTCTGTGCATTTTGTCTAACTTGCAGTCCATCTGTGAGTAGTGGGTGCTGTATGAGTTGCATTATTGAAAGACGGCCCGCATTTGTCCATTAAACAAACTTGATCTGTTTTTTTTATTGTTGCATTTACTGGTTGCCTGTTTATGCCTTAAAGAAGTATCTCAACATTCTGGGAAATACGCTTATTCGCTTTCTTGCAGACAGTTAGATAGAGAATAGTGATACGACTCTCATATCTGTCTATTATGTATTAAGTTACAGCCAAGAGATAGTTAGCTTAGCTTAGCATAGCATAACAATTTAAAACAGGGGGGAAGAGCTAGCCTGGCTCTGTCCAAAGGTAAAAACAAATAACCTAGCATCCCCTCTAAAGCTCACATTATATCTTGTTTGTTTAATCCGTACAAAAACCAATGTGTAAAAACAGCAAGGCATGACTGCTTCCATTCCTTATGCTAAGCTAAGATAACCATCAATCTCCAATCTCCAATCCTCCTCTCCTTTTAACTTCATATTGGCGTACAGACATGAGAGTGGTATCAATCCTCTCATCTAACTCTCAGCAAGGAAGCAACATAGTGTATTTCTCAAAATGTCAAACTATTCCTTTAAAGATGGTCTCTGACTGATGGCTTGGATACATTAAAATAACTTTGCACAGACCTGATGGTGCAACATATCATCTACAAAACATTTTGCTAAGCTTTTGAATGAGATCTTTATGCTTGAAAACCACCAAAATAGATCTGAATGTGACTACTCCTTGATCTGTATGCCTTTGGCCTTTCCTAAGTAGGAGGACAAATCTCTGTAATCTTTGACACCAAATTGCTCTGTGCTGCTTGATCATCAACATCCTCCTTAATGCACCTTTCCTTCCACTTTCAGAACAGTCAAGTTCACAAAATACACAAATGGGTGTAGGTGTGTGCCCAATGAAACTGCTGTGGCACTGGCAGAAAGCACCGTTATGTGGCACACACAGTGTGAAAGTAGGGTCTATAGCCTCACCAGGCCTCTTGATCACTCCATTAACTCTTGTGACTGTCAACAGTCATGCCTCTGATCAAACTGCCCATAAGCTAGATACATACTCATATGTGTGTATTAGAGTGCAGCAGGACCACAATCCGAGAGAGTAGTAACCGAGCCCGACCCGAACCTGACAGGCATTCTGTTTTTTATGTGCGAACTCGACCCAAGCCCAACGCAGTTAACATAAGCTGAAGCAAATCGAAATGCATCCATCCTGTTGATTTCCCTGCATGCTTTTCCGTAGTTTTAAACTTCCCCAATGACAAATTCTGTTTGCCGTCCTCCATGAATATTTACCGCCTGAAATAGCCTATATGTTGCGGTCATGCGTTGTCACGTAAATAGCAAACCCCAGCACTGAACAGGAAGCACCATGTCAAGTAGGCTAGCCCAACCGACATGACCAAACCCAAGCTGAACCTGAACATCATTTCTAAATTTTTGTCCGAACCCCTCCTATATGTCATCTAAATGCGACAAGCCCACTGCCATCCCCTGGGGTTGATACATGGACTTCTGTGAGACTCAGGAAATCACTAAGTAGTTGAGGCAGGATAAAGACAAGTCAAATTACCAAAACATTTATTTTCAAAGCTCCATCAAACATACCTCCTGGAGAGCACTGAATATCATACAGTAGATGAATGATATTTAGCAGTGCCATAGTATCCAGGGAGGGATTTTCTCTTTCCGGTGTCCAAAGCATACAAGTGGCATAAACCTTACTTATACCTCCTGCTGTCTTTCTAACGGCGCTTCTTCACCCGTTCAGCCTCCCTGAGAACAGCATACAGCTCTGATGCCCTAAAGGCCTCGGCTTAATAGTGTGACTATAATGACTTTTTCCACATAGCTGCCTGCTGCCAGCATCACCTCACACACAATTACTCCATCTGGCTATCATTGGGCCACTGTAATTATACTTTTGCTAATGTCAAAGACATTCTTCTCAGCACTGGACTACTTGGCTCTGTGTGTGTCATACTGTATTAGCCTGATACACTATATGACCACGAGTTGAGCTCATTGTGAGACATCACGAGTAGAAAAGGCTTTTAATCTATTATGGCCCTCATCATCACATTGGCTACTTTGTTGTGACTAACTTAAGAAGTAACTCAACTTCTTGTCAGCCATGTAGTAGATTATTAAATCAGTTCAGGGTTTCCCGCAGCAAAAAAACCCGGCTCCACTAACACCAAATAAAATTATTAAAGTTTTTATTATATCTTAGGTTTATTAAGGTTCAGGGAAAACGAGCATTGGCGCTTCATCACATAAGTAGAGATGTCCTGTCCCAAGTCGGTCCTAAGTATGGGTATCAGGCCGGTATCTTTCTCATTGCAAAGAGCAGTGTACAAAACATTCAGCTAGCTTCTCATTTTAGCCGGCGCTAACCCTTGCTTTCATCGGTTAAAAAGACAAACGTCGACGGCAGCAGGTCATATCAGCTGTCACTAATTAACGTTAATTCCATGAGTAACTTGATGACAGGCTGACGTTAAATATCCAATATATATCCATGATTTAATAAAGGATTTTCATATTCATTATCAGAGTGGACTTCCATTCTTAGTAAGCTGGACAGTCATTGTTTTTTCATGCTTAGGCTGACATTAAACTTGGCTGTTTTGAGGTTTGTGTGCTCTCTGCAAACCGGTGTCTGTACTCAGCCAAATATTATTTGTGAGGGAAGAAACTCCACTCTGTGACACCACTGTACAATCACAAGTGAACTACAAGTACACAAGTGTGCTTGCAATTTCAGTGTTAATCTTTGGAAGTGCTGCATGTTTTGCTCAGTGCTTTGTGGGAACTATTTGTATTTGAGTTATTTGAGTTCTAGGTTCATTTTGATAAAAGTAAAATTAAAACAGTTGAAAGAAAGCTGTGATGCCTTTTCTATCAGCTACATTGACACACAACTACAATTCTCACCCAAATTCTGCCTGAAATTCAAAAAAAATATGAGAACTTCTGCTAACCACCTCTGCTAACTGAATGTCCTGGGGGAAACCCTGCAGTTAATGGTTTTAAAAATGACTACGTCTGAACACAACAATATCACAAGTCAATGTCACTTTTCTGGCTTGTGGACACTCTTTTACTGTTAAGGAAAACAAGCACCCCTATTCAACCATAAGCAGGAAGTAAAAGGAAAGCTTTTCCATTTGGTTTCAATGACATAAAATGGTAATATGCTTTTTACTGAAACTGCTCTGAATGTATAAGTAAGTGTCAGTCATGAAAATACATTGACGACCTGTGTATCTCAATGATCAGCTTGAACAATTCAGTTAAAAACAGTTTTTAATAGCTCCTACGGAAGAAATAAAGGAGGGGAAATGGAAATAAAACAATACAGCAGCTCACAAATGGATATTTGATTGGCAGATTGTGATTATGAGCTGCCCAAACACTTCAAGAAGAAAACCCGGATTATGTCAATGTCCCCGAAGTCGTAAATGCATCAGGCTCTAACCCCCACCCCCACCTAAGTACCTCCAAGTAAGAATAATTCAGCACAGTCTATCTTGTCTAAGCCCATGCCCTCAATTCCCGTCTGTCCACAGCTTTATTCACTTTTTTATGAAGGACAGGTCAGAAGGATATCTGGTTGCGGTTGTTGTTGACTTCTGCTTGCAACATCTGTCAGCGGCACTGGAAGCAAGCTGTGTTTGCTCATAGCTGCGGTGTCGTCTTGGCTAACTGGGAGGCAAGACTGCCATGTAGACTGCCATGTAGGTAACTGTGGCCCCCTGTGGGTTGAGAAAATTCTACAAACCTTGACCTTAGGAGACCCTTTCAAAACCCATTAGATAACTGTAACGAGTGTTCAACAAATACAACTTAGTTTTTTTAGAAGCAGACATTTTGAAATTACACAGCTTTCAACAAACAATATTCTGCCTTCTTCCTGTTCTCCTGAGGTATACACTAAAGAAAGGTTGATTTTAAACAACATGGACCCTGAACAACTACCATTGTCAGGTGGCTGTTGTATCTTTGAACTCAAACCGCACAGAGCACATTTTCTGCTTGAGTGGCATAATTAAAAGAAGGAAATTATATATATATATATATATATATATATATATATATTGATTTATATTTGTTTTGCAGCTAATGTTCTTTTTTTCATGGATAAATCTAATTAGCTGATTAGAGGAGAACTTTGTCAAGGCATGTGTGTGGCAGGGCTGCTGTGTAGCTTGAAACATGTAGGGCTGCAACTGATAATTATGTTCATTATTGATTAATCTGCAGATTATTTTTTCAATTAAACGTTTTATTGGTTTGGTGTATAAAATGTCAAAATAGATTGAAAAATATTCATCCCAGTTTTCCAAAGTCCAAGGTCGGACTGTCAGATGTCCTGACCAATGGTCCAAAACCCAAAGAGATTCAGTTTACAACAGAACATATAAAGGTGCCTTGCGATAACGTGTTGAACAGTTACACCCACTACGTCAGCATCTCCGGTAACCTTTCCTGCTTCTCACAAGCTCAGATTTCAGAAAACTTGACAGCTTTTCCAGGTTCCCACTTTGTAGGGATCATTCCCACGTACCTAATGCTCTATGTGATAACCTTTTATAATAAATATAAAATGAATACATTTTTAGCAGTGCTGTAATTCCTGAGATATATTTAGACCCTTCAGAGATGCCTATTTTAATCTATGGTGTGCTTGATAGTACAGTGGCATGGAATTATAGCACCACATTGGAAGACATACGATTCACATGTAATGTTCTTTATAATGATCAAAAATACTGAAAACAGTGGCCATTCCACTTGTGTTTCCACTGTGATCTGCAAGCACTGGACAGCACTCACTTAAAAGACAGGAGCAACAGGCCCTCTGGGCAGGTGTCAGGTATTCACATATAGCTTTATCCTATGATTGGGATCTTTCTACAGTTCTTGAAGTCAGTAGTAACTGTGCTGAGCACCAAATCAGTGTCTACGTTTACGTGCACAAAATATTGCGGTTTTTGCCCTTATTCCAAAAAAGGCAATATTCCTACTAAGCTGTTCACATGGCTAATGAAAATGAATATCCCACTAATATTCCTGTTTACATGCAGCCGTGCATACTTTGACTGTTTGACAGGGGTCGATGCCCTAACATGTCCTTTATCACGTCAAAATATGGAAAAGTCAAATGGCAAAGAAGCAAAATATAGAATTTTTTCAAAGTTTTCCACCGGTGGCGGACTTGTTCGACCGTGTGAACTCGGCCTCCCTCTTTCATTCGTTCAACCACCTTCTTGAAAAGGTTGCGTTGCGATATTTGTGCATATCCAAAAGCCTGTTGATATCTAGGCCTATCATAACATGTAAAAGTAGGTGTGTTTATCCTTCCCACCAGAAATGTGGGCTTTTCTTTGGTGCATGCATCTCTACCCCAGCCTTGCAAATTATCAGGCTGCCCCAATAAGTCCCTTAAGACTCTCCAGCTGATCCAGAATGCTGCGGCACGTTTACTGACAAGAACCAGGAAAAGAGATCATATTTCTCCAATATTAGCTTCTCTACACTGGCTCCCTGTAAAATCCAGAATAGAATTTAAAATCCTTCTCCTCACCTTCAAAGCCCTAAATGGTCAGGCACCATCATATCTTAGAGAGCTCATAGTACCCTATTACCCAACTAGAGCACTGCGCTCCCAGAATGCAGGGTTCCTTGTGGTTCCTAGAGTCTCTAAAAGTAGAATGGGAGCCAGAGCCTTCAGCTATCAAGCTCCTCTCCTGTGGAACCAGATCCCAGTTTGTGTACGGGAGGCGGACAACCTCCTCACATTTAAGAGTAGGCTTAAGACTTTCCTCTTTGATAAAAGCTTATAGTAGGGCTGACTCAGGTGAGCCCTGAGCCACCCCTTAGTTATGCTGCTATAGGCCTAGACTGCCGGGAGACTTCCTATGATGCACTGAGCTCCTCTCTCCTCCTCTTCCTCTCCATCTGTACGCCCTCATATCCCATCAATGCTTGTTACTAATTCAACTTCTTCCTGTAGTTGTGTGCTTTCTCTCCCCTTTCTCTCTCCTTCTGTTGCTTTCTGCAGGTGTTTCTGCCTCCAGAGCTGTAGAGTCTGGATCTATGGTTGCACCTGCTGCCCCCGTGTTCCTGCTCTGCACCCACTGCTGCTATTACTGTTATTGCTCTTATTATTAGTATTACTATTATAATATTGCTCTTAGTATTATTTTTGTTGGTGTTATCATCAGTACCATTGCCACAGCTATTGCTTTGCATCCCTGTGTAAAGCTGTATTGTGCTGCTGTATGTTCTCTTTCCTCCTGCTCCTGAATTGAATTGAATTGAATTGGCTAGTTGGTTTGTTTACAACGTACAGAGCTGACCGTAAACAGGCAAGCTGTGTGTCACAAACTGAGACACATATTCCCAGTGCGCTGTATACATGTCCAAAGAATGCTCCTAAAACCTGAATAATATCAACATATTCCACATGTCTTAATTGGAAAATGCTACATCCAGAATAAGGCCTAACTTGGCATATCCAAAAGGAATAGGCTGTTTACATGACCCGTAATAAATCTGAAATATTGTCATAATCGAATAATAGTGGAAAATGAGTGTGCATGTAAAGGTCAGTGACCCATTATTAGTCATTATTATATTATTATACTCAGTCCAGAGGCAGATAGGTAAAGAGGTCTGACATCAGCAGTGATGCGAGGCTGAGAGCAGAGGGAGAATACCCAGCAAAGCAGCCAGACTGGCCTTAAGAACCACCTGATAAGCCTCCTGTGGCTCTCTTGGCTGTAAATAGTCATTAGCCAGTGTATTGTCAGCCCGGCTACAGTAGCATCACAGGCAACCCTAATTTAGGAGTTGGGTATGAGGCTGACACTGCAGTATTGTATTGTGTGTGCATTTCAGCAGCACATGGCATTATTATGACTTGGGGCAAACCCTACAGAAATCATGATGATGTCTCTATAAATATACCACATGTATTCATTTATATACATAATGCCTTGTTGAGGGAACCTATTATTGTCGGTATGGCTATTATTATGTAGCCCATATGCAAAACAATACACAAAACAATGTTTTACTGTCCACCAGAGATTTCTATCAGAACTTGCAGGCATCTTTCCAGGCATCAATCACTTATGGGGGAAAAAATATCAACACCCACATACAGCCATGCATATGTGATGTTTGTAGGCTGATGTTGGATTCTTCCTTTTCAAGAGAGGAAGACGGGGAGGGACACGGAGGGAAGAGGAAGAGAACGATGAAGTGAGGAAGTGAAGTATGTGTGCCTGTGCCTTTAAGAGTCCCCAGGCCAGGGCAGAATGTTGGGAAAGTCGCCCAATGCCTTTCTCATGACCCCTGAGGGGAGACCTTTTTCCTTCTGGATCCTTGGATGGAGATGGGACATCAGAGAAAGCCCAGGAAAGGGACAACCAACATATCCGCACATCCCAACGAGCTGCCTCTCACTGTCTAGGTTTGACTGCACACAAAAGTATAATTCCTGCTTTCACTTTGACTGAGGATAATTCACAAATTCCTATTTACATGCATTTACAAGTGACATCAACACATCTCCAAGCACCAAGCTAACAGTTGTTACTCCTATGCCACTTTCCCACAGTTTATCTCATGTTGATACTAAAAATATTAATGTTTGGGTATACTTAAAAATAGTAGTAACTCAGTGAATGTGGGGCAGGAGTTTCAACTTGCCAACCCTCTAATGGTTAGCCTGAACATGGTCTTTGGAGGTCAAAGCAGCCTTTAAAATATGCAGCTAATACTGCAGTGCTCCACATTCTTTAATCACAGCATTAATCCTGTGAATGTGACTTTAATTAAGGTAATATAATTAGATTAAGGTGTTTACATGACCCCAGGCTTAATTGCCGTATTTTTAGAATCAAACTAAGATGGAAGTATCGATGTACATGCCAAAGCCTCAGTCTGAAGTGACTGTTAACATTTGTTGTTGGAAATTCAATCAAAGGACTAGAAAGAGACACAAAATGACTACAAAGAGAAGTAAAATGACACAAAGAGACACAAAATGATGACTACAACGATGTGGCCGTGTTGCTTGCAGTCGTTTTTTTTGTCTCTTTGTGTTGTTTTGCTCCTAAGTAGGGGGGCTACGTAGGAGCAAGCTAATGAAAAGACTTGGAACCTTGGGGATTAGTGGCTATACAACGGTATATGACTTATTAACCAAAGGGGAGGTTTCATGGGACATGAGGAAAAAGACTGAAATGGAGAAGCATGGTAAAATTTAAACACTATGTACGATGTCTCTTGCACAGTGATCACTGTGAGGTTGAACCTGCACTAATCTCCCTTCAGGTTCTTGTTCTCCTGGGCCTTGTACGGAGTGCCAGTGGGTGTAAATACATGGGATTACAAGAGGCACTGGCACACTTGCACGGACTGACGATTGGACAGCAAACTGCCTCACTGGAGAGGAAAAAATGCACCGTTGTATTTCTGTGTCATTACGTATGTACTGATAAATCCTTCAATCTCCTTCCTCAAATCAAAATTGCACCAGTTGCTGGGGGCACATACATGAGGACTGCGGGCTTCAAACTGCTGTAATCCCGGCTCAAAGTGGAAAGGGGCTTTGCTGCACATGCATTTGGTATTATTCTAAGAAATAGGCAATTAGAGATAAGGCAATAGTTGTACGTTGGGTGAACTGCATTCCATGGCCCTCCCTCTGGAGGTCTTAGAGGACGTATAATGAAGTGTTGTCAGGGTAACAATAGGGGGTGAAACAGGAAACCAACCAATGTCATATTGTCATATATAGAGTATGTCAGTATGCCAGGCTTGAAGACATGTTATGTTATGCCCTAAGTGGCCCCGTGTTAAAATAATACATAGCTAAAAATAACGCTTGCAATCCTCTCGTTCACTACTCTAAATCACTGAAAGTTGCCACAGAAAATCAGCAGTGGCAGCACAGCTCCAACCCACCACCCCACCCCACCCCACCCCCATCCCAATGGAGCCTTTGAAGCTTGCACAGATTGACCTTGTTAAATAAGTAAAGTCCATTGTGGGACCCACCTGGAAAACAAATGAAGATGTTCTTTTGCCATATGGTGTGTCCAGAATAGAAGAGTAATTGTACAACGGTTGGTCAAGATATGGGGGGACTATTGTCCTGGCAAACATACCAGATTACTAACAGTTTGACTTGGCTTTGAGTCATTTAGTAACTGAATATTTCTGTGTTCCTAATCAGGCTGTCCAGATAACATGAATGAGAGTGCCTGAACCAGAATAAAAATAAATAAATATCAATGACAAGGATGTCTTACGCACATTTACTGGCAAGAGTGAAATAATACTAGAAAAAAAGAACCATTTCTCCCTGGCTGTATGTGATTCTTGAGTTGACTTGCCTAAAAACAAATGACAGGGTGGCAAATTCATTTAAACAAGTAGAATACAATGCATAGGCCTAATAAGGCACACTGCCTATTGAACCTAGGCTAATGTAATCAGATTAGCTGATCCAAACACGTCTTTACTGAGACAGTCTTAATGGGTTCATGCGATTGAGAAGCACAGTTAACTAAAAGCTTAACACAAAAAAGATTCAACTGCTGGGTGGAAGCACAGAAGTTTGGTGCCAGATTCAATTAAGAAAAGCAGCATTGAACTGAAGTTCAGTGGCGCGCCACATCAGTAACCTAGAATTTTGTATTTTCAGCTGTATTTGCTTGAACCAATGAGTGTGTGTAACTTGTTTCTACCTGAACATCGTACCAGGACACGGTGTTAGTCTCGTGTCTAGATTTTTGTACACTTGGCGGGTAATTATTTGTTTGTTTGTTTGGAACACATTGGCCGAAATGCAATCTCGGAACCCATCTGCTGTTGTCCGACAACTATTTAGCTTTTTATCAATCTCGGAACCCTAGAGATGAGTTTTTTATTAGCTTTTTTAAAAACTGATCTGCATTCAAATCAGCGTCAGACGATAGCCGATGGATTCCGAGACTGAACAGTAAAAAAATCAGTGGAGCACTTAATCTGAAATTACATGTGTAGACTGTTTTTGATGTGACCACAATCACTCATTAATTTCGTCTGACGTCGACAGTCTCATAACATTATCCACTCATCTGATTTTTGACTGAAACACCAAATGAGGTCTTATCTTGGATGGAGGATGTTTGCTCACTTCCTGCTCCAGCGCACTCGGCTACATCAGGGACTCAAGGAGCGCTCAGCCTTCCTGTTGCCACAGGCTGCTATTCATGAACATTTCCTCTCTGTATCTTGACCACTCTGTTTTCAGGACACACCTGCAGGGCAATTGATGGCGAGTCAAACACTGAGGTCAAGGTCAGCTACTGTGGTTGAATTGTTGTACTGTGACACTGAATCACAGCATGCTGTTAAAACTCCAGATTAGTCAGTAGGAGACATTACTAGCAATCACTCCTTGAAATGCCTTAAAGGTGTCAAAACCAAATGTCGTCATAGGGGTCTGGGTGGTAAAATGGTAGCATTTCTCAGGTAATACCCCTCCCTCGGGGTGTAACAAGCAAGCCGGCTGAGATTGCCCGTGTCAGCGCATGTGATTGTTTTGCCAACAGCACTGAAAAGCACACACAGGCTTTGGGCAGCTGAGAGCAAATTCAGGCAAAATGTGAAGCTCCCGCTTGCTTTCATGTCTCACAGGCCAAATGAAAGCCACCAGCCTGTCTGTTGGAACTAATACGCACTCACCTGAAGCAGATGAAGCTCCCTAACTTAAATGGCTATCTCCTGTTTTTCCATATGAGAGCAGGATGGTTCGTGAGAGAAGTCTATGACCAAGCTAAAAGTGAATGTTAGAGGACTTAAAATTCATGACCAGATATACATGAACTTACAGCAATCCCTAGTTGCTATTCAAGGAGGATGATTTTCTGTCAAATCAGAAACATGTGCCTTTAGTCTGATGGAGACTGAATTTTACTTGAGGTTTCTGCCCTTTTAGGAAGGAGCCATACAAAACTTAAAACAATTATCTGACTATGAAAAATTGTAATAATCTTTTCCTGTAAAGTGTAAAGTGATGCTCCCTTCTACATAATGCTGTTATTTTTTACCTGAATTAATCATTTAAAACTTCTCATTCCTTAAAAGATTTGCAAAATACTCGTGCGGCTGTACCATGCCCCAATTTCTAAATCAAAGAGATGGCAGGGGAAAAGTAGGCTGCATGTACTGTACAGCTATCAGTGAAAGTAGGAGTTTAATACATTGCTAGAGAGAGTGACGGCTGAGCCAATGTTGCAGCAGCTATAAAGGGATTATTCTTCCCTGGAAGACATAATCATGTGTAACACACTTGTTTCAAATCCTGTGAAAAACAAACAGGTGTTTCAGCTTTAAATCCTCTGGCACACATACAGGAGAGAACCCCCAGAAACAGACCTTTTCTGTCATTTCCTCATTAGTTAATAGGCTGTGGTGAATAATGTCAGGATGGTTTCTATACCATTCATCTAAAAAATACACTTCACAAACTGAAGAATGGAATGTCTCGAGATATTTTTAAAAGTAGGCAAAAAATTGGCAAAAAATGGGCTTAATGGTGACAACACTTACAGGAGATAAACTATTGCCTTGATTTGCTGATACACTGGATGAAAATGTGGTTTCAATGTAAAAATGAGTCTAAGTGTTGAATGAATGTCACCTTGACAGATAATTAGTCAAATTTTAGGTCTAATATTTGCATTATTTTAAAAATATCTGAAATATAAAAAGGTAGGAAGTGTATTATTTGGTTTATGAAAAAAAAACATAAATACACACTTGCGAATAAAAGAGGAAATGTGTGAAAATAAGCTCTTTACTGACCTGAGAGCCCCAACAGAGAGGTAAATGAGAGCAGAGTAAGTTTCCTCGAAGTAGTATCCATGGTTGATGCAGCCACAGTTTCCACTTCTCAGTGTGTTAATGGCCTTCACCCAGCTTTATATATGAGCTCTGTTTTGCCTCAGGCAAAGCTCTTCAAGTCTGTCAAGTGGTTTTCCTTCAGTCTCCCAGCAGAGACGTTAGCCGCCGGGGAAGGTAAGGGACACTTCAGGTGAGGAAATGTGGAAACCTAATCCCACAACCGCAGGAGTCCGCTTTTCTGACTTTGCGGTGAGATGGTAATAAAGTCAAGTGCAAATTGGATCACCACCTCCCACACCGAAGGTCTTCCACGACTGTTGTCCTCCTCGTCTTAACGCTCGGCTGCATCTACAATTCCCTCCTTATCGAGACGGCAGCGAGTACAACTCTGCAAGTTGTCATCCTGTGTCCTTTCCTGAGAGAGAGAGACACAGAGAGAGAGAGAGAGAGAGAGTGGGGGAGAGAGACCTACAACGAGACAGACGAGAGAGAGCCGTGCCACCTCAGCGAGCGAGTTGGCGTCGTTATGCCTCAATATTAATAACGAAATCCGGTTAAGAGCTTCAAAATAAAATCCACAATTTACGTATACAGCTTTGGTGAACGCTTTGCGCGACAGTCCGCTCTTATTTTGAAAGCAGCGTTGACTGCCATCCGTTATTTCACCACCTATATTTTATAGCTTGATGCAGGGTACACCTGTCCTCTGGTTCGCAGCGGTATGTGCAGGTACAAAAGCTACTTTTCATGTACAATTTTGGACATAATTCTGGATATAATTCACAAAATGAACAATGGCAGAATATTACAAGCACAAAACGTGCGACACAATGACTGTAAAATGAGAAATATGATTGCGTTGTTAAAAACGATTCGTAGCCTATATCTTTTCCCAATGTTCCTCAAAAACATTAATTCCTCAATAGCATTAATTGAAAACAATTTCAAACATAGTGGCAGTGGGAGTAATACAGTCACATGTCTTTGTGAATGGAAGATGATGTGTGAGAAAATTCATTGTGAAGCTCTCAGTCAAGCTTAATTTTTCTCAAAAATAAGCTCCTTGTCATAAACAACAGAAAATAAATTCATTGATTATTAAATAGTCCCAACTGCCATAAACACTGTCCTAGTTCAAATGTGTCAGCACTGACCTGTTATGACCTGAATTTGCCTCTAAATAAGATAAATCATCAAATTCTAGGCAGGCATACTCGTGTGCAAATTGCCAGTTCCAAATACCCTGGCTGGCTCAGGCTTTTTCAACAATAAGCCCATTTCCAAACCCACACAACTAAAACTCCATCCTTTCCTCCCCTTGGAAATCTTCAGCTCCTGTTCTATCATGTGTGAAGAGGTGGAGGTCTGAAAGCAGAGAAACAGACTGGACTCAGCTTGACATGAATTCCCAAGGTGCACTCGCCCCCCTGATGTAAAAATATGGACTGTCCTGTGCTCTCCAAGGTGGTCAGAGCCCTTTATTTCATTTTCTAAGGTTGGCCAGTTGCCTTAGCTACAAGGGTGAAGCTAATGCAGGAGGACTGCTCAATTATGAGAGGTGAACAAGGGTTATCCCTGTGATTAAATCCAAAGAAGCAGGGTCCAAGCCTTATGGGGATGAGATTTTGTTGTGTTGTTGTAAATTGCATCTGGGCCTCCGGCTGAAATCAACAGCATTCAGGGGAAAGCTGTCAAAACAGGCCTGTTTTTATTTTGCTGCAAAAAGATTCTGAGCAGGGGCAGAGAGGCTAATACTGGATTCTGGACTAGACTGCTACTGCAAACTCCAAACACACGGAACAAAATCTGGTAAAATGATGAGCAAACCTGACACCTGCAGGCCAAATATGTTGCTCGTGCCAATTGATTAACTATCTAAGGATACATTAAAGATATTTTCTGATCTTTTTAGTTTTTTTTCTCAAACGAAAAGAGAAAATTCAATGGAAAAAGTGCCAAGTAGCAGCAATATACATGACATATTTCCCCCCTCATATCTGCCACTACCCAATGTCCATATCCTCCTTATCAAACCTTTGCCACACTGAGTACATTACTCATGCCAGGAATGCCACATGTATCTAAAGATATAATACAGCAGATCTGTTTTATATACAGTATGCATATGCACTCATATTACAATGGTGCATTATATACAGGACTCCCTGGAAGAAGAGATATTGTACCTCAACGGGACCTTCCTGGCTAAATAAACATATACAGTACACACATACACAAATATCTACACACATACACACAGCACAAACATGAGCATGGACATTCATTATAAACTTTGGGAATAGTACTTTAATATTTAACATTAAAGATATTTTGTGAAAGGGTCTACAGCCCACAGTGTAGTCAAGTTATCATGGTCCACTTCTGGAGCTAGTTTATTATAGTCCAACAATGAGGAACAGTACTGCATTCATAATCAGGGAGAAGATGTCAGCAAGGTCTCAACTACAATGGAAGAAACCATGAATATGCAGTTGACAGTGTTTGCTAATGATATTCAAGAGAATCAAGACTGGAACTCCCTGCAGGCTGTAGAGAGGTAGGAGCGCTGGAGTGAGGTGGAATTTCACTGGTCATGTACAGATGTTTGGTCATTCAACACAAGCCTCTTGTGTTAATTGCAGCTGGACCAGCCTACAGACTTATTTGCAAATATTTGGGACTTACGTGTCACCTGCAGCATTTCTTTGAACTGTTGCCTTCCCTGATATAAACAAGAACAATTTGGAAGCGAGTTACTGCTTTGATAAAATATATGAAAACAACAGTGTGAGGACCACAATGTGAGAATCTATTGTTTTTATGATCAGATTATCTCAGATTATACTCTATAGGGTAGAAGCATGAAATCTACATAAACCTGCATAAAAGTATCATTGGCCTTTGGTGCTTATCATCACTGCCCTAGATACTGTAGATTGGGTTGAAAGATCAGAGACCTGCTTACTGATCTTTTCTTCTGGACATGCTGTAGATATACAGAGGGTGCAGTAAAGGACACTTTGGTCAGTTCAGGTTTTGATTGATTTGGCTTCAGGTCATGTGTTTTCATATTTCAAATCTGGATTTATAGAAGAAAATGTTAACGGCTTGTGGGAGTGAGCTGATTAATATCTTGAAACTCTACAGTTTGCACTAGAAAATAATTATATTATGTTTTTGTTTAATGTAATGTGCTCTGCAGCTCTGAAACAAGTATAAGTTTGATCTATGAATCGAATGCTTTGGTGACAAAAGGCTAATGTAGATGATTCAAATTTACATTAGGCAAACGTTTCTGTTGTTTCCTGCATTTTATAAATGAAAACCTATTGCACATGCATTGTGAACAAAAGGAAACACACCTATCATATATACAACAGCAAGGTATAATGAAATATCTATTTACATTATGCATGTGTCATTTCTGTCATTGAGTCAGAAATACTGTGCACCTACAATGTAGAGAAAATAGTGAATGGCAAAATGTAACATTAATTATTAACTAACTGACTGGGCAATACATTTTGTTCATAACAACAGGGCAGTAAACAGGACATGCCTTTCTATTTGTTTCGGTGTCTCAGTGCATAAACTATGTAACATCTAAAGAATAGATTTGATTTGATAGATTGATTTTATTTACTTGTTATAATGTCACATATTTGTTCAAGTCTTGTGGTACTGTTTTTGGATGAAGGGAGTGTGTTGCAGTTCCAAAGGCTAGTTTCTCAAAGGTCAGTGGCGTTGTATCTCTGCAGATGCATCACAGATATACACAGTGTCAGTTGTGGCTTTGCCTCGCTCAGAGGCACCTTCAAATTATTAGTCAGCTCTCCACATCTATCTAAACCTTTTGTTTGTTTTTAAATTGCCTTTCAAAGCAATACATTTTATTTCACATTGACAAGAATTTTAAGGTAGGCCCTATTTCTACTCTACCATGTGGGCATTTTCAGCAATAGCTATCTATGGCCATCTCCTGGCCACATGGTTAAATTACATCTTCCAAGTCACAATCATTCAGCTACTGTAATTACATCCACTGAAATTTCAAATCACACAATCACACAGTGGTCTACCCATTCAAAAGAAGTTATTATTTCTACATAGAGTTCATTAGATGAAGCAGGTGTGCTCCTGCACTGAACATCTGTTGGATGCTCTGCCTCAAAAACAAACAACAACAAAAAGTCAAGTCTGCAGGGCTATACTGACAGGCACAGTGCTGATTTGAGCTAAATGCTAACGTCAGCATGCTAACATGTTCACAAAGACAATGATAACATGCTGATATTTAAGAGGTATAATGTTTACCATGTTCACCATTTTAATTTAGTGTGTTAGCATGCTAACATTTGATAATTAGCACTACTAGTTTTGCAGGTATTTGGTCATAAACCAGTTGAAGTTTTGACCTGATGATGACGCTAGATGAGAAGTCAGAGGATCATCAAAGTGATTACAATTCATCCTGAGGTAGACATGAATATCTGTACCAATTTTCATAGCAATCCATCCAATAGTTGTTGAGAAATTTCACTCAAAACCAAAACATTCAACATGCTGGTGGCACTAGAGGAAAGGTCAGAGGATCAGCAGAGTCAGTTGGATTCATCCTCTGAGGTGCATGAATGTCTGTAGATTTCATGGCATCTGATACTTGTTGAGATATTTCAGTCTGGACCAAAGTGGTGGGTCGACAGACAGACACTGCCATCCTAACAGCCATGCTTGGCTAAAACGCAAAAGTATTACCTTATTCGTTGATCTTTGGGGTGTCGGTGTGTCAGCAGATTTTTCAGCCTATTCACTAAATTCACTCAAAAAACACAAGAGGTGACTCTTTGGCTGTTTTGACCTCTGGAATGCCGCCTTCTTTCCTGACTTGGGAAACATAAGACATTATTTCTAAACTTGTACACCGTCCGTCAACTTGGTGAACCTGGAGGTTGGTATTGCACCACTACGCTTTTTCCGTTGAATACACATTTTAGCATATTACCATATTGAGGACAGTGCATAGCATAATTCATCTGTAAATAATTCAATATGTCTAAAAAGGCACATGTGACATCTTACTGTGTCTAGGTACAGTAGTGCACTTAAGCCAAGCAACAGCTCAAACAAATACACACAAACCCATTTTCACTGTGCGGCAAATGACAGTGAGTGCCCCATTTATTATTTTTCAAACATGTAAACATACAAGACGGTGACTTCCAAACAATCACATACAAGACATGATGTCAACCAATAAAATAGAAAATATCATATTTATCTTTATATACTGTATACCCCAAACAAATGAACATTGCAAGTTTGCAAAAGCTGGAATGCTCGAGAACATCGATATTCTTAAATATATATTATAGACATATAAGGTAGATTTCATATACATAGATTCAATATGGACTTATCTATTGTTTGATTCTTCTCTACACAGTCCCTTCCTGGCACATTGCACATAACCTCAGGAATCACGTTCATAAAGAATTCAGTTTGATTATTAGTCAAGGATGAGTAAACCTCTGCAGCTTATCGTCTTACCCTTACTAGAAGTTGTAGATCAGTGCTCTTGGCCTGTTAGGTTTATACCTGTAAGCAAGTAGATTACCACAATCACTGGCACAATTATATGTTATCTGCAAGACTGGTGCATTTAAAATACCAGTATGTGGGAAGTGCTGGTAACTCATTCAACACAGCCTCTCTGATACCCACAAGCCCACAGCTGCAGCTAGAGATGCTCCAAAGTACTGGCCACCAATACATATTGGCTTACTGTATATTTACACTCCAGTGTAATATCAGTGATTTTTAATTTTGGCTGATACCATGGCACCAAAAGCACACAAGAAGTGAATCAATAATGTCCTTACTGATCTGGCAGCATTTCAGAATATCTAGCAAAGACAAAGTTCGACGCTGGGTACAACAGATTTTGCTTGTGCAGGAGCAAAACTCTGAATACCACCAACCTAGTCAAGCATTTGAATGTGCATTAGAGCTAAAAAAGAGCATGCAACAGAGTCAGCAAGAGAGCTAAACTGATAACCAAGAAAGCTTAAAAAGTGCGCTCCATCATGCCATTTTTTTTAACGTAAGGGCAAGGGTGGGTTAACCCCGGTTAAATGGAGTGCAGGCGGCATAAGGCGGCAGGTATGACTGAATCTCTCAGCTGATGATTAAAACAGCAGCAGGTGGTAGAGACGCTGTGATAAAGTGTAATTGAATCCTTTTACAGCTTGTATGTGTTGCAAAGACACTACAGAACTAGAGCTGCAACGATTAGTTGATTGAAAGAAAAGTTATTGCCAACTATTTTAATAATTGATTAATGTGAGGATTTGCTGCTTTTCTTTGTCCTTTATGACAGTAAATGATTGGGTTTTGGACTGTTGGTTGGACAAAAGAAGCAATTTGAAGACGTCATTTTGGGCTCTTGGAACATAGACTAAATGATTAGTCGTGAAAATAATTGGCAGATTAATCGATAATGAAAATAATTGTTAGTTGCAGCCCTATACAGAAGCGTTTCCATTTGGATTCAGCCATGATAAGCTGTGTGAAAAAGGTTTTCATTAGTCTGTATTATTAACGATGAGGTTGGTACACGTGGTACTTTGTTTACTTGCTGCACAGTGCCATCGATGCAAATCAGCATAAGCGACATCATTCTGAAACGGAGTGGAAACCAAGCCCAGCCGGCCGGTTTTGAAGGGTTTTGAAGCGCACCCAGTGTTCACACTGCTGGATAGACAGGTATCCACATTGGCCAATACCATCTGCACAGCATTGGCAAATACGAATTATTTGTTTTTTCTCCCTCATTTGCATGGAAGCATCTCTAGCTGCAGCCCAGTTCCACATGCAAAACATAAGGCATAAATCAGCCGTTACTCTTAGACGCTTTGAGAATTCAGGTCCAGACCTCAACAGTAAAGGCAGTTTTAGAATAAATACACGCTATGGTCCCCTCGCTGCCCTGTTTGCTACATCCTACTGAGGTAGACAGATGCATACTGCAGTAGTCACCTTGCCAACCCCACACTCCCTGATGAGGCAATATCTATCTACACTAAACAAGCAGCAGAAACCTTTGTAGTGCACATTAGCCTAAAATAATAAGTACTTCTTGGATGTTGCAGCTCTGTAATACTTAAGCTACTGTTCCCATATTTCTACACAATACATCTGCCATATTGTGCATAGTCATTCTTTATAGACTTAATAAGGGTCTAACGAAAAATCAGTTCAATAGAGCTGAAAAGGCTGCAAAAATATGCCAGACTCTTGCACACATCCATGCTTTACAACAGACAGAATTGGTCACCTTTCATGTTGCCTTGCTGGCTGTAACACTTGTTAATTATATCTTTAGTCGATACAAATCCGAAACACTGAGTGCAGTTAGGGTGTTTCTTTGTTGTTGTATTTCAAGGAATAACCAACAGCAGTTTCGAGGCACTCCACCAGGGAGCCTGCTGAGAGGAAGTCCAGCTCCACCTCAATGAATTTTATGTAAATGGCAAAACGCTGAGATGAGTCTTCACCTCCCTCACCATCCCGACTTGTGACGGCACCGCGGCAGTTCTCCTGCAGGAAACGTGTCACAGTGGGGGGTTCACCATGGACATAGTGTTTGCCAGAACCCTGAAAGTGCTGGAAGAGACACTGCTGTATGGTCCTATCCTCAGCTATGCCTAGGTAGCAGTAAGTGACTTTAGCCCCAGTCCTGTCACCTCTCCCTGCATCTTCTCCATCAGCCTGACTTTGTGCCCCGTTCTCTGACCCCCACTGAGGTAAGCTATGGTCTTCTCTATCACCCTGGGGAGAGGTCTGAGCGGTGTCGTTAGAGGACGACATTGCCTCGTAGCCAATAGCGTAGAGTCCATACGCCTTGGGGATGTCCCCAGGAAGGAGGTAGTGGGATGTGCCTTGGCTGCAGCCTGCTGCCCTGGACTGGGATACAGGGATCCAGTCCACCTCCATGTGCAGCTCCAGGCAGCGCGCCTCGCTTATGGTAATGTCTAGGAACTTGTAGTAGACATTCTTCCAGTTCATCTTCTGAACTTTGGTCATGATGATGCGGCCCTCTGGCTTCTCTGGGTTGAAGTACTCGCGAAGCCTCTTGCCCAGCGGCACCTGCGAGCTGATTTCGGCGTAGTGGTAACGCACGTCCTCGCGCCAGCGCGTGTTGTAGCCCACGCCGAAGATGGCCAGTTTGTTGGAGAGGTGCAGCCGCGAGAACTCGGTCCATGTCTGGAAGTGCTCCCATTTCAGCTGCACCGACTCAAGGATACGCATCACAGTCTGCATCATGTCTCTTTTTCTGCAGAGAACCCAAGATACATACTAATGACAAAGTAATACAACACGCTTCCCATGTTAGAAAGTGCTATACAGGCAGTGACCTGTCAAACATAGTACCTTGTTAGCCTGCTTTTGGGAGCTACTCTAGCTTAAAATATTTCTGTTACCTCTGCCCAATTTATTGGTTTCAGTTTTGTCTGTCAAGCTGCCAGACAGTTATAAGAGCTCAGTTTTAGAGGGATAGCAGCCTCTGGTAATATTTATGCATCAATATCTCTACAGATGATAAACTCATATCAGCTTGTGATGCCTTTGACACAGTATATAGGGAATAAAGTACTATTTTAAAACAAAAGAACACCAAGAAGTGAAATGGAGACTCCTATGTGTAGGATTTGAGAAATTCTGGCTATGGCGGCTCCCAGTGGTAGTTTAAAAAAAGACACTCTGGTAGACAGCGCTGCACACAGATCCAGATTCCAGAATTACCCAAATCCAACTCATTTCCTACAAACATCTTAGAACTAAGATAATCCTTGTTGTATTGTATGTTTATGGACCAAGATCACCTTTATCTTAAGATGCTTTTGGGATACAGGGCCCTGATCTGTTTCCACTGGCAGATTGAGAATGAATTGGGGAGAGGTAACTGCAACAAGTACATCTCATTCAGAATACTGTCGGACAAATTACAATGTTGGCTTTTCAACAGTTATTTGCAATGATTAAGCTAATTCACAATTTACAGTACAAAGCTTTATATCAAACATATTCAATTTACAAAGTGAAGTCAGCCTTTGTTCTAGTTGACTTACTGGGTTTGTTCTGACAGCTCTGCTTGAATCTGCAGAGCTCTGTTTTTAGGCACCTGGATTTCTTCTAGAGAGAAAACAAAACACACATATTAGTTAAAACCCATTAATTCTGTGTTTTTTATTACTATCCGTCCACTGCTTGCTAACACACTCACCAGTCTCCATGTCTCCCTCCTGGAAGGCGGAGTCCAGCACCTGGTTGCACCAGTCCTCCTGGGAGAAGTCTTCCAGGGTGCTGCCATCAGACTCCATTTCCTGATACAGCCCACTGCTGTTGATCAGCACCGGGGCACAGCTCTGGGAGTCCCAGCCTCCCTGACCGAACACCTTCTCCAGCTGCTCTATAGTGTAGCTGCTCTTCCTTTTGCCGATGCCATGCTCCTTCACACGGCTGTAGCAGCGCCGCAGCGTCTGTGTGTGATGGGAGGACAAATAAAGGGTTTACCCAGCTGCTGGGGACAAGTCCTACAGTGTGGTGATTCTTAGAAAGCAATGGAAGCTGGTTACTTACAGCAAGTCTAAGGATTTTTCAAGTTTAACAGCAGTTGAATTTGTCTGGCTGTGAACTGCAATAGGTAAAGTTTTAATCTGATCGGCCCACAGACTGAACTTATTAAGCGCAGCAGGTATCGGCCGGACGTCACCGATCCAATACTTAACGCAACTGCTGTTACTCAACACTTCCTGTACGTCCTGCACAATAAATACATTTTAATGAGAAGGTAAAATTGTAAATGGACTGGTTCCCAAAGCGCTTCTACAGATTGGTCTCATTCACCCATTCACACACCGATGGCGACAGAGCTGCCATGAGAGGTGCTGGCCTCCATCAGGAGCAACTTAGGGTTCAGTGTCTTGCCCAAGGACACTAGACCCGCTCTACCTCCTGAGCCACAGCCGCCCCAGGCAGAAGGCAGTGGCAGTAGGTCTCTACTGTGAAACCGGACATGCTGACAATGCTATTTGTGGTTAGCTAACATTAGTAAAGACTGACTCATTATAGTTTTATATTTTCTGCACTTTTTGTTGTTGTCTGGAAACAATTCAAGGGCGAAGTAACGTCAAATTGCAGGGTTTTCCCTGCCATTACACGGCTTAGGAGCAGCGCCTAAGCCGTAGGAACGTAAAAAGAATGTGGGGAGCATCTGGATGAGCCGACGCACGGGATGGGACAGGGTGGGGGTGAAAACAAGGGTGCTGGGTGAAAATCATTGTTAACAATATTCAGAGCCTTTTGGTGAAGCCAAACTTTATAAACTGAAGAGATGGATGGGAAGGAGTGGTGATTTTTAGATGATGAGCTTGTCTGATAAGATTATAGTCCCAAGAAATTTGATCTCTTTCACATTTTCAACTGGTTTCCTGGTGATATCAAGAGGCATTTTCCCACTCTCACCCTCTCCTGAAGTCTTTGAGCATCTCTTTGGTCTTTCCAATGTGTCTGACATGTTTTTGACAAGTTGAATAAACTAGTTAGCAACTCTGCTTTTTGTCCCTCAGTGAAAAATACAGAATCTATGAGCAGATGAATGTGAGAACAGCCTTTTAGTGTCAAACTCTGCACATACATCATTCTGCAGAGGGAAGCTCAATCAAGGAACAAGAAGCCAAACATATTTTCTTTTTGGGGCTTTGCCTCAGCTGTCCTGTTAACACACAGAGGACAGCAATGCAGCATCATCACTGTTTATTACAGCACCTCAATACTATGTCAGGTCTGTATCTGTTTACAGCACCAGTAGTCCTACATGTAAAACAAAAACAGAGTGAGTTGCATGTGTCACATGTTTTACAGTTACAGCCTCATGTTAACTTGCATAAGAAGTTCCATGCAATGAGGAAACACACATTTGGGAAAAGGAGAGCTATAGCATTGGATCGGTACTCAGTGTTGGCAGATACTGACAGAGAATTTGAATAAAGGAAAATAATGCAATGGTGTCAAATGCATGAATATGTCACATTAATATGAAGTATTGACACAACCTACAGCTGTCCTTTCTGATGACAAGAGTAAAAAATATTACATTTATTACATGCAGGGAGGTGACTGAATGAATGAATGAATGAGTAAACATTTTACTTAAGTCTTAATTTCTACATAAGAGAAACAACAATTTCTGGGTCTTGGAACGAGCAATGTGGTAAGAATATAAACTATGATATTAATTTGGTAATCATCCAACCGGTCGAGGCAGATGACCGCCCACCCAGAGCCTGGTTCTGGTTCTGCTGGAGGTTTCTACCTGTTAAAAGGGAGTTTTTCCTTGCCACTGTCGCCTAGTGCTTGCTCATGGTGGGAACTGTTGGGTCTCTGTAAATATAAAGAGTCGGTCTAGACCTGCTCTATATGAAAAAGTGCCCTGAGATAACATCTGTTATGATTTGGTGCTATATAAATAAAACTGAATTGAATCATCATAACAAAAAAAATCAACTAAATAAAAAAACATATTTTATCCACTGAAACTCTGTGTCATATTCATTACAATACATGGCCACTATTTAGTATGATGTGTACTGAAAACACACAACATGTCAGGGTACTGTAAGGAGGGTAAACTGAGTGTAGGTGGGATTACTGCATCCCAGTTTGAGAAGTGACCAAACCTACATTTATTAATGTCAACAGACACTTGGGGCTTGATTCTTACATAGTGGGCTGTTAGCTAACGTTATCATTGTGTTTTAGCTGTATGTCAGGTCAACAACTGGGCATATTGAAATGTGACTGGACTCACTCCCCTTGTCCTACATGTCTATAACCTAAGTTACATTACAAGCCCCATCAGCTGCATGACAGCTACTGTTACTCCAGCTGAGCCTCAGTGCTACAGGTAGAGGTCCTGGTGATGGAGGATGGACATGTAACGTTACAGCCATTTGTTGTGTCCTCATAACCTTATTTACCTTCATCCTCTCCCTGCACTGGGACGGGGTCCTCTCATATCCAAGCTCCGACAAGGCTCTGGACACCCGCTCGTACATGGCAGGACCGGGGGCCTTACCGGAGAACACGGTACCCGCGACCTCCAGTTGCTGCATCCTCGCCTCCGTCAGCCTCTCGTTGCCCCAGACCGCGATGAGGGCGTTTGTCTCGGACGGAGTCCACGACATCCCTCGGCAAGCCGTGAAGCTGTTGGAGGAGGATGAGGCCGCCGTCCGGCCCGCGGTCCCTGAGCCCACGTTCAAAGGCGAGAAGCGGTTAGGTGTCGAGGGATTCGAGTGGTATTGATTACTGTCACTCAAATCCCCCGACTCAGGGGATGGCACCTCGGTTTTCGGTATCTTTAACGGCGTCGATATCTCTGGAGAATGCTCCGCGTTACTGGACGCCGCCATGTTGCCTCTGTTGCTAAGGGGAGGGGGAGGGAAGGTGACGTTCGGGGTTTTACGCTAGAAGGCATGGAGAAAAATACGGCGTGGATACTGTGAGAGTGGCAAAGGTGGAAGAGATTGGCTTTCAGGTAAACAAACAAGCGTCTCTTGACCGAGTTATTTTTCCTTTTAAAGATAAAATAACCGTAATAAAATATAAGCCCATGGCATAGTCACTGCTTTTGCCTCGAAAGCACTGCAGAGGTATCCAGGGTGGCAGACAACCATGTAGCATGGGAGGATGTGCAAGTTTAAAAATATATATTTTTATTTCATTATACAGTTTTGACTTTTTGTTTTTCATAGTAGGAAAAGGACATGTGTTACCAGTGGTGGAAAGTAACTACAGTTACTCAAGTACTGTTCTTAAATACAATTCTTAGGTGCTTTACTTGAGTATTTTCATTTTATGCTACTTTATACTTCTACTCTACTACATTTCAGAGAGAAATATTATACTTTTTACTCCACTACATTTATCTGACACCTATAGTCACTAATAATAACTTGTAGATTAAGATTTTACATGCAAAACATATGAGTATCTTATAAAATATGATGCAGTGCTTTACTATTAAACCAACCAGCATTGTATACTGGTACCTAAAATGTGCTGCACATTGATAAATTACAACATTACATAATAATATCCAATAATACAATGTATTATTATTCTGTGTTTCTGCATAATATATACATGTACTTTTGATACTTTAAGTACATTTTGCTGATAATACTTTTGTAATGGAGTACTTTTAGATTATGGTATTTCTACTTTTACTTAAATAAAGGATCTGAATACTTCGTCCACCACTGGGTGTTACATTAACAGTGGCTCGACTAAGCCATGACAGTCACTCAGTACACTCTATAGTGAGCAGTTAATTGAGAGTTCTGACACTTATGGATCATCATCACTTTATGTCATCACTGACTGGTGTTGGGTCGCATCATTTTTCGCATCTATAAAATGAGAAGCATTGCATTGTGGGATTATTAGCAGAAAATGGCACACATGCATGGACACTATTTTTCCCGTTTAATTGTTGGAATTTTTGCAGGGACTATAGTGCATGAATTTACACACTCAGAATTCGGACAATCAAATTGTGGTAACGTCTTGATGTTAGAGCACAGACTGTGTATAATGGTCTGCTGAATGATTTATTAGATACATTCATTAGATATGCTGTACTTTATTGTCCACATGGGAGAATTCTGGGTCTTTGTCTTATTCTTTTTTTTTTGAAAGATGCCAGTTGACAAAAATGTCACTAGAGTAGAATCTGTAATACTCAGTGATGTGTGTGTGTGTGTCTCCCTGACCAGCAATACTAAGCCTCAATATACAGTATCTAACAAAGCATATCAAAATCATTAGTTAAATTATATCAAAGCACATAAGATGAATTAATCCACAAAGTCTAAATACAGATATCCACTACTGAGTCTCTCTGTTGTCCAACAATTCACTGTCATCACTGGGCAGTGAATGAGACCTTTTATTGGATTTTGAGTGTATAATTGGTCATTTGATGTCATTGTTTACTTCATCTCTTCCATGACAATGTTTTACTTGGCTTCCCTCAGGGACTACAAGTCAATCCAGACTGCTCTGCCATCTGTCCAGTGTTTGGCTGTGTGTGTGTGTGTGTGTGTGTGTGTGTGTGTGTGTGGTCAGTGAGGCCCTGACCTGACCAAAAGATCTTTTTTGGATGAGGTCTACACACTGGCTGTCCAATAAAGGTCAAAGACAGGAAACACTGGACAGTCTAACCTTTACATGTCAAAACTGCTGTTGTCATGTCTGCTGTCAGGAAGAGATGAAATGTGCCGGAAATACCTTGTAACATTTTTCGACTGATTGCATTTGGACTGGATGAACTTTCTGGAAGTGTGGGGCATATTGAGGTTGTATGAAATGATAATTCTGGTGATACTCTTTGTTTTTCCTACTGTAAACAAATCCCCTGCAACGACCAAAACCAACAATTAATGTATCTACTAACAAGTGTGTATCCAAAGCCTGATATCTCTTCTTGCTCTGTGCCATAGAGCTCCATTGTTGTTAAAAAAAACACTACTGCTCTGGGTGACATGTTCCTTCATTACCATGGACACACACCCTGTAGTTTATTTTCACTCAATCCCACATACACCATCCTGCTGCCAGATACTCACTAGAGCACCAAATGTGTATTAACAACTACAATGCCCAGCTGTTTTAAGAAATGATCTAGCCTTTATTAGCCACACTAGCGGTGTGGCTTTATGGATGGAAATGTCTGTGTGTTGGTTGGTCCACCACTTTGGTTTAGACTGAAATATCTAAACAACTATTGGATGGATTGCCATGGAATTTTGTACAGACATTCACGATCCCCAGAGGATGAATCCTGCTGACTTTGGTAATCTCTCTCTACGACGAGCTGCGGCAGATGGGCAGCTCAGTCAGCCACCAGATCATCCCACCCAGATGCAAAACGGAGTGCTTCAGACACTCATTTGTGCCAACTGCCATCAGACTGCACAACAGCAGTGGAGACCACAGACTATGCCAATCACTTGACCTCCCAGCTTTGCTTACTTTAACAACAACTGGGTGGACTGCAATGGCATTTTGGACAGACATTCATGGTGCCCAGAGGATGAATTCTTCTAACTTTGGTGATCACTAGACCTTTCCTATAGCACCACCAGCTGGTAATAGCTGATATATTTTATGTCGTAGAACAAAGCGTGAAAATCTCTTAAGCTTGTATTAACCACAGACCTTATTTCAAGCATCTAACCAAAAACCCATTCAAGAAACCGACTTGGAACCGAAAGTGTAAAACTGCTAACTCACTTCTGGGTTTTAGAACTCATTCCTGCAGCAGTCTATTGATTGAAATATCTTGACATCTGCTACATGAATTATCACAAACCTTTCCTCTAGTGTCACCATGAGGTTAATATTTTTGGTTCAGAGTGGGCTGCTGGCATGGCTAAAAAGAAAGTCTATATTCGTGACCCGTTTTTATAGATTTATGTCTTCAGGAGGAACCAATAGCCTTGGGGCTGAGTGACACATAGAGCGTAGGGAAGTCAGAGTATTAACAGATGCATAGATTTGGTTGCATGCTACAATAATGCTAATATGTGTCTCTCTCTAAATACTGTACATAGATTTTTGGTGGAACAAGTGCAGCTTGTAGTCATATCTGAGACTCCTTATAACCTGTCTGATCACTTATGTGGTTGCACTATGCACTCTCCTGTCAAGTCGTGTTTCTGACCGAAGTCATGAGAAAAAAAAAAAAAATTAAATAAACTTCATTTCATCCAGATACTCAGTGTACAATCACCTCTTTAAGATGGTTTATTAGTCTGCAATTGCTTAATGCTTATATTAGCAGAGATGTTAGAAAAGTGTGCCTTGCCCGGCACATTCAAAATCAGTGAGGTCAAGTCTTCTGTGGCCTCATTTGTGTTTTAATATTCCTGAAAGCACATCTGAACAAAATAGTGAGGATCTGTGTTAATCTATGTACCATCAAGAGACGGCCATTATATTCTGGGGACATGTACAGACATAACTTAAAGTTAATGAGGTGGGACTTTATTTGCACATGTTCGGGACACTGGCTTCACCTTTCAGTACCAGCAGCTTTGCTGACGCCTCATGAATTTGAAGTTTGAGAATAGCTTTTTTTGTAATTAGAGAATGGTTGGGATCATAATCCTGGGTTTATCATCAGAGGGATGATTTGCTTTTTCAAACTGTAATTGATTGCTAAGAGATTGGTTTTGACAGAGATGGATATCAATGTGAATACCACAAAGTTCTGTTTTGCTGAATACTGATTTTCTCTTGGTGGAGTGTATACTTAATAGTCTTTGTGTTGCTTAATTTCATATGGGAAGGATGTTTTTGACTGTCTGCAACTGCACATTTGAAATTGCAATTTTCCTCATCAGTGCAATGTCATTGACCTGAGAGAGGATGGCTACGACTGTCCTTGTAGATATGATTTGCTTGCAAAATTTCCTTTTTCATAAGCTGGAATCTCGGCTTATGTGAAAGGAGGTCTAAAAATCAACCTTTGTATTGCTGAAGGCTGCAAGATTAATTTTCCCCGTCAGTCGGCTGATGGATTTATTTTTGTCTCCATGCTCATCTTTGATTGGGCCACATCTGTTACCCATGAGCCTCAGTATTAATGACAGTGCCAGGGATGCCCTCAAGTGTTTTCATTTAAGCGTATCTGAGCGCAGTCCTACTTATGGCTCCAAACTCATTACTTTACATGTGTAAAGTGACACAATGATTATGAAGTTAAAGTGCGGCCTGTCCGCTTAAATTTGATGGTGTTTTCATCCATCAGATGATCAGGTAAGCACCTGCAGGTCTTTTTTTTGGTTTAGTTCAAGGTGGTAAAAGTCATTTGACAGACACATTAAAATAACATTTGATACAGCAGCCTATTCTCGTATATACTCAGAAGTCTTAATGTGCAATGATTTCTAGACTGCAGCTGCCCAACATGGCCCTTTTTAGTGCTCTACAGGAATGTAATATTCATGTATAAGGAATGGCTAAACACCTACACTAATCATATTCATTTTCCAGGTCTTCTTCTCAACCTTTTTGCATCTCAATGTGTCTCTGTAAGGATTCAGCTAAAGCTGCACTTGGCAATGAACTGAAGCAACATAAAAGTCTGTGCACGTATGACTAAATTATTGAAACTTCTCAATTATCAAATAGCTTCAAGCTGACCAGGACTGACTGTTTTTTACTGCTTTTAAACTGTCCTGTGTCAGGAACACTGATTCCGTAATGTATCTTGCTCCTTGAATGCAATGTGCTAAAGCAATTCATTTTAGAAATGACTTACTTATTTGTTAGTAAAGTGGATAGTTTTCTTGGCATTGCAGCCCAATGTGCTATTGTATCATCACATTAAAAATTCAAACATCAAAATGGTGCTAAAAGCAGTAAAAAGAAAAAAAAGATTATGCACTAAAACAATATAATTGCTAATCCATATTCAGTCTTTTAGACCCCCAAACCACACACTTTCTTTGAAATGGAGCCATCAGTTTAAGGGAAGGCTTTTCACATCCTCCATCAATTTCGGTGTCATCTCATTCCCATCATCTCAGTGCTCTGATTGGATCATTACCAGATAGGTGTGAAATGACCATTACGTGGGCTGCTTCCTTGATACTGATTGCAGTAGACATGTCATCTTAAGCACACCAGGCTGAAAAAGAGCAGTCATGGTGGAAATCATGTCTCTGCCCCCTGTCTTTTTAGCCAAAGGGGAAATCACCCCAAGACTTCAGAAAGGACAGAGAAGTCTGTCCAAAGGAAAGAAAGCAGTTGAAATAGTTGAGCATTTTGTGAACTTTACTCTTCTGCTGTAATATGTTACTATACAGTACTATTATAGAAGACTAAGAAATCAGCACATATTCACATTTTTACTTAATCAGTGTACCCTGGTGGCCTCGAGGTTTAACACACTGAACCCCAACATCCCCTGTTGGAGTTTGGCCAGGGACCTAGCAAAAAAAACAACAAACTAATGTTTTGTACCAATTCTTTTGCAAGTTCGATTTGTGCCAGGTCTGCACCTCTACACTGGTACGTACTGGCTCCAGGATATATGCTTGCACACTAAGTGCGCTCCTTCCACCTACTGGTATTTTATATGTTACCAAATTAACGTCCCGCAATCAAAATGAAAGCATTACAACCATGACAGTGTTACAAACCCACTCAAGTACTGACAAAGTTTAGCTTGCTTTAAGCAGTGCGGGTGGTGACTGATACATGTTTTCCCTTCGGGGTGCTCGCTACTGAGACCGTTCAGTAATACAAACCCCTTATTGAACGACTCAGCTGCTGCTGATACCAGCTCCACACTTCCCGCACATGCCAAAGTGCAGCCCATACACTGAAGAATACTGAAGAGACCTCTTGGGGAGTCAGACAGTAGACTAGTGCCTGTTAGCCTGTTAGCCTGTGTTGATACTATTCCTGCTGCCTGTGGAGTTTGGAGAGACTCACTGCTGCAGTTTGATTGATAGTTAGACAACTTTGTGCCTGTTAGTGTTAATAATTGTTTTGCATTTTGTATTAAGTACTTTTATCATCTCCAGGTCATTTCTTATTTCTGATACTCTCATGACACAACATACAATCAAGTTGGCAGATTTTTTTTATTTATTTACTGTATAAATAATGCACACACAGCATCAGCACAATTATCACAGTAAGTAAAGTAAAATACCTCTTGATTATCAGCTTTATGTGGCCTACATCTTCATATTTTGAGAGGATAATGAAACATAAATTGCACCTCCACTCGATACCTACACCTACTGTTAGTGTGCTCTGCACTTTTGTGGCCTGAAAGTTGTGCAAGTTGTGAAAGTTGTACTCTGTTTGAACATTACTACTATTTCTTACTTTGAGAACACACACACTGCGAGGTGCTGACCAGTTTCAGCCTCAATGCAAGTCCACCAAAATTAAAGCATGTTTGTTTTATTTTATTTTGGTCACTAAAATAGGCTACGTGACATCTCAGATGTCTAGCACTCTTATGTTCTATTGCTAAACCTTTACAGCAAACACTGAATGAAGGCGTTCACCTCAACACTGGAATTTTCCATAGGACTGTTATGTTGGATTCTCCCACATGTCCTCAAACAAAAGAACCCCCATGAGTCCCCCACTGACTCTCCTGATGCTCAAACTCAAACGCCTCTCTCATCCAAGCCACCCCAATCAGCATTTAGCTCTTTAACTTCCTCCAGCTGGGCCCAGCCTTTGCCGCCCCAGTGGATTCACCTACCCTGAGCTAACCTCCCCCGAGCGACAAGGGGGCCCAGGTGCCATCACTGAACGAGACGTCGGGGTAATTTGGCTCGACGCGCCCTAACACACACACTCTCTTTATATCAGGGGCAGGGAGGGACTCTGGACATTAAACACTGTCTCATTAGGTTTATTTGGACGAGACGGGAGACCTAATGAGAGGCGGTGTAATGACCAAAAACATCTGATCTCCAGCCGATCCAAACAAAACATCCAGGTAGGGCCCAGGGTCAGGGCCAAAGTCATGTCACACCTCCCTGCATCTGAAGGAAGCAGGAGGGGGGGTGATGGAGTGAGGGAATCCAAGTTCAAACACTTACGAAGAAGAATGGGGAGTGACAATGCAGCATACTTGAGTGAAGAGCTGCGCTTTGTCTTCTTGATGCTTCAAAGCTAATCCATCCATACGTTTTTGGTGGGTCTTATGTGAATTGGGTTTAAATTAATGGGCCATGCTCCTTGTTTGTGAGCTACCACAAGATTTAAGCTTTTAAATTTGTGTTAATCAAAAAGTGCCAAAAATTACCTCCACCACCTCTTTCAAAATCTGCTTTTTCTGCAGATGCTGCCTTGTTTGTGAAGCAATTTTACATGACGGGGGGAAAAAAAGAAAATTATGTTCTAACCAGTGCAGCTGAAAGTTTTTATGCCACCCAAAATGGTCAGCAGCTGGGTACCATTACCCAATTAAATGATATCACAGACAGATTTTTGAATTAGGGACATTTCTCAGCTCATTAACATCTCATGAATGTTAAGCCAAGAAGCAAATAATTGGTTGGTGATGATATAGTTTGCAATGTCAGCACATATGACATTTATAAATCACAATCTAAATGTGGTGCTTTTGTTTTCGCTGTTAGATCTTTATTGCAAGACAGCACATTGTGATATTTTATGCAGAGCTAACATGGCAAACAGATGTGCCTGATTTTAGAAAGAGCTTTGGTTATGCACACTCTCAAATCAGACACCCCCATTAGGTGTCCCTGCCATCAGCAATATGAGAGGGACTGTGTTGGTTTGCAATTCCCCAAATGTCAGGCATCAGTGAAAAGACAAAGGAAAACAGTTGACATAAATGAATGAAGGACTGCTAATGGTCATCACTATCTCTTAAACCGCAGCCCCTTCAGTTGGGGGGGGGGGCATTCATGAGGTGTTGGAGAGATGGACTCGATGAGGGATGAATGTATCTCTTCATGGTGGAGAGGAGTGCTGAGATCCTCCACCCACACCCCCACCTTATCCCTGCTGGACCCCAGGTGTGGAGCAGCTGAAACCACCTAGGCCTCTTGACCCACGGCCTGTCCACAGCTCAATACACCATTAGCTTCTGCAGCTGACCTGACCAGTGTGGCTACTTCACTGTCTACTGTCCCCTCTGGAAGTTACACTAATTGGTGCCTACTACGGAAAAGGTTTGACAATGGAGCAGTGCTTCAATTGTTCATGCATGACAGTAATAGGTAAGACTTTATTTTAGGGGTCTGTTATTTCTGAATAATTTCCATGAAATTTCCTCGAAAGAACTACATAATTTGGTATTAACTTTAGTGCACATGCAGGTCAGCTGAGCAGGCAAGTGGAATTTGTCTACAAGTAAGCACACAATTTAACAACTACACAAGGCAAAGTCTTCTAAAGAAAGTTTATGTGTGCTTGCTGCTGAAATGCTGCCATTGAAACATTTGAAATAATTGGAATGCTGTAACTGTAAGTTGTTGTCGAAGAGGCAGTTGAAATACAAATGCAGAAAAAAAAAGTTGAAATAGCAGCTACAATGGAAGTGTTAAGAGAAGTTTCAGTTTCAGTGTAAGCGCTGAGGAAGGTTAAAGTACCAGTTGAAAGTAAAGTGCTGAAATGTCGGTGGAATAAAAAAGTGTCAACAGACATATAAGTGATGAAAGCATTCGACAGTGAAAGAGTGAGCGATGGAAAATCACATATAAAGTGTAAGTTAATGAGAGCTGAATCTCCTGTGAAGTTTAACAGCTGAAGCACACAGTGTGTGTGATGTCACCCGCTTAAAGTTTGACATTCCCATTGTCCCTGTAATTAGTATCAAATGACATAGGTCTTTCCAGGAATCTTCCTAGAAAATGATCACTAAATTATGGACCCGTAAAATAAAGCGTTGCTGATTAATGTTGAAAATGTTGATTTTTAATGTTACTGCAGCTTTGTCCTGGTGTTTAGACAAAAGTTTGTGTATTAACATTTAACTTTTGACAATTATCTTTCTTTTACACTGACACAACACATAATACGTATTTAAATTGTTCTTGCTGATATTTTGTTGCAAATAGCGTATATCTTCTATCAGTATTTATGCTCTAGCATTCATTCAACGAGGTGGCACAGCTATACTCTTCAAACCACAATGTGACGCAAAATCTCTCCACTACACCTGGCAAAATAATGGTAGCATTCATCACACATAAAGTTACACTGGAGTAAATTAAACACAAGAACATCTGGGTTGACAGACTTCTTACATCTTTTGTATAAGTCTGATATCAGCTTAATCTATTGCCATCCAATATATTGTCAAATCATTTAAACAGCCTACTTTTAGTAAGATATAATAACTCTGACAATGTAACTAATCACGGAACTCATGCCACAGGAACTTGACCATAAACAAAATCATAAATGACCCCCCTGTAGTGTAGTGAACTACAGTGCTGGGAAACATGTTATGTTACATGGTGGTCAGTGTGAACTTCTTCCCTTGGCTATGCCTTTGCCCTTTTTTTTTTAATATGATATCATTTAACTCTTTCTCTTTTGTTTAAAGCTTAAAGTACAGAGGAAGGACAAGAAAATCTTGGATTGATTAAATAAATGCCAATATCTAATAGCAGGCTTCAACAGCTCAGGAACTAATCCTGCACCATCCACTGGTTCTACGCTTGCAAGTACATAGAGGTCCAATCACAGAGTAACTGGCATGGCCTTGAATGATGCTAATGTCTTTGCTGAATAAATTACACAGATGAGCGAATGTTGTTATGTACCTTCAAAATTCATATTCCCCATAGGTCCCCCTAAGGACTATTTTCAGACACAGCAGGTAAAAGAAAAGTTCTGATGTTCATACTTAATGTGACTAAAATGAAATGCATTTTTGACCTTCATGTATCAAAGACCCTCCCTTCCTTGCCTACCTGCATAGTAATTCACTGTCAGCACTTCTCAACTGATATAAACTCATATGTGTACCAGGCATGTAAAACCCCAGCACCACTCTAACTTCTCACAGCCAACTAATAAATCACCCAGGCTCTCATCTTGTTCATGGTCATGAGATGATTTATCTAGGAGGGAGGAATTATTTGAACATGGTTGTTTTTGTGTGACACATGGATTCAACTCTATCCTGACAGTTTGTTGTATCAGGGTGACTTTTGGTGTCATGACATTTCCCTGCAAGGTTAAAGGCCGTTGACCAAATGTCGGCAAACAGAGGAGTCCGGGCAGATGGTGAGCTGTGTTTCAGTGCCTCTGTTTCAAAAATATTGATCCTGTCAATACACCTAATGAGCTGAGATACTAAAATTTATGCTTGAAATTGTGCCGCTGTGATAGTTTTATAAATGCAGAGGGGGATTTATGTCTTCCCCTTCAGTACAGATGTTCCAACTTCCACTTTGGTTGATGGATTCTTTTAGATTGGAGAAATAAGGAATTCCTGCTGAAGTGAGTTAAGATTTGATCTGCAATTTTTAATGATCAAGTATTTAAAATGCATCAAACGCAAGTTTCCAGAAATTAATTTAGCTATGAAACAAAAAGTCAGACGCAAGAGAAATATGTTGTCACACGAAAACAACCATCTTCAAATAATTCCATACATTCCACACTCATCTCATCTTATTTATACTTTTATTCATTTATTTTTGCACTATGTCCACCGCACTTGGCTACTGCACAGCATTCCACATGTACTATATATATGTACAGAAAAAATGTCTGTTGATAAGTAATGTATAGTTTTATCTCTATCTATCTATCTATCTATCTATCTATCTATCTATCTATCTATCTATCTATCTATCTATCTATCTATCTATCTATCTATCTATCTATCTATCTATCTATCTATCTAAAACAGAATGGGATGAACTCAGAAACACTGTCCAGTTCAAAGCTGTGTGCATCACCAACATCATGATTTTAACATCTTGACCAAATAAACTTTGCAATATTTTAGAGGTTATAAATGGCTGCCCCTGAACATATATGACACCTACAATCCATTTGTTAGACAGAAAGCCCATGCCAGAGCAGGATTACCTGAAAGAAAGGGGTCACAGAACATCAGAACACATCCTCTTTGCTCCCCTGACAACTCCAGGATAGCAGACATCCAAACCCCCAATTTAACAGAAACTAGACATACTCTGGAATAATGAAGCAGAAAAAGGTATGTGACTGTCAGTTTATATGAGTATGTGCATGCATCTGTGTGTGAGTGATGAGCGGCGTGTGTGTCAGTGGAGCGTCCCTGCTGTGAGCCTAATTAAAAGGCGCTGGGTGCAGAGGGGGCTACTTTGGCACCCAACCGAGTCCCTTTATATCCCTGCATCCCTCCCTCTCTATCCCCTGCCTTTGATTACCATGGAGCACTAATGCCTCTCAATCGCAGCCACACATGTGACCCCTCTGTGGCTAAGAGGAGGAAAGGAGAATCACACGGAACATCTTTCCCCTTTATTGTGATGGCTCAGGGGTGGAAAGTCCTGTTTCTCTCAAATGTTTGTGAAGTTAAAAAGAAATGACTATTCTAACAAAACACTTGAAGCAAAATGAACTGAGTTAGTTGTAAGATACTGTCCTATGCATCAGTAGTGATTCATTTGGTAACTCAGGTGCCTGGCATGTTCATATTTTCCCTCCAGGCTGCCACATTTCATTTCATCAAAACCCAGCCAGCTGACTGACCATAGCTCATTCTTTTATCACTCAGTCAAATCCTCTTTTTAATTTGTTCTCCAAAGAATTCTATATACATTTGCATAATGACAACTTTGGTTGGTTGTGACCGAGTGGAACTTCTTATATCTATGAGTGTTCACCTTGCATCCCTGAGTGGCACTTGAGGTAGAGTTGCTCACATGTCTGACTATTTGTACTTGACCCAAAGAGAGCTGATGACTAACACAGACTACCTTACGGACCAGATGGAAACTGAACCCGTGCCTTAACAGACCTTAAAGGGGAACTACATCAATTTTACATGTCAAAGTGTGTTTCCAGGTGTTGGGGAGCACTACTGCATATGTGAAAAAAAGTTTAATAAAGCCTTTTGTGGCTTCAGGGGAAGCTGTGTGAAGTTTGATAAATGTCCTCAAATGATGCCACTGAGTCAGTGTCAGTTGGGGCTGAAGTTTGAAAATAAAGTTGCATTGTGGGTAATTTAGCATCAGGTTTTGAAAATGAAGAAGAATATGTGATAACTCTGGTTCTGCTGCATTGACTTTGAACCTAAACTGTCCACCATGAGTCTGACAATGTTATACGAGAGCATTGCTAAATCAGTGGAGTACTCTTTTAATGAAACCCAAATGGGCCTTGGAAAGTGTTTATAATACAGTGCAGATTTCTAATACACTGACTTCCTATCTATGTAAGTCCACATACAGCAGAGTGCTTGTAAATGTGTTTCCATCCAACTCCAAACCAGCCGGGAAAACTTTAACTACACACAACATGGCTCTTAACTGATGGCTACATTCAAAACTTCCACTGCCTAGTTTACTTTAGCATTACAGCATTCTAACATGTTTCTCTTCAAATTCGTTTATCTACTCCATCTATCTGTCTGTCTGTCTATCTGTCTGTCTGTATGTATGTATGTATGTCTTTGGTTTTCTCAACAACCGTTCATCCGATCGACTTCACACTTGGTGGGTGTATTGCTGAGGACCCAAAGGAGTGCAGTATCGAATTGGTGCAATTTGGCCAAATGGTGGCGCTGTAACAACAAAATGTATGTTTTGGCCTGTAACTATTAAACCGTAAGTCTAAGAAACAATGTTATTTTCCTGGATTCAGTGGGTCCAGACGAATCTATCCATATAATAATGGGCCATGCCCATTTGCATCTAGATCGATTTACCGACATTTTGAATTTTGTCCAAATCAGTTTTTTCGCCACTCCTACTACTTCATTTTGAGCAATTGCCACCAAATTTGGAACCAAACATATCTGGACCAAATTGGGCTACTTTTTCAGATTTTTGATATTCCATACAGTAGTGCTATAGCTGGTCCTCAAAGTTTGCTCAAATGCTGTGGGCGGGGCTTATATTACAAAAAAATGCAAGCAATCTGAACGGGCACGTGCTCTGAATGGCCATGCGCTCCAAACGGGCACGCCCCCTGACAATGAGCAGGGCACTGCACTAAAAATCATTGTTTTATATTTATTCTAGAAGGGTCAAACCAACTCTTTTCTTATTGTTCTCAATCTTTCTGACTGTTTTCATAATAATAATAATGCATATTCAGATCTGTATTTCTAGATTACAGTGGAATATTTAAAATATTTGTTTTTTTGTTTGAGAATGTAGACTCAGCCATGTCCTCAATAACATCCAAGTCTAATTTTTAAGGTGAAAACAGAGTTGTTGTTTTTTTAGTAAAATATTTCTGCCTTTCATTTCAGCTCTGACACCACTAAAGAGGGCAGAGGGTGTGTTGTTCTGCCATGCAGATATACCACAATACTTCCACTCCTGCTGTAGAAAAACAGTCACATCTCATTAACATCAGACACACCCTGACTGTCATCACTCTCTGCAGTCTTTTTGACTATGTACTTATGTACTGTTTACCAGACTGCTCCAGCCCGAACAGGATGCCAAGGCTGCATGATGAAACAGAGGCCTTGAGGGGGGATCAGCTGCCAATAACAACCCCTTCCACTTCCACATGCACAAAAAAAACATACACTTAAACACACACTGTGGCCAATTTGAGTTTATCCTAGTGTGGAGTAAGGGACATAATCCCCTGCTGTAATTGCATTCGGGAGGTTTCTGAAATGCTTAATACACCACTGAAGCCACTTTAGCCGTGAAAGATGTGTCTCAGGTCTCTCCAAGGTCGGTGCTTGACAACATATGTCTCTCAATTCCTTAATCTCTCTATTCCCAAACAAGATGGCTAAAATGCATGCATCAGGGCTGGTAATTAGTCAGCCCCTGTGATGCGCCTCTTGATTTGACATCATTTGAAATGAGCAGCTGAGTCGGGGAACAATGCTAGACATATGAAAATTTACTCAAGGAGAGAGAGAGAAGAGGAAAGTAAGAGATAGAGAGAGTTGTGGAGTGAAATGTGTTCATTTTCCACTCTGACTTTTAATTAAAGTAGCTTTCAAAGAGGTGTAGGGATGAAATTGGTAGAGTTCAAGTCTGTCCTTGGCAGGAATTAGTGTCTGCACTTTGATGGGTTCACCCTTCTGTGACTTTGGTACAAGAGAAAAGGGTGACATTGACAAGAATGACTTCATTTTTGGAAGAATTGATCATTACAACCACATTTTATGCTAATGCCATTGTTGTTTGCTCGCAGTTCTACGGATAAGAGTTCACTGTGGGATGATTTTTATGCTAATTTTGTATCAGGGAGGTGTGCTTGGGCAAGACACTGAATCCCTATGAGCTATAGAACTCTTCTATAGCTCACCTTGAGCCTTAAACTCCAGATTTTTTGTACATATATTCTTTATTCAGGAATTCGTTCAGACATTCCAAACCCTTCACCTTCTTTTCATCAGAAATGTTTCTCACATTTCCACAGTCTCTTTATTAAGTCCAATGAAACTTGCAACCCCTTTTGTTACGGTGTGAGGGACCCCAGATGATGCCCGGCCCGGGTCGTCCATCACCCCTGTCACCCGCACCCCCCAACTACTCCACAGCCCACATCCCAGCATGCATATTCACAGGAGCTGGTGTCCCGTCTGAGGAAACCAAATTGCCCCACCCTGTGTATCTCTTTCCTTAGTCAATATTAAAATGGGCTAATAAAGAGGGGCAAGATTCCCCCGTGGTAATGTCTCCCCGGAGACCCCTGACTAATTAAAGGGCTGCCCCTTCCAATGCACAGTAATCACTCACGGCTTTGACTAGACAAACACATGAGCTTTCTATGGATGAACAAACAGGGGATGCTGGCGTGTACTGCTAAGAGTTTAAAGAGAGAACATACTCATTGGTATTAGGTTGACAAGATCTTTTCTTCCACCAAAGCTTTCTGTTGTTATGAAATAGCTTCTTTCATCGGTCTGGGGAGGACTTACTATAAGGAAGTACCCTGATTATGTGAATTCAGGTAAAAGCCATGATCCTTTATGGATTTCACCTATTAAATATAATCACAAAGAAGATAGAAGATAAAGACAAGTGGACTGGAGGAGGATTTTTAACTTTTGACACAGTTAAGAGTAGAAGTCTAGAAATAACAGTTCATGCATTAAGTGCATATTTTGTAACTGAGCGTATTAGATTTTTGACATTTTAATTATAAAATAAAAGTTTGTGTAGTCAAAACTGACAGCTGTGTAGTTATGAATGTCAGTATTCAACTTTTAGCTTTCATATACTTTTTAAAAAAAGAGCTTGTTCATTGACATTGTCATCCTCTCTGCTGCTAAAGAAAACATGATCATGAACTATTTAAGAGGTTTACCCATTCCCTTTTTCCAAATATCAGCTGAAAGAAATTATTCATCTGTAAGAATTAAAATACTAACAATGTGTGTAGCATTTTGTACATAAATGGGCTGATATCATGCCGGAGCTACGCTGCTGGTTTAGCACTGGGTATTGGACTGAACTGAGGTCTGCCTTGGGATCTTGTCCAAATGCCAACATACTGAAATCATTATAACAACAGGAAACAGTACAAATAATCAAACAAACTCTGTATGTTTGTAGTCTCACTGATGGGACATCCTAAACCAGTATGTGATTTCTGTCTGTTTGGGTAGGACCTGCTGTGATTGGATGAATAAAACAGGCTTTACTCATACAGTGATGTTTGTGTAATTGCTGTCATTGTGCTGCATGTTGAAAGTGATAAACAATGGAATAAAAAGGACCAAAAGGGACAGAAATCCTAATGGCATTTAATAGCACTTCAGTCAGAGCCCAATGAAGAAAATGGCCAAATTAACTTGCATAACTTGCATAACTTGCGGTCAACCAAAAGCACCACACCAGAATTTAACCAGAAAGCCTCTTTTGCCCAAACACATGGGCAACATGTAGAGATCCTGCTGTACAGTGCTACCTAGTGTACTGTAACACATCTGCCATATTGTGTCTGTATGCAAGGAGGTTGACACCACCAGCCTGTAGCTCGAGAGCTGATCAAGCATCAAATCTTAACCAGACTCTACTAATGATCTCAATGAAATACTCAGTGACTTAATTAGATGATGTGCTGTGCATTGTGCCAGAGAGAGTTGGGCCTGTGTGTAAATGCATGTGTGTGCAGGGGAACTGAGGAGATGAGGGTTGGGGGGGTCTCCAAAGAGATAAAATCTGGATTTCTTTGTACTCTCATACATGTAGCAAATGTCTTTAGTGTGTGTCTTGAACATGAGATAAAATAAAAGACAGGTTCTTATAATTTACTGGTGAGACATGAAACACAATCCAGGAGGTCCAGTTTGAGTGACAGATCTGTGAATTTAAAGGCTTATCAGACAGCGACAACTATGTCATCTTTCATCATGACGATCGCGAGATAAACAATAGAAATACAAACATTTCATATTATAAAGTAATCCACCAGGAATGTGCGCTTGCATTTATTTGACTGTTTTTTTTTTTATCAGAGCCCTCTGTGTTGGCATCCCAAAACTGCGCTGCCAGACTGGCCTCATTCAAATGAATGAGCAGGCTGCATTTTTTTTCACGCAGGGCTGAAGTCGGTCTGAACGCAGCCTTATTGGTATGCGTGGTGTGCATGCATTGGCATGACTATTTATATTTTATCTTTTTCTTTTATATATTTATATATGCTGCTAAGTGGAGTGGATTGCTGCCAAACCAAATTTCGTTGTGTTTAACATGCAATTACAGTAAAGCATCTATCTATCTATGTCCCACACTGCTACAGAATGATGCATTAATAATTGCATCAGAATATACTGATATCAACGATGTATCTATCAAAAGTCCAAATGAAGAAAATATAATGTCCAATGTCTTAAATGTATTTTAGGATGACTGAAACTCTAAAACTCTAAATAAAATATTCCCTTAATGGTTGAAACCAAACTGTAAGTGCGATTGTACAATAACAATGGAACGTCATATTGTCCAGAATTGGGTCATTTAAACTAGTTAAGACAAGATCAAAGTGTTTAGCAAGTTTAGTCAGAAACATCCGATGATGGCATCTGAAACTTGTCCAGTAAAAAAGGATGTCTGGAGTGGCCTGAACACCTCCAGTCCTTGTAAACCAACTGTCTCTGATCTCTGGAGCCTCTAAATGACGGCATGACCATTAGAGCCACTGTCATTTCCTGTGAGGCCAACAATTAGTCCTTGCCAGCGGGCCAGCCGTGCTAATGGCTTCAGTGTGAAAGATGTGAGAGCGTTGGTAGCAGTGGCAGAGGAAGGCCAGTGGGTGCCTGGAAAAGAGCCACTCATCTCTTGGCCCTAATTGCCATGAAAACTCCATCTAGTTGGGTTTATGGAGTAGCAGGAGGGACTGGTGCCCTTTGAGAGGTTTTGTTAAGCTGGCCCTGGATTCTCTTGCTCCCGACCCCCCACTAAGGGCCAGAAGAGGTGGGCTGCAAAATGGACACCAGATGGAAGAAGCATAACAGAGAAGCAGAGCAGGAGGAGGAGGGGGTTGAGCATGGAGCATGGTGGGCAACTTGGCTGGCTGCATGAGCCTTGTTGTTCTATGTTGTACAGGCATATGTCAAAGTATTATCTGAGATGACTGTAGATGTGAAGACGGCCATATTGCAAACCTTCCGCTAAACAGCTGAAGGTGCTAAGAATGTTTTTTAAAGTTACAGGCAAAACTTTTCTTCCCCAAAAAACGTTTCATGTAGATATAACCCACATTAAGAAGTTTTATATGGAAACAGAAGCAAAAACAAACCTTGATTTTGGCACACACGGTGCACCCGCTGTGTTATTCTAACCAATTTTCTGGGGCCTGACAAGTGATGGCACAGTTAACCAAGCAAGCCTGTGCATTTGCATCACAGAGAGTGGTAGAAATAAATGGATGGGGACTAAATTGAGAGGGAAAGATTGACAATGGCTGTGTCTTGTTGTGCTGTCTGTTAATCATTTCCCAAGCCCCTCTGGCTTCAATAAAGGAGAATAAAAGAATATAAAAGAACAATTTGGGCTGCCCCAGCTGTGAATAACCAACCCATCACACCACACAATAGCCCAGTCACGCTTGCAATAATTCGGCTTGTGATCTCAGACACGCCCCTCTCTCTTGCCACATCTTTGTTAAAGTCGTCCATCAGGCATATCATTTTCCTCTCCCCACCCCTCCTGCACGGCCAGATGGTTAAAATCCATAATTCACTGCCAAAAAAAGACCCCCACTTTTCATGCTATGACATTGCTCTCACCATGGCTCATTATTGGCCAGTAGTAGCCCACCCCCTTGGTTAATTAAGCTCAGCTTTGTCGAGCCGACGCGCAATAGCTTAGCGAGCTGGGAGGAGGTCCCAGCACCTGGGGGAGTCTACCTGTTACAGTGGTTAGGGGCAGGTGGGGATGGAGGGGGGAGGCCCAGCTGGCTTGCCTGCACTGGCACTTAGAGAAGAGGCGGGGTGGTAGCCGCTGGTGCGTGATGCAGTTTTAGCAGCCTTGAGGGCGTTTTAGGCAAGACACACCTCAGTAGGTGTGCATGTGAAAGTACATAGGTTTCCAATCTCTAGTGTGCCCACATTTGTTTGACTTGCTAAAATGCACTTTATCCCTCTCAGTCAAATCATTAAACCATAAAAAAAACCTCTATGGATCTAATATTATCTGCCACCACTGTGAAATCTCTTTTAGCTTCATTTTTTTCTGAATGTGACAGGACATACTGGGAACACTGGTGCTTAATCCTCAAAGTGATTGTTTTTTAAATTCTGTAGCCCATAGCACATAAATATTATATAAAGATGAGCATGAGATAAAATAAAACCACTAAAGGAGGGCGTCCAGACTTTTCAATTTTTCTGATTGTTTATTTGAGAATTTATTGTACCATTTGTGGCTTTTAATGGAAGAAACGACATTTTCATGAGATTTCAGATCATCAGATAACATGTTGTGGAGAATGAGAGCAAAGGTGGCTAAATCTCTCCAGGTGAGTCCTGGTTAAAGCACTTATTAAGCTGTGACTGGCGCTTGCCATTGATTTTCCCCTGGAATGCGTGGCCTCTTTGAAGTTGGCCATCCGCTGCGCGCGGCACTGCGGGAAAGCAATCAAGCTCAAAAGTTTTTCTCCTCCTTCAAATTCTGAGGCTGACAAATAACTCATCTTTTTTAGCTCCAATCAATATTACGCAGACCTCTTCACTCTTGCGACGCAATATTTTCTCTCTCCAACGCTGATTGGAATGAACTCCAGTGTTTCGAAGGTCCACACAAACTGATTGTGAGAATGTGAATCAATCTCTCTGAATGGCACGAGGTCTTTTTCCAGGCAAGTCACATCAAAGTCTCGCTGCAGCGCGGTGCACAGGGTCAGTCCCTGCTGTAGGTCTGGAGGAGTCTAACCCGAGGGAGTAGACATGATCTGGAGCTTACTAAAATTAGCACCTCCTGTTTGGGTAGGTGGGGTCGGTTATAGTACTAATGCATATTTAAATGAGTACTTTGCATTTATCTGCATTCATCTGAAAATAAAATAGTGTGAAAATAAGAAAAGAATGAAATTGATATGAGAAGATGTGTGGAGAGGAATTCATGAGATGTAAATGTCTGATAGGATAAATGACAGGTCCATCTTTTCCTACGTAATATCCGTGGGGTCGTGGCTAATTGTGCTTTTGTTGTGCAATTACCCAGAGTTTACTCAGGGTTTAGATAGTCGGGGCTGTGGGGTGTGGCTAGTGCTTTGTTTAACTTCCTCCCCTCATGGGCTCGCATGCAACTTAGGCCTCTGGAGATCAGATAATCCCCTGACTGAAGCATATTGGCTCTGTCACTCCCAGTTACGCTGCCTGCTATATGACTATCGATGAGAAGAAACAGATACAGATGATACCCAAGGATTCCTCACACTCTTAAAAGGGGCACAGTTGTCTAGGTTTCAGCCGTGATAGCAGGCAGTTTAAACGCTTTGAAGTTGGCTTTGAAGTTATGAAGCAATTGGAGGAAATGAGGAAATTGTCCGTGGGGTTTCCCGGAGAGCCAGTTTGTGAGAGGCCTGATTGGACACAGCGCCCCAGAGGGAGACAGCGGCCATTTTGCTCAGGGGGCCTGTCCTTCTGGCCTGCACACTAAATGTATAGGACAGAGGCACCAATTATGGCACTTTGGCATATGGGCAGTGGCAAGCACCCAGCTCTAATGATGGACCCTGCCAACTGCTCGCCGGTCCAGGTCAGTGGCACATAATATTTATTGCCAAAAAAATAACAAAAAAAACCAAAACACCCCCCAATTACTGCCACCTCCTTTCCTGATGGCAGTTGTATGAGATGTATCAGGAGGCAAAGACGGGGGGGGCCTGGTTGCGATGCTGGATCTGGCTGCTTGCCTGCCTTTCGCCCTCCACTATCCTGCTGGGAGAGAGGGGTTGGGGATGCATCCAGCTGTCTTTGCCCCAGCTTCAGAGGTTCCCAAGGGGGCAAACTGCAGCAGCAGACCCCAGATGTGCACATGACCAGACCCAGGCACAGATGTTCCACCCTGGTGCCGTGTGGCGTCTAGTGGCACATAGCTACCTTTCTGACGCCCGCCTGACTGCAGGTGCTGGCAGCAATCGCGTCTCGCTGCTCAGGACAAGTCAGACATTAACCACACTTCATCCCAGCTGACGCTTATCCAGAGGAATAGGACTCACGCCCTGTCATTACCCTGACAGGCAAAGCAGCTGACATGACAATGAGCTGCTGCAATGAGGCCAGAGTTCTCTTTGGACATTACATTCACAATCAGGACCTCTTACCTTTTAATGCTTGCTCCTGAACAGGAGGTAAAGCTCACCAGGCAATAGCACAAGTCTACATGTCTATTTTTACACTGAGAGGAAAAATTTGCCTGATGCATCAACACATTCGTATTTTTAGAAAGAAAATATTCTTGACGATATGGGCAAAAAACACAGCAAGATTCATAAAACATGCATGGGCCGGGGAGTTCTAATGCATTCAGGTTCTAATTCAAGTTTAATGAATCTAAAATGGTTATAGCTTTAGCATGATATGATACAGCTCCTTCATTAAAGATGCAGTTTCAAAAAATTTAAGCAGTTTTATCCCTGGAATAATAATGTCCCTGTGTGATCAGTAAATTTAGTTGATAATCAAATTGTCTCACTTTGTTAGCAGTTATGTTGGGGTGCAAAGAAGTTAACCTCGAAACTGCACAAATGTCCAGTTGTTTGCAGAAAACTATGGTTGAACAAGGCAGCTTCAAGGTATCAATGTATTGATATGTATGAATGTACAATGAAACAGTTCTAGAAAAATGCATGCAATCACTGCTGACTTTCAGAAAATACGTGGGACTGCTCTCGTTGTTGTAGACCAAATCTACCTCTGTAAGTCATGGTGCCTTATGGAAATTGTAAAATTGTTCCATTAAGTCAGCTAACAAAAAAAAAAAAAAAAAGAAAACAAGAAAAGCTTAGTCTATTTAATGCCCTTTCAACATGCAAGGTTCTGTCATAGATCTGGGCTGCGTGCTTCTCATTTAATAGAGACTGACTCATCATCAGAAGCACTGTGGGAAAGGAAAATGGGTAATGAGAGTTCAGCTGTGTTGATGTTCTCAAAACTCCACCTTGACTTTGTATGGTGTGCACTGTTTCACAGCTCAGGATGTTGTATAGACCCAAAGAAGGTCAGTACATTTCTGTTATTTCTGATAAACTGGTTTTACTAATACTGCATCTGAATCATTTTAGAACATGTTGAAACAAGGTGCTGGATGAAGGCGTCACATACTGTGTACTGTATGAACTCATTAACTCAACTGGACAAGGTGAAAGTTACCAACATATGTGCAAATCATGCTAATGATACTTAGCATGATGAGGTACAGTTATGGTAAATTAGTCAATCCTCAAATAAAAGCTGGTACTCAAATATTAGGAGGCTCCACATAGTAGCCTGGACTGTGGTGTGTTACAACAAATAAAGGCTGGTCCCAGATAAAGGCTGGGGGGGGCGAGGGAAACAAATAGCACTACCTGCACTAATGGCTCACATGGTAAAAACCGTATAATGTGCTTTTTCTGTAAGTCTGAAGTTCATGTTGTACAGCCAAGACTAATATACTAAAAATTAATCATAATCATTATGATCAAAAGTTAAAGTTGTATTAACTAATGATGACAAAATACAATTTTGAAAAAGACATTTCTGTTGTGATAATTATTCATTATGCTTGTTTTATTTGAAACAGCGCTTTGGTCTGATTCAGTATCCATCCAGATGAAAAAATTAAATGTGAGCCCAAAAATAGCTACTAGTATTGATTCAAGGAATCACACTGATATGGAAGAATTTCAGTGATTTTTTTTTTTTCATATGTAAGACCAGTGTGGGAATGTTAAAAGGATTTGAACTCGTAATGACTGTCATAGCAAGACAAAGACATCCATCCAACAGGATTTTGACATTAATGACCCATCTGCATCCATCTCTGCATTAACATTTGTATGAAAGGCCAAACACTCAGTGTCCCACCATTCATCCGTCTGTTTGATGGATTTGCATGAAATTTGGTTTCACGCTTCGAACAGAGGTCCTCATGTCGCTGACAAAACAAAAGGTCACCATGCAGCTACCCGCTATTCTAAACTATGGTCACACTTAGTTAGCAAATCGCTTATTAAATGAAATATTATTCAACATTGAAAACAAGTGTCATTGATTTTGCTATTACTGTTAATCTCACTGTTATACTGCAACATATCAATACTATGGCTATTGAAATTATTTTGGAGAACAACAGGTGCACAGGTGTATGTATAATGTTACACCTGTGCATGTGGATAAAAGAACACAATTCCACATGATAGTCCAAACAACTTGGATGACTTGGCTTATGATCAAAAGTTAGCGAGTCCACAACTTTGCTAACACAGCCAAACATCAAGCAAGTTGAACAACACAAGACACAGCAAGCCAGCTAATATTACTTACTAGTCCAACAGCAACAAGGCTGGCTCGGCACCTGTCGTGCATCCTTTAATTTCGCGAAGCTCTCGCCAACAACTAAAAGCCAGTCTGAGATTTACTCTTGTCCGGCCTCTTGCTCGGTCACTTTCTCTTCTTAGCTTCCTCCGTCAACGTCCTCTTCATTCTCTTCGCCTCTGCCATAATGTCTGTACTGAGAATACTACGCACTTCTCAAGCAAGATCGTACTCGCTCAACCCAAGTTACATAGAGCAAGAACGCACATTCAGGTCGCAGAGTGGGAATGAGAGAGGCGCCATTCTCCCTATTACAAGCCAGTGTACCATCACAATGATTTTGAAGCTGTTATTTTAAGGTCAAATAGTTGCATAATGTTGATTTAAATGCATGTTTACACAGCAGAAATGACAGCGTATTCACCAAGAACACAATGGTCATGATGGCAGATTACACGACTGAGGAGTCTTCACTGAGAATTATGAGTGGCTGAGGAGAGAAACCAGGGAGCATGCAATCATACACATATCTTTGTAGTGGCACTTCAGCGGCGCCTCATTATGGCTAGTTTATGACAGAAATAAAAAAAAGGGCAATTTGGTGTCGAAGATAATTGCAACAACATTATCACCATGTGCAAGTTATGATTTGCTGTCTTCTGTGTTTCTCCCAACATATCGTTAGGGTTAGGGTCAGGAGACGGCAGTGCTGTTCATTGTTTTTCTTGCCAAAAAAAGTGGCTAGTGTTACATGCTGGCTCATTTGTAGGACAATACAGACTCTTCGCATGAATATTTGTTTACATTGTCCAAAATATACATAGCATGTCAGTAAACTGAGGTTGACAGCTTGGTTTAAAATGAACAACCCAAAAGTTAATGCAGTTTCCTGGTTCAAGTGCAAAACATGAGGTCGTCTATCTGTATCTACTTGTGTCTAACTTGTAATACACATAAACTCTTCCCACACAATATAACCTGACTCTAAATGGGGAGAGTGTGGAGCAAGGTGTTCCTCTCGTAGACTGTTAATCACCCTGCTAGAGACCTGGCTGTGGAGGTGGAAAGTCTGCTCTTGAGGAGATTGATTGAGGAATTACCGTGAGTGTGAGTGTGCATATGTGTGTGCGAGTTTTCGAGTCACTGAAGAAGTACAGAGCACCTTAAGTGCTGCAGTCATGCTGTTTTAAGCAGAGATAGAAAATGGTCCATCTGTATGGGACATGCACAGCATTCACATCTTCTCCCATTACTGAAACACTTGAAAGCACATCCATGTGAAAGGGCTGGACAAGATAACATGACTCCCACACACAATCTAGTCTGTCAGCAGCTATTGATCTTACACAACTCGCCCTCCGTCCATACCTCGCCCATATTGTACGCTCATTAGCGCTGTATGTGCGGATGTAGCTGGCACAGACGCCCCATGAATGGAAGAACCTCTTCAATGAGGGGGAACCGGAAAGGACCCCAGGAATAGAGCATGGGATGGGGGTCGTCACGGCAACTTTGTCGGCAGGATGGCTCCCATTGTCACAGTGATGAATAAAGGGGGACAAGGTCCTGATGGGGGACGGGCATCGTTAATAGGAGTCACACTGAGGCTGTCAGCGGGGCGTCCGGGCGCCACATGCGACTTCACTGCTACGATCGCACGTGCATGTCAATGATGATATGTAGACTATGCATTAAGGCTATAGCATGCTTGAGCATTGATTGAAGGCATGTGGGTAAATTAGTTTCATCCATATGGACACGCACACACAGGCATGCACACACTTATGCAATCTCCTGAATATACAGAAGGTGGACAAAATAGCTGAAACACATTGCAACACAGCAGCCCAGCAGTTTGCTAAAGCTCATAATGGTGAGTTTTTTGGAAACTGAACTGAACAATGAACATCATGAGCTTCAGCAAATGAATACTTAATGCAGAGTGACTGCTTTACTGTATGTCTTTCTGCTCTTTTCTCATATGTGAAATGAATATTATGGCTTTAAAAGTAACTTTTTATAGTAACTTTTTTCACCCATGCCATGATGTTTTGGGTTATTTCTTGGACTACAAAATTAAGTCAAAATATATTTATTTGGCATTGCTTGATCTAAAATACAAAGTTGTTTTTGCTGTGAAAGCAAGGAGTGAAATGTTAAGATTTTCTTTCCCAGTGTGCATCAGTATCAAGCTGTTTTCTGGCACAAAACTGTGGACCCAACTCATACATTATATACTATACATGCAGCCAGTCAGTTTTTCCAGAGACAAACTGGCTCTGATCCTTTTTGATGGAAACTTTTGGATTTGGAACCCTCTTACCATGAAGATATTGACATGCAATGTGTTTTTAAAAAGTGTGAACGTAGATTTTAGATTGATTGTTCCAGAGGGAGATTTGTTTTCACAGCTAGTACAACACAGAAACATAAAGATACACACACAGAAACATATGGATATAGACAACACATAAAATCTTCATGTAGACACAAACAAACACAGCATCAAATGACACACCAGGAGTTTTGCTTGTCCCATGTTTGTTTGTCTAACACATACTGTATTTATGTATCTGAGCCGACCTTTGTGTGTGTGTAGTTTATGGATAAGACAGTGACAGTATTCTCCCCCTTTTCTCCGCCGCCCCCGATTCAGAGCCTCCTGGGATGATTATTAATCTAATAATTAAACATTTATTGCCAACAACACCTGCTCTCTCTCTCTCCTTTGGACCCCCCGGGACCCCATCACTGAGAGAGAGAGAGAGAGAGGAGGAGAGCAGGAGAGGGAGGGAGGGACACAGGAGGAGCCAGAGGGAGGGGTTGGAGAGAGGAGAGCAGCAAATCCAAAGGGGTCATCATCACATTGCTGGATTCTTTTACACCGGCGAGAGGCTGTCTTTTTGTGTGGTGGCAGACAGCGTGTGAAGTTATGTGATCCCAGAACAAAAGAAACAAGGAGGAAGGAACAATCCGATGCTGGGAAGGAACTGGAGGGAATCACAGCGAGGGGCACCCCACCCTACTCTGACTTCTACAAACAACTAATCAACCAAACTTGATTTCTTTGAATCCACTTTTTCACCAAGATTTATCTGTTTTTCTCCAAATTAAAAAAAAATGTTTTGAAACATTTGAATCAACTTGGGGTTAAATGGACATTTCCTTAACTCTTCTTAACACCAAGTAAGGAGGCAAAGGAGACTAAGCAGTGGACAGACTCCCACTTTTAAAAGGACAGATAGATCGAGAGGGAGTGACAGTGAAACCTGAGGGGGAGTGCAGGTGCCTCTGCGTGGCAAGATGCTGCGCTATTTGATCAAGACCCTGCTGCAGATGAACCTGTTCACCGACAACATCCGAAACCCGTCCAACGGCACCGATCTGTTCTTCAACGTCTCCCTGCCGTCCTTCAACAGCTCCCTGCTCGACTGGGGAAACTTCACCGGCTTCAACGGTAAGCGCAAGGGATTTGCTTTTGCATCCTCTCCTCCATCCTCCCCTGTTTAACAACCCCCCCCCCCCCACCACCACCACCACCACCACCACCTCCTTTGCCCTCTTTTCCTGACAGTATGACGCAAGAGGACACATGGGTTTTCTTGAAAAAGACTGGAAACACTTACAAGGGGCTGTCTTTTGTGATGGTAATGTGGAGTTGAGCCGGGGAGGGAGTTGAAAAGAGAAAGTGGTGGAAGGAGTTGTCATGAGAGTAAATCTCATGTGAGGTGATTGGAGATGAATGTCTGTTTGACATCAGATGAGGTGCTTATGACATATTATTATTCCAAATTTAAGATCTGCTGCTCTCCTTATCTGAAGATATACCATGCATATCCAATAATTTATATATATATGTATAATTTAAAGAGTATCCAATAATTTATAATGACAGTTATTAATTATACAGTATTATTACTAAAAGCTGTAGGGATAAAGTTCCAGTGTTTACGGAAGATCCCATGCTTCCTGATTTTCCAATTAAGAAAGCTGAATTGATATTTAAGTGCAAATGAATGAAACACTTTTAAATTAGGCATGATCTTGAATAAACTTATCAATCAGATCCATCTACATGTGCCATGACTTGTGTCCTTGAGCAAAACAGTGAGCCAATATTTGCCTCAGTGTAAGTCCTTCTGAAGATTTCTGTCCGAAAATAGTCCAAAAAAAGTGTCAATGGATGATTGCCACATAGTGGGATCACACGCCTGTCAGAGTGTTTTGTGGGCTGTGAGTAAAATGTGACAGGGAGACAGTATTACCCAATAACACGGTCTATATTGCAGAAGCATGAGCGGCAGCCCGCTCGCTCTGTTAAATGAAGCTGTCTGCTGTCAGGCACGACGGACCGGAGCTGTCACATCTCCTTAACTTTTGCCACTGGGCTCCTCTCTTACTCCGTCAGTGATAGAGCTCAGTCTCACAGCACTTGTCTCTATTTTGCTCCAGGTGGAATTCACAAAAGCCTTGTTTTTATGGCTGTGTAGGGAATTTTGTTTTTACTGTCTGTATTAACATGTTGTAATGAGATGTCCCTGCTGTGCTTTGCCCCTAATGCCAGGGCTGTATATATATGTACATATAAGTAAGTGTGTGTGTGTGTGTGTGTGTGTTTGTGCATGTGTATAGGGTAGAGTTAAGTCAACACATCACCTTGATGTCTGCTATAATGAGCACCCTAGCTTTGTCTCCATGTCAGTGCATACCAATGTAAGCTGCATACAGCCAGATGCACACACACACACACACACACACACCAGGTGTATGTAACATATTCACAATATATATAACTTGGTTTAGAATGGAAACACATTGAATTTCTTCCTTCCTTTCTTTCTTTCTTTCTTTCTTTCTTTCTTTCTTTCTTTCTTTCTTTCTTTCTTTCTTTCTTTCTTTCTTTCTTTCCCATTTCAATTCTGAGCTGGTTTCTAAAATATCCAGCTGCTTCCCAGCTTGTGTCCATCGACTGATGGTTGAGAGCCAGTGAGAGGGTTACTGTGTGCCCTCTTTGTGCTGTCTTGTGTGGGTGTGTATGCATGTAGGTAATTGGTGTGTATTTTGTCACAGAGGGAAGTGAGGTTTGCCTTTTGATGAGTGGACATGGGTGTGAGGGGTAGATTTGATTTGCTTCTGAACCCCCTCCCTCCCTCCCTCCCTCTCTGTCCCGATAACCAGCTTCAAGCAGCAGCGGTGTTGGCTGTGTCAATAAATGCTGACTTTATAGCTTCTCTTTCACTGCCCTCACTTCTATTTCTTTCTCTCTTTTCATCCCCCCTCTCATCCACAAGCTCTAATGGAGTGTAGATTGAGCGCGGTGTTCACTCTGAAGATCTATAGCAGCCCGATGAGAAAGTAAGCATGAGAGGCGAGTGGGAACAATGAATCTATTGAGAGGAATCTATCTGGTGCAGAGCAACACAGACTGATAGGCTGTTAGATAGACGTGCCTCGTGTGCATCTGGCTTCATATTCTGTGAGATCACTCCCTATCTCCTCCCTACAATCTTTAGGTGACATCGATACATTCAGGGAGTGTAAATGAAGATGGGGGGTCAGTGTAATAGTTCTACTAATCAGTGATCAATGAGATAAAGTAAGCTTTCTCCATTGTAAAGTGGTGTGAAGGAAATGGATTGACCACATGGAGAGAATGAAAGGCAAACACTGATATCTAAGTTTCCACCTGCTATAGAAATCAATATGGCTGTTTCTTGACAAAAAGTATATCTGGCTATTTTACTCATAAGTCCTTTGTCATCTTTGCCCAGATTTGGATTGATACCCCATGTATTTTTTTTTTTTGCCATAATAGAGATGTATTTCGCCGGCCATTATGTGCTGATTCATCAGTGGGGGCTGCTGGTCAAACCGTGGGTATCCAGGCGAGAAGCTCAATAGCAAGGCAGTGGGCGGACAGCTTGTGTGGGTCGACCTGGAGCTCAGAGCGAGGCTCAATGGGAAAATCAATGCGGCCCGATAACCAATTTGGGAAATAATGGACAATTCACTCAAACACAGCACTATAGTGGACTATGGGGGCCTGGCAAGTTTATCTATTAGTTCTCTCAGTCGTTTGCCCTCTCTCTTCCTTTATCGCATCTTTTCTGATTTCGCCATTGACAGTTTCTTTAGGGATTTGTGCTCTGCCACTGATGCATGGGTACTGACTATTACCTGACTATACCTGGGGAGCTGAATCTTGGGGAGGTAAAATAAACTGAAAATGTTTTTTAAATGCTTCAAATGAAAAGAAATGTCATTGTACTGTATGAAGTATGCTTCTATTGACTGTTTTATACATCTGGTCATTTCTGTCTATGGACTGTGTATCTGAAAACAAAGACAACTGAACATCTTTACAACTTTAATTTCCCCATTTATAGACAGTGACTGTGAGTCATTACTTCCCAGAAAAACAATAGATAAAAGAACACGTGAGGGCAGAATTCTTTTTTAAGTTATGCAACTTAATAAGTGAAATTCTTCAAACTTCAATTTTTGTTGTGTGATTTGAATACAGCTACAGTAGAAATGACAGCCCAATTAGCTCCTCTATCTTTCCACCCACACATCCTCCTCTCACACTCTCATTTGTGCTCTGGATGCAACTTCTGACTGTGGAGATACATTCGCAATCCATAAGAGACTGCAGAATCAATAGGTGTTAAGACACGTGCTCCTTGGGGAACAGGTGCACTTGCCAGAAACAAAGCTTTGAAGAAGACGTTTGGCTCATGAATTGATTTAAAAATGTTTAATAAAAGCGCACAGGGGTCATGACACGAAGAGACGCATGGACAAAGTTCCTTTTTTTTCTCTGCATTGCTATAAGAATGTAAAAGCCCTCATTAGAATGAATACTGTGTAATCAATAAAGCCCCAGGTCAAGTCCATCTTTATGATTCTCAAGATGGAAATTAAGGAGAGAGAAAACCATCAACAGCTTTTCATTTTCTCACATAATTTAATAATATTGTATTTGAAGTGTTTATGAAATGATTTTCAAATAAACGTGTGGTTCTGATGCTATAAACCCAAATTGGGAGGCAATGTGCATGTTTGTCTGTACACATACATATAGGCATCTTTGCGTTTATGCAGCTGGAGATGGTGATGTCTGCTGCTGTGCTGTGTAATTGTATGTGTGCGTATGTATTGTAATTTATGGGTGCTAATGCGGCCATTTGTCCCTTCATGGAGGTCAAGTAGGCTCCCCTTTGCTCTATTCACCATAAATCTGCCAGGGAGTCATTAACGCTGTGTGCATGTGTGTCTATGTGTGTGTGTGTGTGTGTGTGTGTGCATATTTCCTAGCTAATTACTTCTAAATATTTCAATATGCAAATCCCATAAAAGTATTAGCCCCCCCCCGAATCTTTAGCAGTGCAAATCAGCATTTCGTACAATCAAGCCTGTTCAATTTGCACACTGCTGGAGACACGCTGAATTCAAAAAGAGGCTCTTGGAACTACAGAAGGAAGGCAGACACCATGGTGCCCTGATGCCCACCAGGTACTCTGACAGGAGGGTTCAGCTTCCTTCACCAGGTAACCCTGTGGTGGTTATTTGGTGCTAATGGTGCTGTCAGTCTGGAGCTGTGTGAATCCAGACAGTACCTGCAGAGGGCTGTGTGGATAGCACAACATGTAAAGAAGGCTAAGGAGAACAGAGCAAGAGACAGAAAAAAATGTTAACTACGGTTCGCATTGCTTCCCACTAGATCCACTACATCCTTGCTGCTGTATTCCTCATGTATTCACTTGGAATGGCTGGCTAGTAGAGATGCATTATTAATAGATTTCTAGGGAGCATTTGGGAAGCCAAACATCTTTATTCATAGCCCAAGCCGAGCGCTGGGCACCACCAGTTGTCTCCCCTCGTACTCACCTCAGCTTGACTCTGCCATCTCTGAAAGCCAACCATTAGCCAACCATGGCTGTAGCCTCTCTCAGTGACTCACATTGCATACACTTAAGACGTGGATGCACAAATGCACTGAGATGCACATTAATTCAAAGTCAACAGGAATGCAGTCACAAACACTGTTTCACCTCCGGACCCCATACTTCCTGTCAAAGCTGGTTCCAGCTCCAGCATGGCGCCTGGATCATTAAATGTGACCTTTCTCAGCGCGCTGGTGCTGATGCTGGCGGTGGCAGTGGGACTTTGTAGTGGGCTAGAAAGAGAATGCCTGATGACCAGGGGGGTGGCCAGACAGACTATGGTGGAGAGCAGGAGGTGGAGGGATTTGAACCCCCCGCACTGATGGCATCCAGCCAAAACAAACCCAATATTCTGGCAGGGGAGGGTCAGGAGTTTTCACACACAAGCCTGGCAATGAACTCTCCCATGATGCTCAATGGACCTGTTGTTGTTGCAATCCCTTCATTGTTGATTACCAGAATATAAATCAATGGTGGTGATTGTTGAGCAGTTCACATTTATGACATTTATCAATTTCTTATAGAGAATAAAGTTGCACATGCAATTGTATGACTGCCACTTGTTCTTGATGCCATTAATATAGATGCCATAAATCTAAAACAAAGAACTACTGGAGGTCCTGTACCGTGGACACCTGATGTTGAAAGAGGAAGAGGAAATGAATTAACACCCTCTGTATCTGTCTCATGTCTGATATGAATGAAAACAACCTGATAGCGCTACTCTGGTGTAAAACACAACATGGTCCAGAATACTCAAACAGGTCATCAGCCAAATACAAAGGCTTCTCTCAGTCTAATGCAATCCTGTTGACACAGCTACTGCATGGACATCATGTGAAAAGTCCAGTACGTTTTTTCACATGGTAGTTTTACAGTATATGGTGAACTATTTGTAGAATATAACTATGAGAAAAAGTCTATGATATTCCTTAACAGTGAAGCTTGTGCATTGGATTCATTGTGTTTCTGGGTATGTAAATGAATTGAATACATTTTCTGATATGAACAGGTCAGTCACACCACTGCTTGTCAGTCATAACTCAGTCAAATCAAAACACACGCATGACACCACCCGCACACTGCGTGTCCTTAAATCTTTTTAGAAATGGTAGACAGAAGGCGCTGACCTTGTCTCATACTAATCAGATTACTGTAAGAACTTTAGTATCAAAAGTAATCCAGGTGGTTGTCTGTGCAGTGTGAACAGGGACTGCTAGTAGCCAGAGCAGCAGGACTTTCCATGATCTGTGCCAAAATGTAGACAACTAGACTGTAGGCTAAATACATGGAGGTGGACTTAGTTTAAGTTCAATATTCAGACGTTCAGCGACGCTCGTCCTCAATAACTTTTCCTCAGTGTTCACCAGATAAAGCTTGACTGATGTTGCACAGCTGTTGTTTGTACCTCATGGTCTGACATTTGCTGTCCGTCTGAACATCCTCCCACTGCATGCATAACCTGCTTCTTAAAATTATACAATATGGCCCAATAACAATAGCTTTCTTTTTTTTTTTTTATCAGAGACAGTTCATTTCCACTATTTCAACCTCAACCATTAACAGTTAGACAGCCTTATTTAAGACTCAGTTTAAACTTTTCTTTTTACTATTTTCTTTTTTAATGTACACTCTTTTATGATTTCATTCCTGTAGGTACAGGGTTAAAAATTATGCTGTGTGTATATTTTGTGAGCATCTAATATAAAATGGAAGCAAAAAACAATTTAACACAGAAAATGAAGCTTGTGGCTCCACCCACTCCTGGTATAAATATTACAGATATTTTTGTGAAATAAACACATACAGATAGTAGCTTTGCGTTACACCCCTTAGCCTCTATAGGCGTCTATGTCTTTCACCAAAACAAAGATCCCTGATGGGAAGGTGCTAAAAGTTTTTCATTGTAGCCTGCAGTCTGCTCATCGCAGCAGAAGCAATTATGTCGAGCTAAATGAAGGGATGTAGGTGAAAGGAAGGGGAACAGTGGATTATAGTTAGAATAAATTCAGTGATGAAGTGCTAAGTAAAAAAGAGGGCTGTACTCTCAGTTGGTCATCATCACCATCATCATCATCATCATCATAAGGCAAACAGCCGGAATAAAAACCAAAATCAGAGCAAAAATGTGTGCAAAAATGAAGATGGGTGAAGCGAAGGTTACATTGTACTGTTCTTATTCGACAATTTTCTATTCTGTCTGTCACTCTCTCTTCTCTTCTTCATCACCTGTGCTATACCTCATCTGTTTTTATCTCCTGCCTCTCTGTCATTCAAGAGGTACTCCTTTATCCTCCCTCTATCTCACTCTATATTTGCACACTCCTGCTATCTGCCTCACTTCAATTTGGTTCCAATTCACCTTGATTTATCAGCATGGCTGTTGCATAAATAGCATTGCCACATTGTGTGAATACATAACCAAAGGAAAATAGAACAAAAAAAGCTAGCGAATGCCTTTTGAATTTATACCTGTATGTATGTACTTGCGTATGACAGCGTCTTGATAATGAAGGATCTGAGTCACTGCATATTCACCTCTCCTCCCTCTCCACCCATTCTGTGCTCCTTCACCTTATCCCTCCATCTGTGCCTCCCATCTTTCCCATTAAGAAATCTCCTCAGTCTTTTCCAGTAGAGGATGAATAACATCAGGCGGTGCTCAGCAATCCAGCTAGGAGCCCAATTACTGTCAGATCATCTCCACGTATTTTCAGCTGCTATCAGCTTGAGCCTTCTCATTGCGGTTTCCATCAAGCACCGGCCTGCTGCATCCCTGATAAGGTTATCATCCACAATTTCTCTTTAAAGCCCCAATCTGTAGCTACAGCATGGGGTCTTCTCTAGAATCATTGCCCCCCATCTACTAGCTTGAATGGACCATTTGAGCTTTTGCTATCCAGGCACAAGTTCCACCTCAATTTTTTGAGATTGCAAAAGTTCATTTAGATTGGGTCAAATTTGAGCTACTGTTTAAGATTGTTCTAAAAAAAGAAAAAAAAACTATATGCAGGTAAACTTTGGACTGTTACATTGCCAAATACACTCATTTATCATGAAAAAAGGAAACGTTTCAGCATTACAAACAAACTTTATTCTGTTTGATGCTCCAAGCAAAAAACTATTTTAGCTTTCACTTTTAGACCTGTTCAGACGGACATTTTTTTGCAGTGTGTCCCATGCTTAGCCCCTTGTGTCTGAGATAATATGCAGAATTATGTACATAACCGAGCAGGAATGGAAATTAGGCAGCATCTGTGTGGCGAAGATGAACACTGAAAGGGATGGAGGAGAGAGAGAGAAGGGCAGGAGATGCTACTTTGTAAGCAGGAGAGAGTTCTCCATATGCTAATAGTGGCTTGGACAACTTCCTCCATCACGGAGAGGATTTCTCCAGGTGGTGAGCACAGGCAGATTGGATGGTGATGAAGATATAAGAGACGGTAGTTAGATTAACTCATAAGGTGCAGTATGGGGGATTAGTGTCATGTATTGACAAAAAAAAAAAAAAATGGGTCAGCGTGGCTCGTTCAATTTCCAGACTGTTTGTGGGAGGAAGCGTTGTGATAAGCCGCGGAGATGAGCGTATGATAATGCAGTTTTGTTCCTGGGGTGGGCATGCAGTTGACAGAGTTATTGGAGTGAATGAGAATTGTGTCCTTTTCACTTCAGATATGGTACATTCAGTTTTAGATGATAGAGAAGCTGACTGGCTGTCTCTGTCTTCATCTCATTTTGCACTTAATGACCATTTCACAAAAGCTGGAAAATCAACATTCTGGTTTATCACCATTTTTCTTTTTTTTTTCTTTTGTTCTCCTAGAACATGTTTTTTTCCTGCTACAGCATACAGATCTGCTCTCTAAATGGCGTGTCCTGTGCTCTCTATTGAGATAAAATCAGTGCCCAAAGTGAGAAAAAGATATCTAAAATGTTTCTGTTTCATGGCAGGGCCTGTCTGTGCATTTAGAGCGACAGCCTTTCCCTGTAGACCTAGACAGAGAAATTCAATGCATATAGCCAGTCAAATAATTTCATTTTAAACGTATTTGTATAAAGTAGTACGTGCCACCCTTCTACAGTATCATTGGCTGCCAGCAACACAGTTTTCTAGCTAACATCCTCTTACATGAACATGTTGCACCTCAGCTTGCTGAATAGGCTACCAAACAAACATCTACCGTACCAGGGAAAAGTGCATCATTTTGCAGGCTAGCTAACTAATTAACTAGTCATCAGTTTAGTTGCTAAATGGTGTAGTGAGTATTCTTAAATACCATGACTGACAAAACACTGTCTGTCCTTAACTTGTTAGCTACAGTTAAAAGCACATTTGTTGACATTGTGTTTTGGTGCCTCTGCCAGCTGAGCTGTCAATCAAACACTTACACCCACACAGAGGCTTGGAGGATAAAGGTCTGGTCACATCAGCATTTAAAACAGCAAAATAAATTCATTTCAACTGAATCACTGCAATCAGCGGGCTTACTTGCGGGGGAGAAGTAAATATTTGTGACAACTTTGCCACGCAAATTCACGCCATTGACCAACAGCAAGCTGTCCTGACAGTGCTGATCTCTGAAGGACAGAGAGGAGGAGAGTCCAAAACAGAGGATATTAGCTGTGTTTCACCATCCTGTGGTATTGAACCTCCTCTGACAGGGTATTAACTGCTCCTCTAAAGAGGAATGGTTTGCAGACAGTTATGAGTCGATGGTACATATATGTCTTTTGAATAAACTGTGTGTACTTACTGTCCCGTTAGTGACCAAGGTAACTAGCTTGTATATGAATGTTGCTGTGCCACTTTCTGATGTGACCCGGCCTTAAAGCAACAGTTCGGATGTATCTCTGATGATATTTTTTTACTAATAAAAATATTAATAATACATTTGAAGATCTTTTTGACATTGATTTTTTATTGTAAAAAGGGGAGACTTTTGTGACTTCAGTTGGACTAGCCAAGATCCCTGAAACACCACATATAGCATTTTTAAACACCATTATACTGTAAATGAAACAGACCTCTATCTTACTCTAAAAACGTATTAGCGTTTCTCAAAATGAAGACAGTTCTCATAAATCCTGGGGATTTCTGCAAAAGAGGATTTGTTTACAGCAATTACACAAATGTCTTGTTGTGTTAAAGACATTAAGATGCAAAATGATTAAATCAATCAAATCAATTAAATCCCACAACGCTTGCTTGCACACTGCAAACACACAAGGCAACTAAACAGAGCTTTTTCCTCAATCGATGCCTCCATAAATTATCTACACTTTCTATTCTCAACAACTCCCACTTCAGTGTATTAAAGAGGCTGGCTGCACCATTCATCTGGGAGCTCATGTACAAGGAGGAGGTCAATCAGAATGAGGGGTTAAGTGTGCTGATGACTCAGGGGTCACCAAGAGAGGTCGTAACCCTTAACCCATCTACAACCCCCTCCCCAACCCTCACAACATCACAACAGAGGGAGCTTCGTCTGTATATTAAGTGTGATGACACAGTCCTTTTGTTCATCACATCTGCCCTGCACCATTGTTATTCCCATCAGTGCGATTAGTTATGAGTAGGTGTCAGTACTGTCCACTCCACGGCACATCTTCAATGTACACATATATACTTCATACTGTGAATTTACTCCCTGGTCAATATTTTGCACATCCCTGCACAAAATTGTACAGCTCTTTCATTTAAATAAGTCACATTATACATATTTTTTATAATATCTTTTCACATTTTATTGTCAATTTTCTATTTATGCTTCTTGACTTGCAGTACTTGCTTTATCTTTCTTTATATCTTCCACCTACTGTGTTTATTGTTATGCACCAATATACCAAGGCAAATTCCTTGTATGTGTAAACCTACTTGGCAATAAACCTGGTTCTGATTCTGATGTCTATGTAGTTTGAGTCGGGTTCAAAAATGTAGCTTAAAGTAAAAGCATTGTCACTTGATATAAAACGCTTGTGTCATGACTAAAACATTGCTTGCCTGAAGTCAGATGTTGCATCATGATTATGGACTAATAGTTAAATTTGTATGCATAGCATATTTCTCTTACAAGCAATCCGTTTTTGCCTATGTTAGACAAAATGGAGTTAAAACAAATTGCCGGATGCTTTGAAACACAGCACGAGTGGAGTGGAGATTTTTTTAAATGTAAATTGATTTCAGCATCTAATGGTGGTTGTACAAGTGATTGGACTGTTGGTGCAGTAAAAATAATATTTGAGTGAAAGGACGTATTTTTGATATATGTATCCCAGATACACACAAAAAATACACACACGGCAATACTTAAACATGTCAGTGTCAATATACAAATATGCACACAGGTGAAATCACAGGAGCCATCAGTGTAAGCATGACAAATCTCTCCCTCTCTGTGTCTCTCTTCTTTCTCTTACACACACACACATACACTGTAATGCATATAGCTGCCTCCAAAATCCATTTCACATCACACTCCCGCTGCCAATTATCCTCTGAATCCATTGGTGGGAATGAAACATGCAATGACAACCCTGCAGTGTCAACACAATTTGTCATGCATGCCTATGAATAGTAAGATATAAAAACTGTGATAAGTCCAGATCATTGTGGCTTTGTGTCATATATACCATAACATGTTCTCCTTCTGTTACTTAGAATGTTTTCAGCATATTAATTATGGGTGAACACGCACAGACGTGAGAGTTGTGCATAATTCTGTTTTATAAACAAAAATGGTCAACAAAGCTGCAAAAGAAGTTTGTTTCTTTAATTTTTACCCTCTAAAGGCATCTTTTTTTATTTTCTAGTTTTGGTTTACATTTTCAATTGACCTCAGTGTAGTCTGAGGTCATTTCTGCTGGGGGAGATATAAAAGCATGGCCCCCTGCATGACAAATATAAGATTCTTGTTTACGATTTGTAAAGTCAAAACAGATGATTCCACTATGAAATATGAACTTACTGGAAACTGCCAAATTGCTTTGATTAATGAGATTTTTTTTCAGACTGTATCACTGTTTCCGTCTCCCTTTGTTACCCTTGTTTTTTTTCTCTTTGCATCTAATTGTAGACTCTTGTCTTGGCTAAATCTCCCGTGGAAATGAGAGCCTTGATTTCAGTGGGACCACCTGAATAAATGAAACCTAAATGAATTAAAACCAGAAGAATGGCTGCTATTTTAATAGTTGTTGTACTGTTAATAGACTCATACTATACAAGATGAATACAGAAATTATATTCAGTATGCCGGAGCAATAACCCATCCATGGTATGATTTGTTCATTATTATTTGATGCATGATCTCAATTTATGCTTCAGTGTATCTGTCATGCCACATGCCAATATTGATTCATTAGCTGAGACTGTACATGTGTGTGTGTGTGTGTGTGTGTGTGTCAAGAGGATACTACCCACGGGCTGTAGCTGAAACGATCACTAGGCAATTACTGAGTAAACACTAATTAATCAATACAGTCAGTCTGTGACCCCCCCGGATATCCCATCACCCATCATGCACATACACACATTTGCACACACACACAGACACACGAGGCAAACAAAAGCCCATAAGTGAACTGACTCGAGAAAACATTCGCTTCTCCTCTTTGTCCATTCACTCTGCAGTCTGTCTCCAACACAAAGTGATCGCGACTGAAGTTAACTTTTGCAGTCATATACGTGTGATTATGTGCTTAGAGTAATGTTTGCAGAATATTCTAATTTTGACATTTCTGATAGTGTTGCCTGTGTAGGCCGAAGCCACATGTAGTCAATCAAATGTGAAAGTCTGACTTGGGGCTAATTAAAGTGAAAAATTAAAGTAAATACCACTTTGATTACATTTTATTTGATTTTACTGCATGAAAAAAAATAAAGTCAGACATATATTTGACATATGAAGATGACTTTTTTGTCCTTACGGTTGTCTGTGGTAGGAAATCTATTTCAATCAGAGATATTATTAATCATTGTAAATTAAAACAAAACATTAGCATTAAACTCTAACGCTATTTTGCGTTGACTTCATTCCTACCTATGGGCTACTCTGCCTTACAAAGGCAGAGAGCAGTAACTAGAGAAACTGTGAAGTTGAGAAAAATGGAGTTCTGCCAAACTGTGTAACAGATGTGTAAGTTGTAAAACCTTAATTTTATGGCTTTTAGGGTGATTATTAATCGCTGACACAGACTTTACATAAAACATAAAAAAACATTTATAAATTGCACTTGATGTTTTGACAATCTAAAAGGAGTCAGGAAGATGCAGTATCTACAAACAATATGTCCTTCCTCTTCAGCTTTCATGTTCTTTTCAGCTCATGAGTTTAATAAATTAATCTGTAATTAAATACATTGAAATATAGATTTAAAGGTAGCTTAACCACATCAAATCAAGTGAATTTGTGTGTTAGAGGCTGCAGAGACGACCGCTACTGCTACTCGGCTAAGATGGGCTAGTCTTACTCATTCACCCCCCACCAGCAGCCATCCAGTCACAGGCTTGCTTCTATCAGCTTTAGACTGTGTGTCACTAAATGAAAACTACTGTGTTATTAAAGTGATATAGAAAGAAAAGTGTAGGATAACAAGAATCAAATCTATGTATATCCATATCTCTGGTAGAGTAGATCATCCATGTGTCCCCACCATGTCAGATATACTGTATAGAGCAAAGGGTGGATCCACCCAAATTACCAAAAATGATTGGAGCTGATCAGTACTGAATAAATAGTCCCTATGAAAACTGCTGAGTGTTCTGAGGAATATAAAAGGGACATTGTTTTGATATTTTTATACTTTGTAATTTGGGTGAACTGACCCTTTAATGGTATTTTTTTTTTTACAATTTCTATATCTACTGGTCATAACAACTTTTTACAAGTTAAAGGGCATGCTTATAGTATGTTGGATCAAGTTAGTCATTGACTAATTAATATATGTGCTCAAGTGTTAGCAGTCAATTATCTATTAGAAAGACATAGGTGATTGTTGTGTTTTCATTATGTAACAGGTTGCTTAATTGAGCCCATCTCTCAAAAACTTTCATACTCCTTTAACGCTGCAGATCCAATTCATGGACTAACCTAATCTGGTATTCAGTGCCAAACTGCTGCTGCTGCCGATGCTGCCACTGGCTAAGTGACCCCATTCTGAGGTGCCAGTGGAAGGAGTTATACCCTAGTACAAAAAGTTTCAGTTAGAGGCCAGGACAGGTGGTGGGAAGCTTGAAAAGTAGGTGCAAAGTGTCAAAGACTGTTTTGAATGATGGATGAGGGTGGAAGAAATACCTGACAAGGTGATAGTGGGAGTAAACACTTGAGAGTATGTCAAACTTGAAAAGCCAGAAGAAAAGACGACAGTGGGGGATTTTCTTGAACAATGATGCCAGGTTGTATTTTACAGGAGGGGTCAGCAAACACACGCCCCGTGAAACAGATGATATAAGAGTAGATAAGCATGGAGGAGCAGAGGGGGACCAGCTGCACTGTCAGGTTACATTGTGGATTGATACCACGTAGCCAATTCTCCCAAGGAGCGGAAGCCATGATGACTCCAATTTCAAACAGCAAGATTACACTTCTCTGAGGGAGGAGCGGCAGATTTCTAAAAGGAAGCCAAACACACCGCTTCTCAAGGAGTCTTTCTTGGGGTTTAAGGGGCTCAAATGTGGAGCAGTTTCAACAGAGGCAGGGACACATGAAGCTGTCAATGGAAATATTTCATTTTGATACTCAGCTTTAAATTTTGTGCTAAAAAAGAGAACAGTTTTGACTTTTTTGCTGTCTGATCACTAATATTTTTATTTACCTTTATTTATTCTTTTTCCCCCTCATAGTCTTATGTTTTTTTTCCTTTCGTTTTTTTTCCTTTCCTGTCTTTTTTTTATTGTGACTATGCTACCTGAAAAATATGTTTATAGGAAAAAAAGACATACTCTTAATCATGGTCATGTTCACAATAACATATCGTGTTGTTTAATTTGCATTGCTATGGACATAACAAATAGAGGAAAAGTGAATTCATTTTCATATAAGGTATCCTTTAAATCTCAGGATAATGAGGGTTATCATTAGTATGAAAAACAATTCATTCATCAACTTGCAGACTTTTGTGGAATGTCATCAAAATGCCACATTACAATAAATTCAGAATAATAATTGCAATCAATTTTATTTATGTAGATCTTTTCTGAACAAAGTTCTAAAGGAAAATAGAAAAAGCAGGTGGCAGAATCAAACAACAAAAACATGGAACAACCGGCTAAAGGTGGGTTTCAAGAAGTGGTTTGAAAAGATGCTGCTGATTTCATGAGTCTGAGATATTCAGGAAGCAAGTTCCAAAGCTGATGGGCCTGGACCCTAAAGGCCCCATCACTCCTGGTAGGATGAAGTGTAGTTGGAACAAGCAGGAGAAAACTGCCTGCCTGAGGATCACAGGAGATCACCTTATCTGAAAATGAACTAGGAACCTGACCATGCAAGACCTTAAATGTTATCAGTGAGATCTGAAAATCAATTTTAAAACTCGCAAGGCAAGGCAGCTTTATTGATATAGCACATTTCAAACACAGAGGCAAGTCATAGTGCTTACACAGGCAAAGAAAAGCATTAGAATGATATTCAAAACAATAACAATAAAATCAATTAAGATGGAATAAAATGAAATTCTAAAATGAGATAAAATGAAATAAAATACAGTTACAGTGCAGTAATAAGTTGTAAGTTGCCAACGCAACAAAGGAAATAAAAGTGCATTAGAGAAACCAATCAAGCAAAGTGATTTCTTTAATTTCCAACAAACAACCAAACAAAGAGTCCTCATGGATGTGGGTGCTCTGTATTTGGTAAGCCTGGTGTGAGAAGAACAGAAGACCTCTGGCCTTACACTCTGACAAAGTATACAAATCCTTACAGAGGACATGAACTGAAAGAAGGATGAACAGAGGCAGGAGAAGTGATCATGACAGCAGAGACAGAGTGACTACCAGTACAGAGTGTGAAAAGTGAAGCGAGCGTGCGGCGAGGGCCACAGGGCAACAAGGGAGACTGACATTTTCAGGCACTTTAATAAGTGTATTAAGATTGGCAGCTCTACTTGCCGTTCACCAGCCTGATTACCATAAAGCTATTTATTAGGCTGATTTCCCAGGCTGAGAGCAACAGAGACCAGGGAAAGGAGCGGAGGGGGTCGACGCCATGGGGGAAGGCTGGCAGAAGGTTAAGGGCAAGTCGCCATGGAAACAGACTGGGGAGCGGGGAGTGATTTGGAATAGTGGACATCCATTTACATTTGGAGGAGAGATACAGAGCACGAGGTTAGAGGTCAGAGATGACTATCAAGCCCGCTGTGCAGCGAGTTCATGGTGGCATCTATAGGTTTATGAAAGTTAATTATGCTGTGACTCTTACAGGTGGGTAGCAGAGCTCACTAAACGCCCAGTTCACTATTTGCACACACATTTCACATGCAATTAGGCTCATAACAGCAACTTAACATGCAATACAATTGCAACTCTAATCTATGTACACCCCCTCACATGCATGAACACTTCCTGCAGGTCTTCATTAGCACTAATCAGGGTCTTGCTGCTGCCCACAGCGGGGGCCACTGACACCTCTTTGAGTGCTGGCTTGTCCATGCTGCTCTAATACTGCTGCTCACATAATGCCGAGGCAAGAAAGAGCACAATGGCGAGGGTGTACGTGTGACAGGCTCCAATCATTCCTTGCAGTGCAGCCATTATAATCCACCAAATTGCTGCTTACAGTAACATGAAGTATAAATGTAAATGCTACACTGTGTAATCTTTGTGTACTCTTTATTTCTTTAGTTTCTGCTAGATAAATTCCCCTCAGGGCAGCGAACATGTGGTTCATTCATTTATGAAGCAGCTTGTAGGAACAGTGTTTCAGATAGATAGTTAAATTTTTATCTTAGTCCATTAAATCAGCTCATAGCGTACAAGGTCAGGTGGGCATGTGGCTCATGAACACATGATCATCATATCCTACTATATATGCAAACCACAGGCCATTACATCCTCTCATTAGAGCAATTTTACACTCATTTTCTCTCATATATCCTCGATGCACAGGTCTAACCACAATCCCTGCAAATACAGGGCTACTGTTGCACAGTAAATGTGCACGTGCATGGTAATTGTCTGCCATTGCTTTGATACCAGCTTAAAAGTTGAACTATAGCCAGCTGCTTAACAACACACATGCATATCAGTCTGTTTTTGGGTGAAAGTTAAAATGGATGTTGTGAATGGTGCTCAACAGTTGCCACTAAGTTATCATGGCCAGTATTTCTATCCCTATTGGTCCAGGGAGAGCTGACAAGGCTCATATTTGGTGTGCAGGTTGCCTATAGGTGTAGCAGTTTCATCAGAACAGATACCAAAGTTTGCATGATATAAATACCTCTACTGTATGAATAAAGAACCTAGCATGAATATAAGCATAGAAACGGGCAGGAAACTATAATATAGTATGTAATGTATGGAGGCAGGAATTACTTCATTCAGTTGATAACACATGACCTTCAGTACCACTTTCTAATAAGACAGCCTATTTAAATGGTTTATAAAATGTAACTAATGGCGTTATTGATGTTTAATATATAATTTCCTAATGCTTTATAAATTAGTTTTAAACCATTAATAACAAGTTCTGGGTTGCCAGGTGAGAAATCTCTTTGACTGGTTCTGTAGTTCTGAAGGGAGCGCTCCACAGCCCAAAGATGATGTCATCAGGGTCATTTCCTAAGCCCAAGCTGATGTTATCTCAGTTTTTGGTCATTTGAAACAGAAGGCTGCATTACAAACTGTAGAGTTTGAAAAACAAGGGAGGGTTTTAATGAAAGGTGCTATCAAGCTGCATTATGGAAAGTGCACAATACAGTGTTTTTGGAGTTTGACCCATGCTAAGCAAAGGCAAATTTATTATATAGCACGTTTCATACAGGGGACAACTTCAAGGTGCTTTTACAAACTTTAAAAGGAAAGAAAGAAAGTGTGAACAAGTACACAAACACAACGTGAGAAGTCAAGTTAAATTTATTTATGAAGCACATTTAAAAACAACCCTCGTTGACCAAAGTGCTATATAAAGAAACAAATAACATGGTGTTAAGTCTGCTTTTGCAGGAGGTCAGAGTTGGGGCACACCTTAGATCCTCTGGTAATAATAATATTTATATTAAATATATTATCATTATTAGCAGTGGTAGTAGTAGTAGAAATAGAGTTATTTTGGTATACATATTTTTAAATTCAAATCTTAAGCAAAAGCATAGTGTCAAGGTTCAAGGTACATTTGTTTGTCATTCTACAACACAGGGCTGCACAATGAAATGAACACACAGAACATATATACAAATGTTGGCTCCTAATACATTTTAAAAAGCATGATTACAATTTCACAAAGATCCTCCTCAGGCTTTGGATCTGTCTGTCATTTTCTCTCCTATAATTAACTCTAATGAGTAATCTGTCCTCTACAAGTTTAATTCAAATATTGTATATAACATGTTGTTTTGATCACAAAAAAAAAAATGTTAGTAAAGTAAAGAATGTATGAACACAGATATTGTTTGAACTTCTCAAGTCTAAACACCAGGCTGAAGACCTTGGACACACACACACACACACACACACACACACACACACACACACACACACACACAGACAGACACATCCAGAGAGAGTTAACAGGCAGGTTACTCTGTTTACATCCCTCTTCCCCACCGGTCCTGTTAGGCTCATGAGTTATTTATACTAATCCATGGCACTGGATCTTTCTGTTAGGCTGAAGCAGCTGGCCTCCTGGTATGTGTGTGTGTGTGTCTGTAATTGTTGTTAATTATTTTGACTGGTCCAGACCATAGACTGTATTCAGTGGTCCAGACATTCTTTATCATTCATGACATTCACTTACTAATTTCAACAACATCTAACTCTTCTTCCTTGAGGTTGAATTCACTTATATCATTTGCACTTATGTTGCACTGGACAAAAGTGTCTAAAAGTGTAAATGAAAGCAATATAACAGAACACCACATGCACCCATATAGCCCTTTAAAAACAGAATCAATTGATCAGATATGTGAGTTGAAATACATGGTATTCTGTTACCACATATCCAGGATGTATGAGGTTTACCATACTATAAATCAATATGAATGACTAAAAACAGTGAGTTACTCACATGTTGGTGTGAGATCATACTTTTAAAATGAATGGTTGCAAGGAAAGACTGTATGTTACTTTAACAAAGACAAATGAATGACCCAAATACATATACAGTAGACTCGTGACTTCATTCCAAACAGTTCCACAGCCTAAAATATGCATGTATGCAACTGTTATGTCTGACATTTTGGACAGCTCAGAGCATATCTTATTATAAACACTGTCTATGATCATATGTTCGAATAGAACAGGTGAGAGCAGCAGAATGAGACAAGCAGCTGGGTGAGGCTGACCTCACCATTTTGGGGATGTGTTTCCTGAAGTCCTGACAGGGGTGATATCACCGCCTGATATCACATCATCTGACCTTGTACCGCAGCTGTGTTCACCTTGACACAAAGGAATGAGCTGCTTTGTAAAGACTCTAGGTGGGAAAGAGGAGAAGAGGTGAGTCAGTGCAGTGTGACGTCACCTCTAATTAACACCAACACAACTGACGCCTGGCCTCTCGCTTCGTTTTGTTGAAGAACAAAGACGAGACACCTTTCCCAGCATCCTCTTCCAAATTGAAATATTTACTGAGTTTAAAAATTCAGGGATGCCTGCTTTGACTCAATTTCGGGCGTGAAAGTAAAGCTTTTTTGGAGCAGCATCAGTTATTTGCTGGTGTTTGCTGTACTGCACACTAAATAGTGCCATTTTGGGGTGGATTTATCTCAAATAAATCCCTGAAAACAGAGAACCTGTTGAACCTGCAGTTGGAACCTGATATAAACAGCATGCCTGCCACAGTGTAGGCTACAAGCCAGTCGAGAGCAGGGGATAAAACTATACTGTATTATGTACAAAGTAATGTTCATGTGTGATTGCCAAGGTGTTTGGAATTTAATGAATTCAAAAACAAACATGAAACAGAACTGCGAAATGGACAAAAAAGAAACACAAACGAACGCAGAGTCAATAATCTATGTTGTATTTTCTTTCTTACTTCACAACAAACTTTTATTTGAATGAATAAAATATGATTGATTGATTTATTAATTGTTCATTTTTTCATTCATTTGTTCAATCACTTAGAGAACGTAGAACGTAGAGAACGGTCAAAAATGTCAGAATTTTCCAGAGAGGCTCCAAAACTAAAACAGTTTCCGTTTTCTCCCCCCAAAGTTTCATTTAAGCAAGTGATAATATCTTTAAATTAATATGGCAGATCCCCATGTTACTGTCAGCGTCATTTCACTTGAACCAAGTTGTTTGGTTTCTCTGTTTGTAAAAATCTGGTATAGTGCTATATTAAACTTCTCAAATAACCAAAACTTGCTCCATAAGACCAGAAGAAAAGGAGAAAACGGTAAAGATTAGAAATATGTAGTGAAGAGAGGAGAGGAGTATGGAGTCACGTCGTCTCTCCGGAGCGCTTTCTCCAGGGGAAGCACAATTAGGATGCGTGCCACAGCATTTACCCCGCCAATTAGCAGCCTCCTCCCTACCTGGTGAGCGAGACGATCGACAAAAGGGAGGGTTGGGGAGGTGGCAGGGGACAGGGTGTGTCTCTCCACCCCTAATCCGTGCCCTTTCATACCCTCCTTTCTGTCTCTCCATCCTCACACTTTGCATTTGAAAGAGCTGTGCCAGTCAAAAAAAAAAAGAAGAAAAAAAAGCCCCTGCACCTGAAAGCAAATGTCAGGGGCAAAGGGCGTCTCTGACAGAGCTCCATCAAAGGCAGAGGCCGATTCTCATTTTGAGAGACAACACGTTTTTTGTTTTTTTTTTGCATCCCGCAGGCTGTCGAAAGTGGATCACTTGTATTTAATTTGGTGAATAGAACAGGACAACAATTATCAGCTTAGATAAGATAAAAGGTGTGGGGTAAGTAGTGAACAAGATAAAAAGTATTCTTGATGTTTGCAGTCACTCTACTCAGATGCTCTACTCAGTGCTTGAGCTGCTGCCATGAAGGAACCATCTTCGCCTCTGATATGCTGTCAGTCACTTCGCTTTAAATCAAATGTACACTGTTAAAATAAGAAGTCCTACCTAGTAAGTTTGACAACAATGGGATACATTTTCTGACAAATGGTATGTGCTTTACTCTGAATCCTCCTTAATGAGTATATCTGTCTAACAACATAAGACATGGCAAACAGGGCAAACAGGACGAATCATCTTTGACCTGTTAGGTGGCATACAGACTAGTCACATTAAACATTAGTCACATATTACTATCGTACGGAAGCCCTGAGAGGCAAGTGAGAAAAAAAAAGTCTGATGTTTTCTCTCCTGTGTTTATGACTTAAGAAGACTTAAGCATTTTTTTTCATCTGTGAAACAGGTGGAAAGAAAACATGAATGCTTTTAGTCCTATTTAGAACATGGGATAGTGGTGCACTTCAGCCTCTTGTGGCCAAAAAGAGTATTACAACAATGAACACGACCCTGAAAAAGTTTTTTTTTTTAAGTAAAACTTTTGTTTTCACAGATTTAAAAAAAGTAACTTAGAATCTTTTTTAAAATTCTTTTGACCTGGCAAAACTTTTTCCCCCATCTGTTTCACAGATTATTTTTTTTAAAGGAACTTAGAAAGAATATCCTGGCAAACACTTATTTTTTCATCTGTTCTTAAGTCATAAACACAGGAGAGAAAACAATTTAGGTCAGACTTAGAAAATGCATCACTAGAATTTGTTTCCTCACTTGCCTCTCAGGGCTTCTATTGCCTCACAGAAAGTCACATACTACGTTGGGATAACATAAATCAATATGTAGATCTGTGGTTCCCTCTAGTGGTCTGATGGGCAAAGCTCAGACTGATAAAATACATAATTTTCCCTGAAACCCTTTTTATAGATATATCACTATTTCTTAGCTCAAACTTATTCATCCCTGCCTTGAATGCATCTTAGTTATTTAGCCTTTCAGTAGTCGTTTCAATATTCTTCTCTTGAACACGTTCATTATGCCTGATGAAGAGCTTTCTAACAGCTGCTGCGCTCATTCATGAGTACAGAGTAAGCAGAAGGGGAAAGGTCCCTTGAGAATTCCCTTGGGGATATCACCCGGTCACTGTAATGCTCGTATTAAACACCAGATGTCAGCAACACACCGCAGCGTGCTGCTCAATCACCAACAGTAACGCTTCTACCATGTGGGACTAATCCAGTGGTTGTCAAACTGGGGGGCACGGATGACCAGGGAAAAAATATGGAGAGGGACTCAGTTGAATGAATATGATTTATGTATGGAAATAAAGAATTTGCTGATGCTGCTGTGCTGACCTGATTCATTTCTTTTATTTCAATCAAATTCAACTTGGCTCCTTTTTTATTTGTTGCTCCCCCAATATTGTTAATGATCGACAAGAATTCAATCAGTTTACCTGTGGTGGGGGGGCATGAACCTTTTTCGGCTTCTGGGGGACATGACAGAAAAAGTTTGAGAACCACTCGTCTCATCCATTCCTGCACTGGAACATTGATAAATAAAGGATCAGAAAATGAGTACAAAATGAGCAGATGTGTAAGTTGTAAAACCTTAATTTTATGCTTTTTAGGCTAATTATTATTAATCGTTGACACAGAAAAAAAACATTTATATACTGCACTTGACGTTTTGACAATCTAAAGGAAGTCAGGAAAATGCAGTATCTACAAACAATATGTCCTTCATCTTCAGCTTTCATGTTCTTTTCAACTAATTTAATAAATTAGTTTAATAAATGAATCTTTTTTTCTCCATTATGATTAGACTTAGCTATAGTTACCTTATTTATGTGGTATAATGAAATCAATGACCAAGATTTTGGAGTATCAAAATGGATTTTTCACTTAAAGGAAACAGGCACTCTGGCTAGCATTAACCAGCTAACTAACATGATTAAATTACACATTTCTGTGGCTGAATCATTTTTATATGGCGCAAAATATGTCAAAAAGTCAGATTCTGGTTTCAACTCAACTTTGACCAAATACATAGTTACTGCATTTTGACTTTGTAGGGCAGTATAGTGGAGTACTGCATTTGATTCAATTCAATTTTCTACCTCCAGAGATGACAGGTGACATTTTACCTTGTGCTGCAGCATACACTCACTGAATTCAGGGAGTGTGTACAACATTCAAACAGTTATTGAAAATCCATACATTTTTATTAAGTCATTTATGATAAATGAACTGGTTATGACAAGGGGTGTAAACTTACAAAAACTCATATTTTATGTCATTATAATACGGATTTATCAAAAGTTACATTTGTTTTAACCTTTACATATCAGAGGGGACGTTCAGCACCTAGTTTACTTTCACCTTTGGGTACATAGGTCTTGTAATTTCTCTTACTGACAAAATAAAAATCACCCATTGTTCAACTAGTACCCATAAATATCATTTATATGTGAGACTGTTTAGATTTGGGTGGAAAAGGAGTATAGATGTATGGGCTTTGTTGTAGCTAAGAAAGCATGAAAGAGTGTTGTGTTCATGTTTAACCACCAGAGGGGGACAGAGATCTTTGCTGGGGTCATTAGTCATCAAATCCCATAGAAGATACATAGTACACTACACACAGTCTCATGAAAAGTTCTAAAAGCTACTTGAGGTGTTGGCTGACATCTTTATATCTTGTGTTATTATCTGAGCCAATGTGTCTTTTAAAGGTTTTACAGCTTCACAGTGTGTATTGTCCTCTCACCTATTTCTGCACATCAGAAGGTAGTTTCCTCATTAATTTGCCTGTGATTTGGTGGGTTTTGTTTGGTGGCTGTGGCAGGTGAGTGGGCGTCACTGATCTGAAACAGCCTCCCTGTTGGCCCGTCCTGCCCTCAGACATACCTTCATCCATCACTCTGTCTGGCACGCTGACACGCCCCCTCTCCGTCTCTTATGGATGTGTGTGTTTGTGTGGGGGCGGGCCCGCTGTCCTTTCCTTGTGGAGATCTGAAAGTATAGGTGTATATGTGTGCCCCCTCAACACTAGGTCCATTTATGTTTTATGCAAAGTCTAAATTAAGTGAAGGACAAGACATAATAGCAGCAATTTGAAAGGAGAAACAAATTCCCCTTTAGACCTGACTGACCCCAGACTGCTTAGTCATTCTCACTGATTTATAAAGATGTTTATTCATTTGGAGAGTGTGGGTGCAATTAAAAAGTTAGTTTCAAAAAAATTGTTTAAAGTTTAGGCCAACAAAATAAAGGATGCCTTGACATTTTGAGTTCAAGTAAAACATGTATCCTCTACTTCTCTGGGCTGCTTGCAGGTATTCATCATTGAAACAAACAAAAACAAAAAAATCCAAGGTGTGTGCTTTTGTTATGAAACTCGATGTGCTGGTGGAGGGGTTTCAAAAACTGCCAATGTTTGGACTCGGAGGGATTCTCTAACTTCTCGTTCTAGAGTTGTTGCTGCATCCTAAAGCTGAACTACAACTCAAAACTTTAGAAAACACATTCACAATGACGGAAGGCAGATAAGCACACCATATGTTCATACGCTAACTGGGACACCACTGAAAACTCAAACGGATCACCTAGATTTACAGCAAGAAAATCTCCCCCAAACAATTCTATAGTCTATCAAATCAAATCAAAGGAGAAAATGAACAGCTGTGTGCTTTAATTGATCGCGCAGTCTCAGAAGAAGACGGGAGAGAAGTGGCAGCTTGTTGGCTTGTAAGAGCCCACATATGGTTTGTTTTGGTGATGTGGGGTGTGGAGATGAGATGTGCAGGTAATTTGCTATTAGGTGAGCAGCATCTGTCATCAATGAGCACCTTGGGGAGACGGCGTGCATTCCAGTGGCGCCTCCTTCCTCAACCTCACTTAAATCAATTAACTCCACAGAATCTCTCCTCTTCCCTTTTTCTCTTTCATTTTTCCTCCTGCTCTCTCCTTCACGTCTTTTACCTTTCTAAATATATCTTTGCCATGAGCGATTTCGCCTTCCCAACCCCCACCATCCATTGATTCTCCTCTGGCATTGATCTGAAATCCACTGTCTGTGTGTGTGATTGTGTGGGCTTGCGTATGAGAGTATATGCGCACCTCTCTGGTTTAGTGTGGGTGTGTGTATTGTGTGTGTGTGTGTGTGTTTCAGGTTGAGTAAATGGATTTTTTTTTTGCTTTTTTGGTCCATTCCCGTGTCCCTTTGGTTCTGCTCTCAGGCTCGGATGCTTGAATGTAAACCCTGAGAGAGTCTTTAGACTCTGACCGCTGACCGAGTATTTTAAATGTTAGCCTCCTAAAACAAAACAGCTCCTCGCTTAACACATGAAAAGAGCTGCTGCAGCCAAAACGCCTTTTATCTCACATTCAAATCCCACATCCTCCTGTTTTAATTATATTTGTTGTTTGAAGCACAGAGAGAATTTCTACCTTAGTCCGTTTACCAGGATATTAAATTATTCCACTTTTCTGTTCATATGGAGAACAAAAATGAATAAATGATTGCATATCTTTGGAGGAACAGGTTTAATTCATACATGTACCTCCATACTTTTCATTAACACTGTTATTGTTTCACTGTCACTGTTACCTGGAGACAGAGTATGGGAGAAAGGGAAGAATTTACCCCCTCACTGCTTGGCTAGTTGGCGATATCGAAAAAAGACGCCGAAGGCTGAAATTCATTTTCCCCCTTCACCACAATCCTCATCACAATCTTGTCTGAGAGGCGATCGATGCCCAGGCAATATAGTTCTGATATATGCTGCTGCCAATGGCGCGTGATTTATGTCTGCTGTACTGTGGACATGCTGCGTTCACTTGTACCTCTGCCAGATTTCCTCACAAGAATAGACTGATTAGAGAAATCAATCCGAAATTCAGATTGCGCTCCTTTTTGTAAGGCACTAGTGTAGAGTTAGGAGCTAGATTCAGGCTGGTGATGAGTTAGGGACGGGGTTCATATTTCATGAAAACACACTGTGCTATCCGTTCCTCTTTCTAATACTCGCCATGGTGTCGCACAGTCAGCATAGTTGGAAACATCAGGGCTCATTTTCCTCTCTTTTCACTTGCCAACATTCAGTCTTTCCAATTAACAACAACTTAGTCATAGTAACATGAGGCTGTTATTTGGCTTGGTCACAGTTCCATCGTAATCTGATGGTGTAAGAGGTGACGCATTGCTGCTTGGATTTCAGTTCTGTGACCTGGAAGCTGCAGGAAGTAACAGAAGACACTGTCAGGAAAATAATCTTCCAAAAACCTGCCACAAACCATGTATCTTTTATTGACGGTGTCTTTGTTAGCCGTGACAGCTGTTAAATTCAAGCTGGCCTTGACACTGTAAAGATTGTATTTAAAATGTCAAATAATCAATACAGCATGCATAAATCACAACACAGCACAGCATGCACTGAAAACTAAAGTGGAAACACACAAAATGAAACGTAAGTCTAAATGTCACCAGTATTCTCTTTTGAGTATAATATGCAGTGAGAGGGTTAAGTTTAAATACATGTAAATGGAATGGAAGGTCTGTGAAAGCACACACACATTGATGTGTGTCAAAACATGTGCTTATTTTTTTTTACCTGTTCTTTCTTCTTGTACATTAAACTTTTAAAATTGGACTAAATGGAAAGTCCACCATTGTGTGTAATTACCATCCAGTTCATTGATAAATATATATTATGAAGCACCTAAGGACTCACTAATGGCTGCCAGTTACATAAAGCATCTCAATCAGGGATTCATTCTGTGCAGCAGATATGAAAAAATACTGAATGAAATGATCGCCTGGAAGTTGCTCTTAACATTTAGTTAATGTGGTGGGGTGTGTCTTCGGGGTGGGGGTGACGGTACCTTTCGAGATATAGTATTTATCAACAAAGCTGTATGTACAGTAGTACTACAGTTTCTGATTTATCCTGTATTCACTCTTTATTTGCAGCAGATACGTTATTTGTTCCCTGCTAGAATTTGCCGTCAGAAACACAATGAACTGAAATCCTCCTGTTTGTCCTCACAATGTCATTACTTCCAGTTTGACTCCAAAATCTATACAGCACTCACTTAAACAATCTATTGTAAGCTAATTTACAAAGGCTGTAATTTGCAGAACGCAATTATCACATACAACCATCACCAGCAATTATGGAGTAGAGACGAGGGGAATCATCGTATGGTCTTCAATTTTACAATTGGATTGTCCTAATTGCAAATCTATATATCATTGCCTCTTCACACATAGCCTGTTTTCACTGTCATTTGATTAGTGTTTTCGCAATGATTGTGATAAATTGGAATTTCCTTTTGGATACTTCGGTCATTCCAATCTGGCTGTCACTGGATGAAACACAAGGCTGGAGTCGTTTGACAGACGCAAAACTGTAGAAAGTGTGACTGACACAGCTTTTGTGGGTTCAATCATCTCTCCTGTCTCCTGTCATCCTTTTATATACTGTCCATTCAAGAAGAATAAATCTCATTAATCAGAAGATATCACTCAGTTGTCTCCATTCTTGTCTGATGTCATCCAACCTGCATGCGTACAGATAGGTGACAAATTAAAGGAAAAGCCAACATGAAGTCTATTTGCGAGGTGTTGTTCCACCACGAGCCTCCATAACATCTGCAGTGCTACTCGTCATAGGGATGAACAGCATTCTTCACTCTGTACTAGCTGTCACTGTCACCTGGCATTATTGCAGTTACCTGATCTCTCCACTGCAGAGCAGGCGGATCATTCAGAAGCTGGGTTCACTCACCTGTTCCCTAAAATACTGCTCACTCTCTGGGTTTAGCTTGAGATGTGCAGCTAAAACATTAACAAAATAATATTCTTTCAGTGCTCATCTTGAGGCATACATAGCCTGCATTAATCAACATGACAGACAGCTGACTGGCCTTTATACCTTTTTGTAAATCTGCATATTGGCCTGCATGTTTTGGTGGTTTGGGTGCGGCGTCTTGTCTAATTTTCAGTGGGACTGTGGTTGCATTTTTCCACAAATGTTTTCCTGCAAAACGATTACGTTAGCTAACATTACTGGCAGACACATAACGCTACTGAATGAAGTGCAACTGGCCAAGCAGCTACATCAATCAAGAGATTTTGGGCAGCAGAAGATACAGTTTTACTTCATTACATCCGTTTTTCACATTATTATTTCTTTTTTTCTTTGTTGATTAGAACTGTAGCACATTTTGTCATAGTTACTTTTTATTAAGTTTTAGTCTCGTTTCCGTCATAAAATACTGTCAATAAATATTTTTCATTTTCAATTTTCAACGTAAACCCATCCGCATGACGTAGTGACGTAGTATAAAGAGTGACAAAGTCCATGTATGGAATGGAAGGGGATGGATGGATGGGTCAAATACAGGACTTTAACCCAGGAAACCGGGGTTCATGTCTTGTGTGAAACCAAAAGTCAAGGTTGACTTATTTAAAGTTTTTAAGTTACATAACTTGCATGGACTTGTGTTATGTTACGTCATGACTTTTGTCACGTAACATACTTATTTCAACCCAAACCATGATCTTTTCCTAACCTAACCAAGTACTTTTGGTGCCTAAACATAACCAAACTGTGACCACTTCACAACGTTAACCACGTGTTAAAAGGCAGAGGGGCGTGACATAGCAGGATCGGTATTTGACGACGTGGGATGAGAACGCGTTGACAGTACAGACACAAGCAGGGCCTGAACTTTGTAAAGGATTTCACAGCATGGAATGTCACTGTTTAACAGATGGTTCCACTGGACACTACATTCAAAATTCCATCCCCTCATCTCCAGTCTACAGTGTTTACACTGCTTGTGAGGAAAATAGTACTTCTAATGAACTGACCAGGTGTTCGGTGTAGGATGCAGGATACAGGAAGGAGAGCAGCCATGTGTCCTGGGTTCAGGCTTCCTCCTCCACATCTGTGCACCGTGCATCCTTCTTTAACATCCTCTTGTATCCTCCGTCACCGCTTCCTCCCCTCCAACACCAAGCAGGAAACACAAGTCCTCCTGTTCAGCCATTGTCTGCATCCATACTACTGCTACTTTAAGTCCTACTAATGCATTTCTTATCTAAATATGGTTTGAAGGATGCTTTTCACCATTAACCAACAGCCAAACGAGACACTTCCTGTTTGTTAGTCGGAGGACAACACTGGATAAATGACATCACCTTTTCTGACCACTCCTATTCAGCCTGGAACATACTGCACCCCCCATCATTTTCTATAAAAAAAGGAAGAAAAAAGAATAAAATGAGCCTTTTGAAAGGTATTAAATTCCATAATAGATCGTCTTCCCACCACAGAGGTGGTATGTAGGGGGATGCACAAATAAATCAATACAACAAAGTGGGCTGTGTAGGGAAGAGAGACAGCGGGCTGAAATATTAACCAAGCGCCACAGGAACACAAGCCAAAGCCTATGAAATAGAGAATCCATTATGGGCAAGTCTGAGGTTGTCTGTGGAATTGGATTCAGGAACAGGAGGGAGGGGGCGTAATGCCCGTTCACCAGTTTTATTGAGAACTCATTGCACTGCAAAATTGAGAAGCCGCTATCGATCAGCAACTGTACAGAGAGGAGAGCGCAGACTTCGAAACAGGCTGCATTTGTTAAAGTTATTTTTCTCTGTTCCTCTCAGGCGCTGGATGGAAGACACACTTCCTCACACACTTTTTTGGTCATGTGGGCTTCATTTATAATATCTTCTAACCATGCCATGAACTTTTTTGCATCTGCTGTTGCTCACTTTCCATCTCTTCCTTCCACACTCTTTCTCATTCTCCCCCTTTCTTCTTCAGCCACATTCCCACCCATCTTTTACTCATGCTTCTCCGGGTGTCCACAAGTTGCATCAAGCTATGAAACACATTTTAAAGATTTTTCAGAGCCAATTAGAATGGAATCTGAGACCTAAATCTCTGTGACAGGGCCACGGACCTTGTAAAAAGAATTTGAGAGTACATTACATCATTTAGAGGAGCTTTGTGCATTTCTTCCACCACTGTAGACAGTTTCCAGTGCTTTTTATCTTGTTTGGAAATATTCTGGGTGTATCTGTTTTTCATAACATTTTTGGGGAAATTAACAAAAAACGTCTAAGTATGATTTACTCCCCGTTACATACTGTAAGAGTGCTCTAATTCAAAGCCATAATTGTCAGACATCTGGTTTTATCTTCCATTTATTTGAACTGCTAATGAGAAAGTATGTTGCTTTGGTTTGTCTGTTGGCTAAAATGGGCTGTGACTGAAATATGCTTAATCCTACTGTAACTGAAGGGTTTCATTATGGAGGAAAATACAGAGATCAGCAGCTCGTTGCACCAGCTATACAGAAGTTCTCTCTTAAGTTAGGGTGCAAAGTCCACACTAAACCATATGTTGAAACTAGTTAGTTTGATACTAAAACTGTGTTGATGTTTGGTTGCACCATGGAGACGTAAGGTTCAGCTTAGCTACTCTGGGGTAAAGTCCACACAACCAAAATACTGTCACAGAAAGTGACGTTTTCACTTCCTGTGGCCAATAACATTACATGTTGCTACGCAATAGCAAAAAGGCTAACAGCTAAAAATAGCTAATGTTAATCACCAAACAACAAAAAGATAAGTAAACTAGGACATAGCATTTTGACTAGGTGATAAATACAACCTTAATCTACAGCTAGTGCTAAATAACAACAGCGACTGAGTGGTGAAACCGTCAACTACAACACAGGGTAATATAACGGTACCCTGCTACTGGGCAGATGAAACTGTAACGTTATAACAAACACGTAATGATAGCCTACACTGGCAAACTGTGAAATTAGGAAGTTATCTAACCCTGTATATTTTGCTTGCTGGTATAATTCACTCTTCCTCTTCCTCCAAGTTACCCCACCTTTCACAACGATGCACGATGCCATCTGCTATTTTACGGAGGACTTACTCCTACGGGGGACTAGGTGCAAGATTTAAGTTGTAACTTATGCCTACGTTGGAACTATTTCAGCTGGTGCAACCCTTAAAACGTTAGTAGCGCGTAAACTAACTCTAAGTTAGAAATTACGTTTAAACTAGGCTACGTTTGAACTTACACATAGCTGGTGCAACCCAGTGCAGAGAAGTAGAAGTGAAAGTCAGACACCCCTTCCTGTTTACTTCCAAGTCTTAGGTGTTCCTGGATGCTACATTAATAACGCAATGACTGTAACTTGTTGAAAATCCAAATGGAAAGAATGAGCAACACTCACATCACACTGCAGCTGTACTTCAAAGCATCATTTTCAGTTTCAAGGCAGGTTCAATAAGTGCAGGCACCTTCTGTGTCTGACAGGATCTTGGTGCATGTCACCAGGTATTTCAGCTCCTATCCCTCCTCCACACCCAGATATACTATCTTCTCTCCTCTTTCTGTCCCTACCTACCCAGCCCCTGCCTTTGTAATGACTTTGGAAATCCCCAGCCACAGGTATCGGTGCAGCAGTTCTTCTGAGAGCACCTGAATGCTGGAGGTGGTCTTGTAAAGTTTGATTGCACGGAGAGATGGAAGGAGAAGCAGAGCGAGCCAGAGATGAGATGGGATGGCAGTGGCCCCATTCACAGGAGGGTGATTGTAGGGTGGCGTTATTGCTGAGGTCAGGGAGAATGCTCATCCCCTGGATTTACACCCATATGTTGCTCGCACTACAGTAGGATTTGTGACTCCTTCTGTGTCTGCAAGCCTACACATGGACATGGATAAATAGATCCCCACGTTGTTACAACTCTTCCTAACATACTTCTTTTAATATGTCGACATCCATATCTTACCTCATCCATCATCACCCATTACTTTTTCTTGTCTCTATCACAAATAAAGTCAATGATATACACACATACATTTTGCTTCTTTTATATATCAACATACAATATAAACAAAAATCATACATTTAATAAGTGTGCTTATTTGAGTGTAAAATCACAGTCTATCACTTTACAAAAAAAGAAAGGAAAGAAGACAATTACCAAAAAAAGAGATAACAACAATGTAAAACTAAAAAAAATTAAATCTGTTCAAACAACAAATAAGTGTTTTATTGCCTACTTACAGAAATGGCTGTACATGAGAAACAAAAACCAGAACAAGGTGGTAGGTCTTATACAATTCAATGGTAGGAGTTGAAAATAAGTCGATTTTCAGTCTTGATGTAAACATATCAGTGTTGAGTTGAGGTAAAGTATTCCACAGCAGTGGATCACAGTAAGAAAATACTTTGCCACCAACAGTGAGGAGGAGTGAGTGAGGAGGTGCCAATTCAAGATGCTATCTGTAGGTAATGTTTGTAGTTCTGGTTCTTTTAATGCTACAGAATGGAAGACCTGAGAAGAGCACGTTACAATAGTCTAGATGAGACAAATGCATGAATGAGAACTTCTGCATGTGGATGAGTGAATATTTTTCTTGGCCCTATGATCATGATTCATTTCGTCTTTGGTGGAAGAAGTTCTCTGACAGCTGAGATCTAACTGTCGTTAAAAAGGGATTGAGTTTGTGAGCGTAGTCTGTATCTGAATATTAAATCGGTTTCACTTGTATTTCTACCTTTTGTTAGAAATATAGAAATAAAGTAAATGTTAATACCTTGAAGCAAACTGAAAGATGATAACTGTTGTTTAGTTCACATGGATTATTATGTAGTGCACTCATACTTCAGGCAAACCGGTGCCAGGAATAGGATTATATGCAAGCAGTGACGAGCGAGATCAAGCAAAACAGATTTTCAGTTGACAGTTAAATATCTATATACATAATTTGACTTGGCAGTCTAAGATAATAAGAGAAAGCTCAAAATAAAATAATAATAATAATAAAATCCAAATAAATGATGAAACACTGTTGTATCAGGGCTGCACTCCAAGATGAAAGTTTCAGAGATGTCAGACTCAGATGTTTGCAGCCCTTACTGATGGTGAAAATTAGCCTGCATGAGTCATATTTGTTGGAGAATGCAGAGTGTTAATATTTAACACAGAATCAGCCATAGTTGTGTCAACTATCTCATTTGAGCAGCTGATGTCATTAAAAAAGGCTTGTTTGGCAAAAATCATTAGAGATTATGAAATATAATAGTGAAGTCAAAAGTTGCCAAAAGCTAATATACGTCACACACTACTGCAGATGTAAGGTGTCAGTCAGATAAAGAATGAACATTTAAAGTCACATTTAGCCTCCAGCTACAGTTTGACGGAAACTTAATAGCCATTCAGAACGTTAGCCAAGCAGTATGTATAATTTCTTCTTTATCTTTGAATCCTACTTATTTGAAATGGTCATTTTAGTTCTTGGTTTGGATCACCTGCTGTCTGCTTTGCCAGCTTTTATATTTGCTGCAGTGGAGCTGAGCAAGAGATCACAGGGATACAGGTCCCAGCACTGGGTCCACCTGCTTACAGCAAGCTGTGTCTATGTGTGTGTGTGTGTGCATACAGCCAGTGGGCAATTTGATTCAGATTCAGTGGAAGTGATAGTCAGGCAAATTGTTGTTTTCCCTCGTGTTTTTCCTAAGCTGTGGTTCCATTATTAACAAGGGTGAGGTATTAAATAATGTGTGCCAACAATAGCACACCCCCCTAATCACCTACTGCCTACAGTGTGTGCTGGTCTCTCAGCCTGGCTTCTCAGCTTCACTGGAAGGGAAGGACTGCGTGCTCAGAATACAGCCGAGTGGATCGCTGCTGACACTCAGAAAGTACAGCTGAGCGCTCAAGCAAGAGACAAGAAGACAAGTGAATCTTTAAAGAAATACTTTCAAGGAAAATCAACATTACAGATAGATAAAGACACATATTTACTTTGTTTTCCTTACAATACCATATCTGCTCGTAGTAACTAAAGCATTATTAATGTTTTTCATGGTTCTGTTTAGGCACTCACAGCACTTGGATAAGGTTGCGGAGAGAAACTGACTTGAAGTGACTTGAAGCACAAGACACATTGTGTTTAATTTATTACCAAAACCACAATCTTTCCCCTTACCTTAAAGCGGCTATACTCATTATTGTTATAACAGTGTATCAAATGGATATTTGAAAAGAATGTTTAACGTGAAAGGGTTCACTCGTAGTGATGAGCCTACAGAGAATTATCACCTGAATCTGCTGCTCACCTTGGCTTTATGCAGCTTTATAGTGAGTTTCAGCTCATTGTTTACAACTTTACTGTTTTGGTTCACTCTCACTGCTCTCATAGCTATTTTTAGGGAAAAAGCTCTAAAAACCCACTGTACACTACCTGCTCAGCACCAAACAGCAGACAGACCATAGACTGTATATAAAGATGGACGACGCGTCTCCACTTCCTCTCCCCGGACCCAAACCACTCGCGAGCACACCACAAGTTGTCAATCATGGCGTGACACCCCCTTTTTATAGCATGAAATAACTAATTAAAACCAAACTTATCAGACAAATGAACACTTGAACACATCAGCGTGGTAAGAACTACTTAAAATGACAGAAACCATCTTTGGAAAAAATATATTTGACGTGTACATGTCCCATTTGCTAACATGGAGGGGGCGGGGTTTATGGTGATCCAGGGGTTTTGGCTTCACTTTTGGGGAGCTGTCATGTCGTCCGTCTTTATATACAGTCTATGAGACAGACAAAGTTAGAGACTAGCTGGTGAACATAGTGGAGCATTTAGCCGCTAAAGAGCCAGATATTTCCCTCAGGAGTTGGTGGAGACCAAAAACAGCTAAAAGAGAGTGAATGCTGGGCTTACATTCATCAGGTGGACACAAACATGACTCCAAATGAATGATAACGTTACTCTGTAACTGCTCTGTTTGCTAACAGGTTTACCACGTCAACTTAAAAGGTGATGATACGCCAATGTTGTGTCCACAGCTCGTTTCTGCTGCCCCCAAGTGACTTGAAGCACGAGACAGGACGTGTTTACATTTTTAACATTTAACTGAAACCACAGTCTTTCCACAAACTTCAACCAAAGTGCTGTTGTTGCCTAAACCTAATGACATGCGGGAATACAAACCTTCTACGGTGTCACTGTCCTGCACTTTCTACAGCCACCATCCACCCCGACCACCTCCCCCATAACCTTTGTGCAGTACAAAACGAAGCGCTTTCTTCATTTGAAAAAAACATTGCTCCTGAACATAACCTTTCCTGGAGACAGTGTTGTAAATGATCATAGGTAAAATACTTCATCATTTGTTATATAGCCTAATATTGTATAAAGTTGAGCAAACACATGTTCAAATCCCAAATCACACAGTAACAGATGATACAAATTTCCATTCTGCCCCTGTAGAGCTTTTGAATTTATGCACTCGCGCTTTATTAAGAGCGACGTGGCACACGCTGCATCTGAATGACAATGCACAGGCCATGTGTTGGTCCATCTGGCCTGGAACCACAGCCATAGAGCACCATGCTTTGACTTCTTTAAATGAAATGATAGGCCTCATCTGACAAGGCAAGACGTGCCCTATATACAACATGGGCCAGTGCAAACAGGGGTCGCCCTCCATCACCCCTCCCCACTCTGAACTCTTTTTTTTTCAGACATCTCTTTTCTTCATTGCTGTCTGGGTCTCAGCTATAGCTGTGCAGGGGTCACTTCACTTTCATTTCCATTCATGTCAGGAAATGAATTGTAATTCCATCGGGCCACACTGCCTACATATCCATCTTTATGTCAATTTATGTAGTACAGCGTTTGCATTTTTCACAAATTAGGTGAAAAATCAGCCAATGGGGTGAGATCATTTCAGTTGTGTGTAATGCAAATCAATGTCTTCCACAAATCAAGGAATGCTTCCTGGAGAGTTTGGAGACAAGTGGAATTAACTCACACATTTTAGCTCAACATGCTTTAGGTAAAACTACATTTTATGAATATGAGAGTGAATAAGTTTCTAAAATTGACTTTTCTTTTTTCAACGTACTGTAGACGGTTTTGGTGGAGGACATTAAGAAGGGGATTTTGTGTAACTTAATGTAATTTCTGAGCCTTAATGAGAGATTTCCTCAATAAATAAATCTTACCCCAACACAGAATTTGAGAGGACTTTTAAATGCACTGTTTTGTGGTCCATGTTCTAGGTGGTCTCACTGGTTTGTGGCCATGTTAAAAACCCAGCAACAGTGTATTTGAGCAAAGGGAGGGGTTGGAGATATAGTGAGATTAGATAAGATGTTAATAGAGCCACAGAGTGGGCTGTGTCTCACTGTAGTTTAGACAGACTCTATTAGCATGACGTCCAATTACAAAGTTATCGGATAATAAACTGCATGAACCAAGCCCCTTACTGCAAAGGCTTATTGTCGACATGGTTACCCTATCACAAACTGAGGTCAAAGTTTTGTATGAGAGTGTTTCATGATTTGTCTTTTAACTGAAAATGCTGCTAATTAGTACTCAGTAATACGTTGCATGTCACCCACTACAGAATATAGGACATCAACATGTTTTTATGTCAGTGCCAAGACCTTGTTTGAGTGCAAACGTACCTTTGCCAATGTCTATGTTTCTACCAGAGGTATAGACTTGAGTTCTACGACTTCAGTTTGAGTCAATCTCATGTCTCAAATCTGAGGTCTTTAGACTCAAACTGACAAAATCAAAAAAGACTTGCAACTCGACTTTAACACTTGTGACTGGACTGTACTATTAAAAATAGTACTTCTGTTTGGTGCTCATGAGCAAGCAGCAAACAGAAGCAGGGTATTTAACCATATTCACTAATATTTCACTAAACACTGTAACATACCAATGAGACATACTGAGAATATGAATGGAACGCGGAAAAGTACAGAAAGAAGTGTCTATGGATGCTTTGGTAGTTGTTTCCACCGTGAAATGGAATCCATTTTAGCTGATATAAATTGGAGGAGAGAAGCATACCAACTGTTGCTAGCCACCTGTGAGCCTGCAAACTTGAGTAGGCTCCCGTGATCTTTGCATCCAACATACACTCAAAATGTTTTCATGCGCAATCATGAAATACATGTAACTGGCCGTTTGTTTGTCATTGATGGTGAGCCAACTGCCTTAAAGATTTAGCATTGCACTCTTATAACATTGTGACATTGTGTGCAGCTTCCTTCGGAGCCACAAAAGGCTTTATACAACTTTTTTTTCACATATGGAGTAGTACTCCCCAACACCTGGAAACACTTTGATGTTTAAAATCAGTGGAGTTCCCCTTTAAGTTACGGCTTGACACTTGTGACTTCTAAACAATGACTTCATCCCAACTCCGGTTTCTACCTATTTGAATTAACTGAGAGTTCAGCTGAAATATTATAATTATTGTTATTATTATCAGATATGGAAATGTTGCCTGCATGAAGTATGGGCACAGATAAGCTTTTACATACCAATATCAAATGACATTTAAATCAGTGAATGGGAAATATAATTGCTTGATACTGACTCAGATCACCTTTTTTCAGCAGCTTGATTCTCCTGCATTCTAGCACTCAACTTCCTGTATCAGGACTGATGGATTATCCAGGAGCTGATCACAATCATCCACTTACAATCAAAGTCTCTCTTATTCTCCCTTTCATTCTCCCCCCATCCTGTCACCCGTTCTGTCTCCCTCCCTTCCACTGGGCATGCTTTATATCAGTGTGAAAATGAAATAAATGACTGCGACTCGTTTGCCGTGCCACTATCTTCTCTTGTCATTGCTATTAGCAAACCAGGTGCCAGGTGGTCTCAAAGCACAAGAGTCAGGATGCTGCGTAGACAAGACGGCTACATGTGGACAAACAAACCATCCCAATGTATGTGTTTAGAGGAGGGCAGCAGCAGTGAGATTTAATCTAATGGAGATTAGATCATTACAGTACAGTGACAGACATATGTGATCCTGTCTGGGGTTTTATATTCCACTGTCTCTATTAAATAATCTAGTGTTTCATGATTGACTTGTTGTCTCTGAAGGCTCTGCCATCGTGGAGCGAGCCAGCTGAGCCAGGATCGATTCTCATGTTAATACATTACTTCTGATGGGCAGGGAAGACTGGCTATAGGCTCGACTGTAGGGTGTGCAGTGCTATGTGACCGGTGGAGCTGACGACAGTCTCTTTGGGGTTGGAGTACTGAAAATGCTAATGATAGGTTGGAGAAAGATCTTGGAAAATGTCTGCGAGAAGACAGAAGTTAGAACAGAACACAAACAGCAGAAGATGAATCTCTTTCTATGTTACAGTGAGTGACAGGTTGAATGTTTTTCTCTGTCAGCTTTCCAATAGATTAAACTCATAATGAAGAAAGAAATAATACAAACTGATAGAATGTCAATAGAATTGGCAGGAAGCATCGGCTTTGGAAAAAGTAACAAATGATGCAGCAATTTGTGAAATAGTGAAAAGAAGCCTGGTTGGGAGAGGCCAACTTTAAAATATCACACTGAACAAATTCACTGTTTAGGTCTTCATTTTAACAGCACAATCATTTCACAAATTCACAATATTTTTTGTCATTCTTTTGTGTGAATCAAAGCAGTTCGAGGTCCCATTCTGTTATTTCTGTTCTGCTTGGAGAGAAACGGGGGAATGGCTGTTGCCTGGCTATCACAAGTTGCTTATCAGAGCCACATTGAATTGAAATGAACCACGGTGCCACAACCATAAATACAGACACAGGACTCCCTGCAGGCTTTGATTGTGGCTTGTTTGAAGGAGCCTGAAGGGTTAATGCACATCGTGGCCAAAGAGAGGTGAGGGAAAGGTCATTCGTTTTTGGTGGCAGCTCATCAGCTGGCCCCTGCAGGAATACACAAACACACAAACATGAAGTACACAAACAGCAGACAGAACCAGAATAAATGTGTTCAAACACTGACCCCTTATTATTGACTGTTGAGATTTGTTAGGACGGACAGTATCCATCAGATGCGGGCGAGCTTTGTGTTTTTCCATGTTCTGAGGCTGAATGGTCCTATATTTATAGTTAATTTTTCACCTTTCTCAAAATGTTCATGAATAGCCAACATTTGGATGTCAATGTAAAAATAATAATTACATCTAGAATACTTAAATCGGCAGCAGAGAGACAAACAGCTTCCATGAACATCACTGACTACGTTTACGTGCACAAAATATTGCGGTTTTTGCCCTTATTCCAAAAAAGACAATATTCCTATTAAGCTGTTTACATGGCTAATGAAAATGAATATTCCACTAATATTCCCGTTTACATGCAGCCGTGCATACTCTGGCTGTGTTTGATGCCCAAACATGTCATTTATCACGTCAAAATATTAATTCAGCCACCTTTTTGAAAAGGCTGCATTGCGATATTTGCACAGATCCAGTCTTTCAAGTCTTTCATAATGTGTAAAAGTAGGTGTGTTTCTCCTTCCCACCAGAAATGTGGGCTTTTCTTTGGTGAATGCATCTATAGCCCAGCCTTTTCAAACTGTTGGCTAGTTGGTTTGTTTACAACGCACAGAGCTGACCGTAAACAAGCAAGCTGCGCTAAAAACCCCAACTGAGACACATATTCCCAAAGCGCTGTATACATGTCCAAAGAATGCTCCTAAAACCTGAATAATATCGGCATATCCCACATTTCTTAATCGGAAAATGCTACATTCGGAATAAGGCCTAACTCGGAATATATGAATGGAATATGCTGTTTACATGACCTGTATTAAATACAGAATATTGTCATATTCGGAATAACAGTGGAAAATTAGCGTACATGTAAATGTAGTCACTGTAGAGAGATGGATGTAAAGTAATGAAGGGAGAAAACAAGCCATTTGTCTGTTCTTACTAATTCACACATTGTTGACAAATGCACTACGCAATAATGCAAATGTATAAAGAAAAATAATACTTCCAGATGAAGTGCTTCCCATAAAGCAAAATTATACTGTATATCATCAGAAAAGCCTTCATTTGTGTTATACATCAAATATGAAATGCAAAAGACATGCATAGTACACATGGTGCCACCTAACTACTCATCTAAGTACATATTGGAAAAGTTATACAGCAAATTTCTATTCAAATTAAATTGTTGATAAGTGCTAGCTTTTTACGCAGTAGACAGGCCCACTTGTTGGACCTGCAGTCACCAGGTAACGGCTAATTTGTTATTCATGAAAAGCCACTTGTATAAAGCCGCCCTCAGCTGCAGCAGCAGCTAAATTGCCCAATTACACTAATGGAAGACCATCTCTTTGTTCACAGCGGCCATATTGGTGCTGGTGGAAGTGATGGTGGTGGTAGCGCGGGGGAGGTAAAAAAGTAAAGAAAACAAATGTACGAGTCCACACAGAGACACACACATAGCAATTTTATTGATGTCTGTGTTGGATGGAGGCCTCCATTATGCTTCAGAAGGGTCTAAGATTGGACTAAATTACTGTTCGTGTGTTTGAAGTGTTCTGGCAGTGACCGTAGTTCGGAGGGACGCTGGGGGTTTGGATGAAGTGCAAAATGTCACTGAAGCAGCTGGAGAGGGCTAATGAGGCTAGCAGGGGTTGCTATCTCCATCAGTGCATCTCTGGCCTGACTCGGGTAAAACTGGAGGAAATCATCTGGAATTAAAAACTGCAGCGCTCTCTGGGTCAACCTCACAGCTCCCTCTCCACGTTTATTTCTCCACCTTCATTTTTTGCCATCCAATTTTTTCCCCCCCGTTTTGCTGTGGGTTTAAAGAAGACCTCTCTTGCCCTTATCCCTGCACATCCTGCTGTCTGGTGATCCCCTTGTTCCTGCTACAAAAGGGTATTTTGCAGATATTAACATGGTAATGATTGGAGAGGGGCTCCACAGGCAGCTGACCACTGGTTTTTAGTCACGGTCAAGGGGAAGCAAATGAAAAGCTACCTGCTGGGCCTTGAAGTGAAGAACCGTGTATGTGAGGCTCCGCTGTGCAGATCTATACTTGCTGTGCATGCATGTGTGTGTGTGAGAGAGAAAGAGAGAGAGTAAGAATATTAATGTAGTTCATTTTAAAGAAATGTATAGTTAAGGAAAGTAGTTGATGATGATAAAGGCTAGGTTCACATTTTTTCAAGTCTATCTTAATACAAAACTCACATGCCCATATGTACATTTAAAAGGTTATTTGCTGTAATAATTCCTCCTGTCCTGTTGCAATTCCAGTGTAAGAGATGGAGGACAAAATCCACAGTCCTCATTCTGTGTAGAAATCCATTCACAGTACAGTACTGTACCTTGGTAATCTGACAGAGAAAACTGTACTAAAAGAAGATAAGTACTTGGTTATGCTTTTACTGGCTGCTAGCAAGAAAGCAATTACTAGAAAATGGTATGGAAAGGACCCCCCTACACAAAGACAGTGGCTGAATATAGTTGCAATGTTTGTAATGGAGATGTTTGTAATGGAGAAGCTATTTTAAGAATACAAGAAGTCAGATTCGAACAAAAACAGGAAAAATAGACAATGTACAGATCCCAAAGAACGACACCAATAGTGCAAATGTACGTGGATAGACAAAAAGATATAAGATTGTAACAGTGATGTTATTTTATTTTTCTCTCTCTCTTTTTTTCTTGTTGTTGATGTTGAATGTGTTATGGGAATAAGAAAATGCAATAAAAAGGAAGTGTCAGAAAATAAAATAACAAATCTTCTACACAGAAGCAAATATGAAGCTTCAGCAGTCTGAGTTAGACAAATCAAGTTTCTATCTAAGTTGCAGTCTTTTTAGTTCGCTTCCCTCATTGTCTTTCCAGACAGTGTTTTGTTGCTGAGCTGCAGTGGGGGGATAGTAGCACAAAAATGGAATTTCATACTAAAAAGCTCCTGAAGCCTCATATTAGCTTTGACTGAACATTGGAATGCATTTTTGCACAGAATGAGGACTGTGGAGTTTGTCCCCCATCCCGTCCAGACAGTAGGAATCCCGTTACGACGTAATTCTTTTTCAGGGCCAGTATTTTTTCATTCTTAACTCCTTTAATGTACATGTGGGGCAACAAGTGTCAACATATCCTTGAATTCAATATTTTACATATTCAAATCATACCGTAAAATAGTAGTTGATAATCGTTTTCTAATCAATGAAGTAATTATTTATTTTTTGAATTTATTTGATTATTTTAAAATGCATTATGGATCTGAGGCTTGCTTCTTACAGACCTGATTAAAAAAAAAAAAAACAATTAAGGTCAAAGCTTGATGATTTTATGGAATTAAACCTCCTCTCATTCTGCTGGGGACCCTGTGGTATCACTTTGAGTGCCACTGATCCCTGGTGTGTGTGGGCAGATGCAGAGTGTGCAGTATCTAGGCGATCAACTTGTAGATCATCCGGCCATTCAACCTTCACATCCCTACTCAACCACAGTACACAGCATATGGCAGGACATAACTGCAAACATTCACCATTTGACCTATACATACATTCTGACATTTTGATTCTGATTGCCGTGTGTGAGCTACAACCTTAACGAGCATGTAATACAAAGGTACGAGTCCACATCTGATCTGTGAATCAGATGACAGGCAGGAATTTCTTAAATAAGCTGAAAATGAAAAAAGAAAACACTTCAAGTTTCCCTGCAATCTGCCACCAGTCCTTGAGTGTCTAAATAAAGAAATTACAATTCCGGAGTAGCTTCACCAAACTTGCCGTGATGCTTTATAATTGGCAAGCGCATCGACAGGCCTCGTGTGACAACTGTTCTCTTCATTAACATTCCCAGCTCATATTGGTTTAATATCATCACAGAGCTGGGATGGCGATCCACACGCAGCCGCTATGAAGTCCAGGCCTCTAGTTTTATGGCTATTGCTGAACAGCAGACGGAATCCAATTAAGGCAATGAAATCAAATCAAGGCGGCTACATCTGGATATGCTAATTTCTAACTGGTTTGCTGCTAAATCTAATTCTTTCCCAAAGGTCATTTTTTGACATGCCTGTAGCGTGTTACCGTACATTTCTCCAGTGGCCCCCCGAGGACATCTTTGTGGGAAGTAATTTGGCACAGCTACGGGTTTCTATTGGCTAAATTTCAATTAAACGCAATTACAACCTGTTTTTAGTAATTGAATGACACAAACGGCAGCTCTGTGTATATCAGAGAAGGGTGTCACATATGGCAGCTTTGTGTGTGTTATGCGTTTGTTGCATCTGCTGACATGCATGAACATGTGCACTATGAAAAGATAGAACACTTCACTATACAGCCAAACGTCCATGTGACAATAATTTGCATATATCAACAAGTAATATTAGTTCTTATTAAGGCTGATCATGTTGCTTTTTTTATCCATCAGATTTGGGTGCATATTTGCAAATGTGCTGTCATATGTACTTTTCATTGTGCACATGCTCATTTTGGCCTAATATTTTAAATGGAAAATAGATATGTGTTTATTCCGTGCACATGTGGGACATATACTGTACATACAAATACATATACAGGACACACACTCCTGTTGTTTGAATCCAAAATCACCAAAATAGCAAAAAGATGTGTGCACAGCACCGTGGTCTCGCTCCAGGCCTCAGTCACAATTCATCCTCCTTTAGAAGAGACAGACAGACAGAAGACAGGAAAAGAGGAGGTACTGTAAGAATGAGATATTAATGCCTTCTCTCTTGGTCGCTGGCCTTACAAGGTCATCTGCTCGCTTTTCATTGTTGGAAAACAGCCTGACAGCTGAAGCAATTGAAACTGAAGAGATTTCTACCTTGTCCTCACACAAATTAAACCAAGGTAGCCATGACTCTTTGTTGCGTGACCTCGGTACACATTGTTACCTGCAGAGGAGGGAGGAGGAAGGGGCGCATGGGAGAGAAGGAGGGAGAGATTTGCTTGTGAGAGAGAGGAGAGCTTTACCTTCATTTATTTGCTCCTGTGTGTCTGCGAAACAGCTGTCATACATGGGTGTTTGTCTTGGTGCGTGTGTGTGTGAGAGGGAGGCGTTCCCTGTGTTGGGGTGTTTTTTGTGAGTTGTCTCCCTCATGTTGAAGGACAGACACAATCAATAGAAGCAATCAATGTTGCATGAAGGCTAGAGAGAAGACAGATACTGAGGTCCCCCTTTTTTGTCTGCTGTACCACACACACACACACGTACAGTAACGTATCCCAGGGTTCAAAGCAGCTTCATACACATCTACAGCAGCATGTCTTTGTGAGGATGCTTGCATTTGCCTTCGTATCTAACTACAAGCATCTCCTTTCATCTCTCTCCCATGATGCCTTTCATCTTCCCTACCTGTGCGCGCACATAAAGATAACCAACAGCAGATTACAGCAGAGGGAACATGACCTACTGTCCTGCTGGCCACTGTGCCCCTGTGTATTTCAGTTAGCTGACTCACATGGAAGGGATTATTATGTGAATGTAGAATGTGTACATGTGTTGATGTTTGGTGTCCAGCCTCTGACTCTAGTCACTCCCTGATGAGGAAACAGCAGGCTCAGCACAGCAGGGAGTGGGGAGTGACCATAATAACTTCCCTCCCAGGGGAATGTAGACTCAGAGCCTACAGGTGGGGTGGAGGGAGACCTCATGAAATGATACAAGAACGTCAGCAGTTGCAGCAGTAGCAGGAAGTGATAGAATAAATGGATTAATGGACGGCCTGCTAGGCACATGCCCAGGGGCTCGAGGGCTCAGGGGGCCCCAAAATATTGTGAGTGAGCCTGCATAAAATTAGTAAAGCAATTTAAGTATGTTTGACAGCTCAGTAACTTTAAGAAAAAATAGTTTTTATGTATTTATTATTACATATTTTATGTAATATCTGTGGCAGGAAGCTTTGGACAGGTGTTAGACAGCCTCTCTTCATTTGTAATGTGAACAAAATACTTTACAGTAATACTGTAAATACCGTTTTCATCCAACAACAGGACGTCAGAGTGAAGTTTAACCTCCAAAATACCATGGTAAAAGATTCAGACTCAGGGGGTTGCTGGTTGGCAGGAGTTTGGGGCATTTTATTCTGATAATCCGTCCATGAGAGATAGCATTTCAGGTGAGCAGTGTGGCAGTACATCACCATAATGTACAGGGTATGTTGGATATGCAGTTTATTAGGTCCACCTAGCTAAAACTAATGGAGTCTAATACAAGAAATCCTACCTTCATGAAGGTTATAACGTTCACATGTATACATCAATGAGGGTAGGCTAAATAACAGAAATATGACTCTGTATAATGCAATATAGTTCAGCATCATCACAAACTACCTCCAAAATGACCACACAGTTGCATCAACACCACTCTAAACAGTTCCAACAAAAACTGATCATTATAACCTTCATGAAGGGAGAATTTATTGTAGGACTTGCATTAGACTGTTTTAGCTAGGTGTACCTAATAAACTGGCAACTGAGTTGCAGTGAGAAGAGAGTATCATGTAAGTACAGCAGCGAACAAGTTTATTAGTGCAGTGGTCTATAGGAAAATAATAAAAAAATTTCAAAAATGCTCTAACTTTTGAGAGATCATTTTAAAAATTCCTGGACCCACACCAAAAACTAATCACGTCTTCCTTGGCCCGTCGCATAATTTTCCACCTAATTTCACTCAAATCTGTTCACAGATTTTCCAGATATCATGCTGAGCAGCAAATAGACACATGGAACCAAAAATATAGCCGCCCTGGTGGAAGTAACAACATCTGAAATTGCAGATTTGGAGCTGACCATGAATTTTAAATCACTGCGTTCCGTGCTTCTGTTCCAGCATCACCATGCTCATCTGTGAGCTGTTAACAAGTACAGTACCCGCTGCATGGTACATTCTGAAGCTCTTCACTCGACAAATTCAGACTTTCCTGACTCCAGCAAACAAACGCTCCCATTAGCGTAGTTACTGCTGCAACTTTTCTCTTTAATATTCTGGAACAGTTTTATTTGACTCATTAATCTAAACTGGCCTTCAGATGCACGTACTGAACTGCATGTGCATACTGGAGCTGAGCTGTAAACACAAGACAATAACAACACCCGCCAACATGGAAACGGGCTGTAAACAGCAGGGGTTGATGCTAGGAGACAGATGATGAACATACTAGATGAGAAAAACACGTCCTAACACCAGTCTGCTCCTTCAGATGAGGACATACTCTTCTCAAAGTGTTTATCCACTAAAGGCTGGAAAAAAAAGAAACAACTTGGACCCGTGTCTCTTTGAAAAATGAGAATCTAAAATACGACAGGGCACCTTTGTTCATCAGCTGTAATAATTCACGAGTTGAGACTTTGAAGCTGTTATCGACCACAACATTCATTTAGATCAAAAGATGAAAGAGAGATCTCTGTCTTGGAAAAGCGTTGCACTCTTTGAGCTATATTACATTTGGCACATGAAGAAAAATCATGTTTTGACTTGATAAAATAATCAATGACTTCCTGCGATGGCATCTTTAAAAATTGTGTTTTGGGCGCCTTGCTGTGCACTGTCACACACTGCTGTGCGCTTCAGCATTGCTATAATATGTTTCTGCATGCATTAAGTGCAGATTGAGTTCATTTCAGCAAAGTGAGTCATTTGAAGACAAAGTAGAGAAAACAAAGCTCCGAACATCATATGAGGCGACAACTATGAGGCTTTTTCTGGTTTACAATCACATTGGTGGCCTTTCATGCCACTGAGCCCTTCAGTTCTCCACATTTCCAGACGAATGATACTCAAAAGCTTACTTCCACACCCACGTAATTAACACATTTTTACCGCACCAGCCTTCAACATTCCAAACCACTTCAGGCAATGTGCCCATGCAATTTTAGACCGACACGAGCGGAGGCGGTGAGGGGAAGAGCTCTGTGAGGCAGCTCTCTGATGTTGCTGCAGAGCGTTTTGCAGAGCTTTATTAGATTTAGTTGGAGTGTACAGACAGTGTGAAAATGGGCCGCTTGATGAGCTCAACGTCAGTGCCGCCTCACCCAACAAGCATGACACCCGCCTCGTCTAGTAACGTCTCAATCCTGTCTCAACAATCGGCCCCCGCTGTACTTGATGTTTTTTATTGGATGTTTATTTCGTCAGATTAGCTAACAATTAGCTGGAAATGAGTGAATTTGTTTGGTGACAGAAACTGAAATTAGAAGGCAAAATCCCTTGCTGTTACATGTGACAGCAGGAGCTGAGTCTACTGTGCGCTGAGGTGTTGCCTGATCAAAAGACAATTTGTATTTCCTCAGAGGTAGAAATTCATGTGTAAAGACAATGGACAAAGAAAAAGCCTTTTACGTTGTATGCACAAATAATCCTGTAACTGCCTCCCATTGTCGATTCAGTTTCTGGTTTGCTGTTTTTTGGTTCCTACCTGTAACAATAATAATAATCCTAGAGGCGGAACTTATTACCGCCGATCTAGTGTTCTGTACTTTATGATTAATCAGCACCCTAAAGTGAAGTGCCAAAAGAAGCATTGTATGAGCCCTCAAGCTAAGTTTTAAATATTCAGAATAAATGATAACCTAGAAGAAAGAAGATAAAGACAATAAGCAGCCTACGAGGTATGTTTCACTTCAGTTTTGTACAGTAAAGGAACGCACGTTACCTAGCCATAAGCTACGAGTAACAGTATAAGGTTGCAGTTACGTTTTTATGATGTATTTCAACTGCATAATTGAACTAAACTATGTAATGTAATGTATTTATGTGTTAGCTTGTTATGCTACCCTTTGTAAAGCTATAGGAAAAGGCAAGACATGCAAATGCATTTTACCCTTTTATTTATTTATTTTTCTCTTTCAACCCAGTTCTCACGGGCTGGTCTGGCAAGGAATAAACCCTGTTTTTTAATCATGACCTCGTGCCTCGTATCTATTACAGGAGGGAGCTTCAAATCCTTTTGCATGGTGTTGTTTGATATTGATTAGGAACAACCCAGGCTCGGGATTTGAGTTTGAGGCCACAAGGACTTTTAGGAAAGCAGCCCCAAAGACACCTGGGCCACTCATGTAAATGCTAGAATTTAAATTTTGGCATTTTCTGTGGTTGACAAGCACATTTAAGTGAAGAAAAATGCAGTAACTGCCTGGTTAAACTTGTGCGTATCAGTTAAAATTATTATTAATATTACAATGATGCTATTTTAACTGAGCTATTTATCAATTTGACATCTTTAACCCCCCAAAAGCTTCTGTACAGGCATAAAGATAAGAAATAAAGCAGTATAAAAATATGTTGCAATGTAAACAACAATACAGAGACACTGCCTGACATACTGATTGGGCCTACTGCAGAACAGGAGCTAGTTAGGATGTGCTCAAGGTCACTTCAGCAGGGCGGATGTTTGCTGACACAAGGGTTGAACACAGGTTATCAGGTTCAAAGATAACTCTTTAACCACTAGACCACCTTGTTTCCCCCTAATACTGTCCGTTTTCTGATTTATTATTACTGCAGCAGCTCCAGGCTTCACCACTGATAAGAGGCTGGTGCCTCTGGTTCCTAGTGGGAAAGGTTTGGAGATTCCTGAGTAATTAGAATATTCAGTTAGACATTTCCTGTGTATTTGCACATATTGGCCACCATCAATGGGAACTAGCATAGAAAAACACTTACAGAATGCAAACACAATGGGCCTCTTTTTTTCCTTTTTTTTTTTTTTTGATAACTATTGGCATGTTTTGACATTTTATTCAGTGAGTAGTTGCTAAGAAAGTTCTCTCACTCCGACAGCAATTTGGGGGTGCTGATTATGTTAACGATCACATGTCACAAACACACATCCATCGAGATGAAGCAAGTTAGAGAGTTTGATGAACCTCACGTCTGAAATATGATATTTTGTATATGATAATTTTAAGAATTATTTCCCACTTAAAGCTACCAATATAGATTGGATGGATTCAGATTTGATTGGATGTTTTCATACCTCAAATCCTCAAGTGAAAATTATTTAAAAGAAAATTTCAGTCACTGGACAGATAGGATGGGATGCTTTGTCCCCCTTTTGTGAACCACAGGTGCAGCTACTCTAAGCAGTGCCAATACTGAAAATGCACTCATGCTTTGGATAAAAGCATCCACCCCTTGGCATATTTTATGTTCATGCTAGCACTGAGACGACACAGGGTAACCACACATCAAACCTCCAGCTACAGTAGTTAAATAACTGGTGGAGGTATAGTTCTTGTGGGAAAACAAAGGGGAGGTGAGTTGTGTTGTGAAAAAGATAATTGCATCTTTTAATTGAATCCCTGGGTGATTGGAATCAGCCTTTGTTTCTTCCCTCTTCCATAAACTAGAGCAATGAATTCTGGGATATGATCTTCTAAGAGCTTGTGTAGTAAATTCAGATCCATACCTCCATCTCATTTCTGTCTCTGTACTTTGCCCTCTACATTTTGGTCTTCCTCAGTTTGTACATTTGTTCATGCCTCTTTTCTCCCATGTGTCTTCGCTGTCATTCTCTCTCCTCCCTCCTCTAGTCTCTCCATGTGTGTGCCTCCCTTTGGTGTTTACTCGTCTGCGCTGTCATGTCCCAATCCATCGCAGAGCAACAAGTCAAGCTGCCTTATCAGCTTCTCTTCTCCTTTGTTTTTCTTGTCTTTTCCTTTCTCCCTTCCCGGTGTTTCCTTCCCCCCTGGCTTCACTCTTTCTCCCTCCTACTCAGTTCAGGCCCAATTAGGGAGATTCCTCTCTGATCAATAGTCCCCCCTCATGGGAGAACAAGAGGCAGCAGCCCAGAATGACAGCACGTGTGTGTGTGTGTGTGTGTCTCTCTGTGTGTGTGCACATGCATGCAGAGCGGGTTGTCAAAGGGTTATGCGTAGATCCTGCTCAGCAAACAGATTCTGTATGCATACACACACCGTGGTTCTTGGCAAATATCCTGCATTTAACTCCACATACAACTTTATTCTTGCACATACCATCCATGACACGACAGATTACAGTGACTTCAATTCATGTCTGTATCAGCTGTTAACATGCAATATGTTTACTGTTAATTGTCCATAACTGTTACCACTAATGGCACATGGGCTAAGTGTCTGCAGTGCAAAGTGAACTGCGTAGAGCAATTAAGGGAGAAACAGCTGCATGATAATAATGAAGCTATGAAGCTGAAATATGATGATTCACATTTGGCTGCATAATCCATCCATTGTTTATTCGGTAGCACTCTTGTGCCAATGTGCTTTGTGCTGGCTCAGAGGAATTCAGATCCATGAGTTTGGCATTTTGCTACAAATCTACAAATATATTTTAGAAGTGGGTCGGTAGGTAGGTAGACATGGTTTGTGCTTATACAGCTTCAAATGAATTATTGTATCTCATAACCTCACCCAAACAAAGCCCGTCGCTCTCACTATATCCGTAATTAACAATACACTTTTGCTAATTTCCCTTTTTAAAGTTGACGAGGGACAGACTCTGCCTCAAGGTCACAGCAGAGGCAGTATATTAAAATTTAATCGCAGTCATACACAGATTCAAAGTGAGCTGTGCGGGGAGTTAAGCAGCCAAGGAAAATCATAAAAGGGAGGCTGTATCTAATGAGTCAGGAGTGAATGATGTGAACATGTTTACGTGCCACTGATGTGAGAGCAGAGGGCCCAGGGCCGTGGAGGGCCATCTGGGGCTCCGAATCTGACAATTACACTGAGCACTGGCCACAGGCACATTCCCTTTGCTGCTGTTAAAGAATGTGTGTATGTGTGTGTGTGTTTGTGCCCACGTCACACGTGTATGTGTGTCTCTTGTGGTCTATTTTCATAGAAATCCCTCATAATCTTGTTGGAAAACAACAGCCAATTAAAATAAATGCAATCTGTATGCGTAAGCCTCAGCCAATTTATCCAGAGAGCCTTCCGAAAGCACAAGGTTTCAATATGCAATGTGTTTGGGGCTCGACTGTGAATAAGCATCAGCTATGCACAGTGTTGGGGAAGACAGAGTCAAAAAAAGCTACAGAAACTAGCCACTGTACACAGGCTCCAGAGATCTGCAATCCCAAGCGACTCATTAGCTATTCTGGGTGTAGATTAAACTCAGCCCCCACTCAATTAGTGAGGACGGTCGGGTATATATTTAGTTATGTGGCATCACATTTTACATTCAGTCCTGTGAATATCATGCATGTGCATTGCAGTTGGAGATCACTTTTTTTGTAATTTATTTCTTGTTTGTCACCTGAGACCAGATATGACAGCACTTCACCTGACAAAACACTAACAGCTTTTGGCTTCACTTGTAATCCAGTGATTAGCATCACATGTGAACACACATGTGCTCGCATTTGTGCAGAGATAATGTCACATGTTTATCATGTTTTTCCACTTTTACCCAGATCACATGAATCATTTGTGTACTCTACTGTGTCCTTAAGTGTGTGCGTGTGTGTGTGCATGTGTGTGTGTTTGTGTATGCGTGCACGTCTGTGCTGTTGCCTCTGTGCCCTGACGTCTTTAGGCTGATTACTGCAATGCCTGAAGGGAGTACACCATTGTTTATGTTATTTATGAGCTTCATTTAATTGGGCTGAGAGCAGCGAGGCTCAGTCAGAGGCGTGCTCCTGGTGGCTTAAGCGCAGTACTCTGTCAGTACTGGAGGCTATGTGGAAGGTGAGGCTGTAATTAATGGAATTTATTTCAGTGTGGTGCCAGCGGATTAGATGCATGACGTGACAGTTCACGAGGACCAGCTGACTGTCACTCATGAACCCAATCTCTTGCCTTTGCAACTTATTTTATTTGGATATTGTGCAGTAAATCATTTTCTTATTCCGTTGGCTCGATGATTGGATGTGTGGATGTCTCTATTAAACAAAGGGTCCTGCACAAGGCCTTACCATGGCTACATACAGGCCCTGAATCAATACCAATGAATGAATAAATACCAGTAGCTCAGTTAATTTAGACATTTTATCAGAGCCCTGGTCTCATTCTGCACTCTTGCCATGTCCTGGAACACAGGGGAAATTAATATTATAAAGCCTCTGAAGTCAGTAGCATGAAATAGATATTTAAAGTAACTAAAATAACTCAACAATTATGGATTCTTTTCTTCAGTGAATTATTTTCTCAAGGAACGAAGGTTAACTCATCAATCTTTTTCAGGGATGACATTAGAGGTGAAATAATTAGTCAATTAATCAATTAGTTGTTCGACAGAAAATGAATTACTAACAATTTTGAGTAAAAAACTCCAATCATCCTCTAGTTCCAGCTTCTCCAGTGAGAGGATTTTCTGCTTTCTTTGTTTTATATCGTTGTAAACTGAATATCTTTGGGTTGTCATCTGAGGATGTCACCTTAATGCCACCTGTAATGACAGTTTTGATTATTTTTTTCACATTAGACTTAACAAATAATCTATCAATCGAAAACTGGCAGGTTAATCAATAATGGAAAAAAACAGGCCTAGATACATCTACATGAGGGAAATATATATATATATATATATATATATATATATATATATATATATATATATATATATATATATATATGCTTGGGCTGTAATGGTTTGTATTTATGTATTTGTGCCGAACCATCACGGTACAGGGGTCACGGTGTGTACTGCATGTACTGTGTGTGCCTGGAAACTTTTAGCTGTGCGCCGTTAGCAGCATGTGCTGAGGTTAGCACAATAAGCTGATTGGCGTGTGAGTCACACTATTGCGAGCGCAAATGAAACGCCAGAGCTGGAAGACCCGCCTGCGTCCTTTAAATCAGTTGTTTGGGAACAATTCACTCTAAACTGTGACTCCTAAACCCCAGGGTATGAACCGAACTATGACTTCCACCCCTAATATGTTCTGTTACTTATTGATCCTTAATGTGTATTAAATTGGTGAATGCTTTTCTGAGAATATAGTTGATTTCTGTCTTATAACCTGAATCTGCAGCTCCCCTTTGCTTTACAGAGCTTTCTTCTGAGTTTTAACTCGTTGTTTAGCTGTCAGGCCCACAACTTGTGTGTTTTGGTTCACTGTCACCGCTCTCATAGTGTCGTTTTCAGCCGCAGCAGGCAGCTGTTTTCAGCAACAAAGCTCTAACAGCCCACTGTATGCTACCTGCTCAGCACCAAACGGCAAACAGACACCATTAGAGACTAGCTGGTGAACATAGTGGAGCATTAACAGCTGAAGAGCCAGATATTTTTCTCAGGAGTTGGTACAGACCAAAAACAGAGCTAAAAGAAAGTGGATACTAATTCCTCAGGTGGACACAAAAACGACTCCATATGAATGAATGAATGTTGCTCTGGAACTGCTGGATGTATAAACAACTGTTTGTTAACAGGTTTGCCCTGTTAACTAAGGTGATCATATGTCAGTGTTGTGTTCACAACTTGTTTCTGCTGCCTTTAAGTGACCAAAACAAAAATCAGTTATTGCAGGTTTAAAACTGAACATCTTGATGTTAGCATGACGCTCATGCATTAAACTGTGTAAACCGTTTGCTATTGCACAGGCTTCATCCACGCGCCGCTGTGATGCCCAGTGATATTTTGATGAGTAAGGTGGTTGTGCTACAGTAATACTGTTAAACCAAGGGGAAGTGTGATAAAACAGCAGTACTACAACACTCAACAAAACACTTTTGTTGTCACTTGTTGTAGGACAGCATGCTTCATTGTCATTGTACATGACGTAAGCTTTAAGAAGAATCTGTTAGGAAGATTTGTTTACTTTGGCTGAAAGTATCAGGATGCTTTGACTTTTTTAAGCAGCTGTACAAGAGAGGATTTAAACACCAAATCAATAGTGGTGTCCTGGCAGGGAAAGCAGCTGGACCTAAGCAGAGAGCGCAGATTTTTTTTTTACTGTTTGACATTGGATAAATGTGTTCCCTGATGCCACATGGTCAATTAAAATACATGTGTTTATCTGCTCAGCAGTTTCAAAGGGCTGTGTACAGAATATACAGTGGGACTGCATGGATATGTTGCTTTGTTCGTGCATTGAATTCCATTTGTTTTCACAAGCCAAATCATCACATAATGTATTATCTGTTGACAAGCAAACTTCTGGGATATTTGTACATCCCATTTTGATTTTCCAGACCCACACACTGAAAAGACCCCCTCCAAAATCCAATATGATGCTATTGTTAGCAAGAAAAACATCACAACCCAGACTGTTGTTTCTTATTTAAATTTGTTATAGTAGCTGAGCTAAACATGCAGCCTCATGTACCTTATGTGAATAGATTATTATACATGCGTTAGTTAACGCGTTAGCTTAGCTTAGTGGTTCCCAGCCTTTTTGGTCCGTTAAATTTGCATGAATTGATTTTTTGGCCACTTGGGGGCAGTGGAAACCAGCTGTAAACATGACATTGACCTTTTAGGTTGATACGGTGAGCTTGTTAGCAAACAAAGCAAACAACAACAAACAATTTAAATTATTATGTCCTAAAAGGTGTAAACCTCACTAATAGCTGAATCCAGAGTTGTAGAGTCACTGCCATTCATGTGAGCCATCCTGAGCGGTTGGGAGGTGGAGCTAAAGAAAGCGCTAGTGCGCTTGGTCGCCGCACAATGTGGAAGCTATGTGGAAGATCCGGGTAATTTTATACCCGGAAGTGGAACTTTTTTGGATTCATGCGCCACTGAGCAACTTTCATAGGAATGAACGGGGCCCCGCCTCCGACGCTGTATCCAGTTCTCTTTATACATCCATGGTTCCAACCCCCAAGCTGATAACCTCTGGCTTAGCTCATTCACAAGCATTGAATTCCAGTCGCTTTATCAGTTAGCAGAGAATCAACTCATTGTTTGCAATCGGAGATGCCACGTTCAACACTGTGGTTTGAGTTTTCTCACCCAGCCTCGGTTTGGATATCAAAATAGAGCCCAGCTCAGGAGACACAGCCAGTCGTATCCTAATGAGTTGCTGGCAGGCCAGAGCTGCGTTGATTGTCCAGAAAGAAAACACTGGCAGATAATTGGCCAATTTCATAGCTGGGATGTTTTCTCTGGCTTGAGACCCCGTGAATTAACGAGCTGACCATCACAATATCATGGGTCGTTTCTGGTGGAAAAAAAAAAGAGACAGAAACTGATGATGCTCTACAAAGCTAATGATGTCTGTCATTAGCAGGTTTGCATTGCCACAGTCAGCTCTGACATCATGAGTCAGCCAGGGTTAGTCAAGTGAGAGGCTGTTATTCTGTCTCATAACTATTAAATACATTTAGAATACTAGCATTGAGTTCTCTGTACACCTGTTTTTCCAAATTCTTAACAAGGTCTGCTGCACATGATGGATATGAACAGCTCAGAATCTCAAAAGAACGTTTCACTTGTTACTATTTTCCTTTTTGGACATAATATCAAGTGAAAAAATTATTTACTGCTTGGAAAATTGAAAAAAAACAGCCTTCCTCCTGGTAACGGTTTCACAGTTAGCTTTGCAACTTTGCAGCTGAGTGTGTGAGTGGCTTTGTCTCAGTGAGGAGCTGGAGACTGACAGTAAGTGTTTCAAATGAGCTGTGGCTCTGACATAAATCAGTGATTTGCTGCAATGAAAGAGACTGTTTTATCTTTAGACATGACATGAGGTTTTACACGTACATCATGTTTTAGTCACAATCTGCCTGCCAGACTAAATATGTGTACAAGTTGTAGAGTTGTTCTAGGTGATGTGTTAAAGTGTAAACTACCTTTTGTCATGGCCATACAAGGCTACCTCTGCAAAATGCGTGCTTCACACTGTTCTTCAGTGCTACTGGTGTGAATGGGCAGTGTTAGTGCGAGTATGAAATGGGATGTGATGGGCACTGGGCAGCTGGTGCTGTGCAATAAGTGGACTTGAGGCTTCAGCATGAACGACACGAGGTCAAAGAGATCAGCCAGCTGAGTGTTAAGAGTCTTTCATCCTGCAAATCCCAAAGCACTCCTTTTCTTCACACTTCTTAAGTTACATTCAACCACTTTCTCCCCCCTTGTCTAGTCAGCAGACCTGCAAAGCAAGTTACCATAAAATCACAATTCATGGTGTCCATTCGTGCATTCACTGGATGTGCGTGTTCTCAAAAAGTCTGAAATGCTGTGTATAAAAGACGTTTTCCCAGAAAATGTTTGGAGGCATGATTTGAAAGACAAATACAGCAGACGTTGTGTAGATTTGTAAAGCAAAAAGTACACTGCAACATCTATTAAATAATTTCCCATCAATCCACGTTTCACCCGCACCAGGTCAGCTTTTTAAACTCCCACTGCTCCGTTCCTTTTCAATGCTAGAATGGAAAAACACTTCTCAAGATGCATCTCTTCTCAGCGGAGACCATCCGATGAAGCAAACAGACAGTGAAGGTTCATTTGCACTTCTCTGCGCCCACACAACTTGGCCTCCGTGCAACTAATGCTCTCATGACTCGTTCACAGTTCGCCCTGCCATTTCTATTCCATCCTGCTGCAGTGTGAAGTGGAAACAATAAGTATGGGAATTGCAGTCGACGCACGCTGGCATTCAAAACCTCTTTGGCTTCATGTGTATCCATATTTTATCTCTTCCACTGTACCTTTATGGTCATCCATTTGTCTGCAGATGTATATGCTGTGATTGACACTGACCTTTCCTTATCGGCAAGAGTGATGCACACAGAGTTTCTTTTCCTTCCATTAGTGTCTAACAAACAGTGCTTACAAGTGTTTACATTGATGTGTTATGCTCCTATAGTGCTTAATGCTTTAAGTGGACACAATTCAAGAAAGAAGAAGAAACCTGTAAAAGGTCAAAACCATTAGAACTCACATGTCTACACAGGCTGCCAAGATGTTTCTACATTCTATGATTTTCACTCATCTGAATTACTGTTTAACAAGCTGGTCTCAGGCCAACCATAGTACGCTGAAACCACTCAAATCACTATACAAACAAGCACTCAAAACACTAGATAAAGACTCAAAGCACTTCCATCACTGCCCAATTCTAAAAAAAACCCAGCAGATTTTAAGTTGGGACGACCTAATAAAATATGCAAACTTGTGCTTGGTATACAAAGTCATCCATGACTTATCTCCACCGCTACTTGCCTATATCGACAGAAGAACCAATACGTATCATGTCACTAGGGGGTCTATAAGAGGAGATTGCACTATTCCGTTGCAGAAAAGTGTCTTTAGCCAGTCAGCCTGGTCTGTCACATCAGTTCAATTGAATTTTATTTTATTTATATAGCGCCAAATCCTAACAGAAGTTATCTCAGGGCTCTTTTCATATAGAGCAGGTCCGTACTCTTTATAGCATTTGGCCCAACAATTCCTAAATCAGACAACTAAACACTTATAATAGATCTCTCAGTAACCAATTAAACCAATGGATGATTAATACATACACATGTCAGCACTAAACTTTCTTTTTGCTGCTGCTATCTATTTGTCCTGCTTGTTTGCAATGTCGTTTTATATACAGCTGGGAGGGCGGTCTGTTTTATATGTATATATGTCACTACTGCTTTTACCATTTTTCTTTCCTTTTCCAATCTTTAAACTGCATGCCCTGTTTTTTTTAACACCTTGGCCAGGGACTACAGATGAAAAATAGCCTCTTGGTTATGTGTTACCATGAGCTTTTATTAATTTGCACTGTCCCTTCCATCAAACAAACCTAAACTAAACTAAGTAATGGTAAATGCTGATTGAAGCCTATGTACGGTTTTAATGATGAAGATGAAATATGTGATGCTTGACAGCCACATATTAAGTTTTGAAGTCATAAACTTTTTAAAATAAATTTCTATTTTGTAATTGCTCCCATGAAAAACGCCCTCATTATGAACCAGTTTGAGGGTATGCATCAGAATGAGGCAAAATTTAATTGGAAGGTCCTCATCAAAATTCTTATCTCACTGTATATCCATCCTTATCTGCATTCATTTTGTTTCCTAAATGATCTGCGCAGTCTATTTCCACTCCCTTGGAAGTCCAATTTATGGGATTGTGAATGCAAATTTTCTACCTAAGCGTGCGTTCTGCCTCATAAATGTTAACCAGACGCAATAAGGAACTAAATGTACAGGCCTTTCTATAGGGCATGCACTGTCTTTACACCAGGCTGGGTGGTTTAGAGCACAGGAAATGTGTTTAAATTAAATGGTGAGAAAATACATAAAACCAGTAAGTTCAAGACTTTAATTTAAGCTTTAAATGTGTGTGTGGATTATTGTGGCAAAATGTGCTTCTGTGATGAACCCTGTCTGCCCTCTGGAACACAGACTGAATGTGTATACACTGTCATGACCATAGCCACAGGACTCAGGAAGAGGTAATGGAGTGTAAGTAATGTGCAACAACAGTTGCCTGAACAGCTGTAAGGTTGATTCATATCAGTTGTTGCGTTTATTGAGGATGCTATTCTCAGCCACTCCCGATGCTGCACACAACAATCGTTCACCTCTACGAACTGCTTCCTGACAGACTCAGGTCTTTGCTCTTTGGCCTGTCCACCTGCTCTAAAGCTCAGTCAAACAGGTGTTCATGCCACTTAGTTCTCCGACAACCTTTAACACAGTCTGTTTAACAACTGCAAGTAGGTCATTACCTGCATTAGCTCTTGGTAGACTCATGTCTTGACATGAGTTGCTGAGTCAGAGCTGCTGTGGTGGGTAGGTCTATCCATCAAAAGTCAGTTGTTCATGACAAGTGTTTTTGGCCATGCTAGCACCATGGCTATAGAGATGGCAATGTCAGTCAGTCGGTTGGTCCACCACTTTGTCCAATCTGAAAATCTCAACAACTAGTGGATGGTTTGCCATGAAATTCTGTACAGACAGTCGTGATCCCCAGATGATGTATCCTTGACTGATGACTTTGGCGATCCCCTGACTTTTCATGTAGCGCCACCATGAGGTTCACAATTGTGGTTTGAGGGACATGTCTCAACAATCATTGGATGGCTTGTCATGAAATTTGGTGCACACATTCATGTCCCCCTCAGGATGAATTGTAATAACTGTGGTGATTCTCAGACTTTTCCTCTAGCGCCATCATCGAGTCTAAATTTTAATGTTCAATGTTTTGATTTATGACCAAATACCTGCAAAACTAAGGACATTCCCATCATCCTCAGCTGTACTTGTTAAGCGTTAAGTGCTAATAAGCAAATGTTACCCTGCTAACACATTAAACTAAGATGGTGAACATAGTAAATATTATACCTGTTCAGTATGTTTGCATTGTCACTGTGAGCATGTTAGCATGTTGATGTTAGTATTTAGCTCAAAGCGCTGCCTAAGTACAGCCTCACAGAGGCCATGCTAGTGTGGCTGTAGACTATTTGTCTACTCTTGTCAACTCCAGCTTCTTGTGTAACTAAACGATGAATTAAAATGGACTTATGGTGTTTGTAATATTTAAAAACTGTGCAGAATAAATTGTTCAGTGGGAATTGGAAGGAAACATCTGTCAAAGGGTTCAAAGGTTAAGTTTAGTTTTCAATTTTGTTAGTTGATGGGACAGATACATAAGTCACTTAGTCAGAGCATAGTTAACCTGATGCTACAACACTGGACTGTACATGTGTTAAAACTGTTAAATGTGTAGGTTTAATAGATCAGGAAAGCACATCCCACAAATATGGACCAAACAGATGGTAAAAAGAAAATGTCTCAATTTTTCCAGTTTGGATTATAGAAGCATCAGGGTTTCTGTTTTCCATCAACAATGTTGGACAACAATACAAAACATGTGCCACCTCCCTCAGGGAGGTCAGATGACGTCTGCAACACTCATTGTTACACTTAATGCGTTAAACCTCCCACTCCCCCCTTCACTCCCAAATATAACCATTATTCACCCCTCATGGTCCAACCTTGCGTGCAATTGTGTGATAGCCCACATTCAGCCAAACTTCAACCCAGCTCCCTCAGAGTGATGGGCAGGGGTGCTATTGTCTTGTGATCAGTCAGAGAGCCACAACACTCAGCTAGGTCCGCCTTGGGAGTCACTGTCACCAGTGTATTGCAGGCTTGCACGCTCTCCCTGGGGTCATGCCATGTCCCCGGTCATGCTGGAAATGTCATAAATAAAGAGAGACAGTGGAGGAGAAAGAGAACAATGAATCCCCCCTTTCCCCTGCTTCCAGCTCTGTCTCTCTTCCCCTGTCAGCCACCGGGGACGTTGTAAATCAGAGGGCAGGGGTGGGGAGAAACCTGAGCCGAGAGCAAGGGAGAAAGGCAAGGAGACATTAAAGTGGGATCCTGGCTCTCCGGGAGCCTGGCCATTCCTGTCATCATTAGGGAGCGTGGGAGACAAAGGCAGGAAGAGATGATGATGATGATGAGGGGGGTTGAGGAGGGTGCATGCTCTTAGATGAACATATAATAGAAGACAACAAACACCAATACATGTGTAGTCCCTCTCGTGCTTTCTGCGTCACTCACACACCCGTGCAGGTCATAAATCCAGGTTGGCTAGGTTTAGTTCTGACAGCCTGCCACTGGGAGACAAAGGTAATCCAGCAATAATTTTCAGCGAACAAGGGATTTTGATTTCTACCCTGTCAGGAGGGGGGAGAAAGCCGAAATCATGTGCGAAGGGCTTTCTTCCATTGCAGCGCTGCCTAGCCTACAGCCAAGCAATGTCCTTGCATTCACGGGGATAAAGCCATCTCTGACAATGGTGGAGGAAAAAAAGAATTACTGATGGAGAGGGAAGAGGCTGAAGTGAGGCAGTGATGAAAGGGATAAGACAGTGTGTGTGAGTGTCTGCGTGATGGCTGAATGGTTGCACTTTTGTTTCTTTGTGCATCTGTGTGCCTCACTGCACTCCCATTGCCATACCAACCACAATCACAATTAAAAGTAAAAGCATCCCACAAATGTAAAGATCCTGACCTTAAATATGACTTTATATTTAGTATACCTTTGAAAGGACACTCGCTGAGAGCTGGCCGTGCTTAAACAATACAACCAATAAAAGGAGTAGGAAAAGAAGGATTTAAACAAATACAGAATCAGTAAGAAGTTTCACATCAACCTCCCCTGATACAGCCCCAAAATGTTCTCTCAATTCTCTACTGTTTACCCTTTAGCTTTACTCAGTACTACCTCGCTCTCACTGACATTGATCACTGTCCCTCTGGCCACAGGTATCTCTCTCTCTCAGAGGTAACTAAGCCTTGTGGAATGTTTCGCGCCCCTCTCCCCGACCTCTGTGAGTGTTTGGACTTGGCTCTCACCCATCATCTCACATTTTCCCCTTGAGGTAGTGAGGCTTAACCCTGACAGCCTATGAAGACGGTCGAGGAGGAAAGCCAGTGCCACTTTTCACTGGACTCTTTACATTTGCTCACCAGACAGGGGATGGGAGTTATGGGGGGGGAGTGCCGGGAGACATGGAATCGAGCTCCGTATAAAAAAAGAAACCCCCCCGAGGGACCTTTAGGGCTTACTCAAACTCGAGTTGTAGAGGAGCATCTGTAGGACTGGTGAGAAATCGAAATGGTGGTTTTCAACACTGGTGTTCATTTTATGGATTTGTTGTGTGAATGTGCATGAAGCTGAAGGTTTCATAGGTTTGATCATTAAAGTGTAGCTTCTCACCGTAAGGTTGTACTTCATACAGGGGAAAGAGAATGTAATGCAATTAGCAGAGACAAAAACAAATCCAAGCAGAACAAACTATCCAGTCTACTCAGAATTGATTGCTCGCAGTTCACGGTTGTTCCACCGTGTAAAGTTTATGTGAACGGATGCAAAGCTCAAAGTGGGCTCTAACTTCTTCACTTTCACTCAAATAGTAAATACGTACCGAAAAGATAATTACAGAATCATTTTCCCTGCTTCTTCACACTTCTCAGACTTGTGTTTGAACCCTGGTTGTTACCAGATGACAGTGACTTTATTCAAACCATGACTCTGGGACTTTATGTCACAACAGTGCTTACAGTGGCTGTCAAACTTGATAACTCCACCCCTGCAGCGTAAATTATTTCTAATGGCTTTTAACTTCTGTGCCATGCGTTGATACAATAAAATGAAATACTACACAACACAACCACTGAATGTTCTCTTCTCAGTTTGCAGGGTATACATCAGTGGTTCCCAAACTTTTTAGACCACCCAACCTGCATATATGTACACAGATGCTTATCAGTCTGAGCAATTTTAGATTTAATATTATTACATTACTATTCTATTCTATTCTAGTAGTCTTGCCTTGTCTTCATGTAGCCTATAACAGGGATGAGAGAGTCAGATCACACATATGATCTTGGGAACACCCAGTACCACAGTGGATGGATTTTCACAAGCAGCCAAAACCTGTCCGTTAAGCCGTTAGCCGAGTAGTGTTGAGTCTGATTTGAGTTTCGTTGGTTGGCTCAGATTCAGTCCTGTCAGACTGTGCTGAGGGCTGAGATGTATCAGCATCTCTTTGAGCTCTGCTTACCGTGTCAAATCTTTCCATCGCTGCTCTGACCATCACTATTTTTCTGACTGCTGAACTCCTGAAAAACTCCCAAGCCATAAAGTGTGTTGTGTTACTATGACAACCAGCAACAGTGAGTTGTCATTTCATTAACTGCATAACTGTATATTAAACAGATAATAATATGGTGATTTGTTCTTTTGTTTTGATATGTTTGAAAACATAACATGAACATAGTTACTGTAAATGTCACAGATTTTTTTATGTTCGTGAAACGTTAGTAAAAATGCACAATAAATGAACAATGATACGATAAAACTTGCAGCACCCTTGGACCATCCTCAAGGCACCCAGTGCACCCACTTTGGGAACCACTACACTAGCTATCTGTAGCTATTCGGTATGAAATGGCTACTATAAATGTCATAACAACTAGCATACACTATCTTTTTGTATGCTGCTTTTCTTTTCTTGACGTCCAGAGCCAGTGTGAGGTGCTTCCTTATGAATGCAGGACGGGCACATTGCACAGCCATCTTAAGAATGTGAACAGTAGAAAGATAGTAAGCTGGAAATAGCTCTTTCCTCCTTGCTCTCTGTGAAGCCTCTACGTCTATACTGCTTTAATGCTTTCAACAGCTCACCAAGCAAAGTGTGTCCTACCTGACAGACCTACAATGCAAACTACAAACGCAACACAGAGATCCTATCCTATCTGTACTTGTTGAAAATGTTAAACAATTTGAATTTGAAGGATAAAACCAGTGACAATACAGCCATGGGGTTGGATCAGGACCCAAAACTTTTTTTGTTCTTGTTGTTTTTTGTTTTTCATTGTGGCACTCTGAATCACTGACCACTCAATCTGTCATGAGGGATCTACAGTAGAGGATGAGGTTCTCTAGAAATTTGTACATGCCTGTAAATGGACATATTAAGCTGGCAGATCTAATTAAAAACGACTTGCAACAAGTGCCAAAGTTGATCAAGCTCAAGTTCACCCACTTACATACACAAATCACTGCGGGAGTACATAACAATGTCCAGAAAACAAAAGCAAAATACATTCCCATGACCTTTTCATTGGTAATGGAATTCTAATCAGAATTAAGAACAAACCAAGAATGGTTAGTTACTAATAATTAGTAATGGTTTGTTTAAAATAATTAACTTTTAAAAACACTAAGAAATTTAGTAAAAACAAGAAAAGAGGCGAGACGACAAGCAGCTGTGAGCACTGCAATCTGAAACCAAAGTGGCCTGAAGTGCACCGACCTTTCCTCCTGATTACAGATTCGCTTTCATGAATTTCGCTCCCCTTTATTCCACAAAGGCCCTTGTCACATTTAAGGTGTGGCTGGTGCTGTGTTAAGGTCTGTGCTTTCAACAAACCACTGCGATATCGTATGCACAGTCAGTATCTCACAATTTTCTGCCATCCCCTATTAAAATGAGAACATCTCTGCTGTGAGTGTTATTTTGCTTTATTAGATCCATTTTCAATAGCCTACTACAAATGGGCTGGCTGTGTATATTCATAGTGTAATTACTTTCCCTTACCAATTTGCCAGAAACAACAGCTCTGTCCTGGAAATATAATGGGCTATTTTGCATCAAACACAGCTAAAGTAATAACAGAATATTAGCTTACCTCTCAGCAGGAGTCCGATGAGATGGGGTCAAATTCAATGCAGGAGACAAAAGCTTCTGGCATTTTCTGTTCCCAATCAATGCGTAAAACACAGCATTGCCTGATCTGTGTGTATGTGTGTGACAATTGCTCCCTGGAAGTGCATATGATGAAACAAGGGTATGAAATGGCGAATTATATCGGCTGCAATCTACTTTCCCATTTCAATCTCACAGACGCAATCTTCATTTTTGTATTTCATGTGGCTTTCCCCTCACATCCTGAGAAAGTACTGCTGCAGATCCTTTGATAGGAAAACAGGTTTTGCATGCCATTCTTTAAAAAGCAGTTAGGTGGATAAACTCTGTTGCATGTTGCACATGCTAATCAAATAGTCACAATGCCTTCACCAGTTGGAAAACCTATACATGTTCACTGATCAATGCCTTTTCTTTCCCTCTTGCTAGTGGCATTCCGTGTATTCTTACTGAAAATAAGGAATCTCGGGCAGGGCAACTAACTGCTAGGCTTGAATGGCTCCTGCCACACACCATAATAGCTTGTATGAAAGGCCAGGGCTGCCTGTTAACGCCAGGTGAGAGCAGGAATGGAGCCGGAGGAGCTGGTCTGTCGAGCAGAGACAATTTTGTTCCGGCTCTCCGGCGGCTTTGTCAGAGTGTGTGTGTGTTGGAGGGAGGGCCGTAATTGCTGCCGCCACCCCTCCTCCCCGGAGCCCCGGTGCAGACTGGGAGAATTGGAAGAGTCATTTCATCTCCGAAGAAACGAACGGATGGGAGCTCTGTGGGGTGGGGAAGCAGAGGAGGCTAAATTACAGAGCAGCGCGGTGTGGCAGCCGGTTGTGTACTCTGACCCTCTGTCCTGACACCACTTGGAGCCTGAGAAGAAGGCTATTTCGAAGAAGATGCACATCTTCTGCCAGAAACTACAGGGGGGTGGACACAATAACATGACATCATGCAATCCAATACAACAGCCATGCAATAAATACTACCTTTTTGAAGATTATATTGTCCAGTGATGAGACAGCGACAACCTTTTCCCAGTTTTGTTCTGTTCCAAATCTGTGTCATCAATGAAACAAACACTACAACCTGTAGGCTTAAAAATGACCACAGAGATGAATCAACAGCTCTCTGTCACAGTCTCGATAAAAACTGAACTCAACGTTTTACAAAAGTATTTTTTGTTAGACAGCATAGACTGTTAGTCTCTGGCATCAAAGACAGATGCCTTCTATACCCAACCATCCGCAATATAAAAACTGATATAACTATAAAAACTATAAACATATAAAGAAATATAATAAAAAAAAGACTATAAAAAATGCCTTTGCTTCTGACAGACGACAGTCATTATTCCAACAAGTACTCCAAATTAAACAACAACAATGTCTTTTGTCACTGCCCTCTGGAATGACACATTTTCTGATCTGACACCCCGATCAGCATGACTGCATTATTCAATGCCTTTCAAAACTGTTACAAATCACAGATAAAACTGTTAAGGTTTGATTAGGTTTAGGCTCAAAAGTGACTTGGTTAGGGTTACAGAAAGATCCTGGTTTGGGTTAAAAGAACTTCATTAAAGATCCCCTCCAGACATGTATTAAAACATAAAAACAAATAGTCTGCTTGGAACAATAATGTGTGTCTGATTTCCACATTAAAATCCATAAAAAGGCATCTACTCCTTCTAGCTCAATAATAATTCCAGAATCTATTTTGTTCATTTCTAAAGTTTTCCTGCTGGACACAAGATGTCTCCTACTTCACTGTAAAGTCCATTCTCAGTGTGTGTGCAATGGCAGCTTCAAGTTTCCACATCACACTTGTGTAAGTTGCAAAATGGACCAGGATTGGCTTCCAAACTGTCTGTGATGTCACAAATCAGATTTTCAATCAGCACATAGAAACTTTCCACTTTCAGCAGATGAATGTGAAAACATCCTTCTAGTGTCAAACTCTGCACACACATCATTCTGTTTCTCATAGTGAAGCTGAAACATTCAGCTGTAGGAACAAGAAGAAAAACATGTTTTTGAGTGGAGGGGAACTTAAAGGTTAGGCGTCGATCGTGGTCATAGTTAAAAGAAACCTGACTGTTGACTGTTAGTAGAAAATGGGAAACAAACAGCTGTCTTCCATTTCAAAGTCTGACTTTTTGTTGATTCATCCAACCACCCCATCCTCTCCACTCTCTGTTATACCTACAACCACCAGACGTTGCTTGTGAGGTGAACTTAGGTTGTTAAGTGTAACAAACAGTGCTGTTGTTTCTATAGTGAGGACAGCCTCCAAAATAAAGGAGCACTCAATGAATTAATTAAACTAAGTTAAATCTCATCTACCAGAGGGGATTGTAAAATACCATATAGACAAAGTACCTTTGGCCAGTCAGCCTTTTCATATCATGCAGCACATACCTGGAACACTATACCCACAGAACATCACAGCCCTCAACTCCTTCTCCAAATCTATAAAACACTGGTTACAATCAAACATGCTGTCATAATCTGGAGTAGTGATATGCCATTGTCTTACTATTTGTCTGTGATTATGCGCTTTTTCTGTGCTTATGTACCTATGTGCTTTTGTATGTTATTTTCTATGCCATCAACCTGCCAGGGACTGCAGATGAAAATTAGCCTGTATGGCTAAATCTGTTATATTTACATGATGGACTTATGTGCCTGTGTTAATTAATGTGCATTGTTCCTTCTTAAATAAATAAACGAACAAAATAAAGGAGATGATATAAGCATCATTTAGTAAATGTTAGGGTGCATTTTTCTGCCTTAGGTCCAGTAAAGATCTTATAAAGCAAAGGAGTGTTTACAGACTTTTAACAGAAGGATTTCTCTCCTGATGAGAGCTGGTGCATCTGTGATGGCAGTATGTTAATCCACACAGCACCACTGGTGGAAAGTAGTGGGTTAAAAAAGGCAAACCATGTAAAGCGCATGCCATCTGTGTTACCATAGCCATCTCTGTTACTAAATACAAACCCAAGTGCGCAGTTAAAGGAGATTGTAGAGTGACACCATTGCGGTAATGCGTTACAAGGTGCACAGCTCCTCTGCTTCACTGCCGATGAAAACACATTCAGGATTCCTTCATGTCATCATGCAAACTCAAAAGACAGCCAAGTCATAAAATGCAAAATTGCGGTTAGACATTCAAAATGAACATTTTCGTCACCCTTTCATAACTGATTTCCATTACTGGCGACCCACTCAACTGCTGTCTTCAGAGAGAGATCCATAGAGCTCACGGTGTGCATGCCAAATGTAATCCCCACTCATTACAAAATACAATCAGCATATGAAACCAGTTGAATGGTTAAACCCCAGTAGATAGACAAGAGGTTAATGTCGCCTTTGACACTCCAATCTGCCCTTCTCATCATGATGTGTGGTGGCAAACAGACGGAGACGCCCAGCCCGCTCTGTCTTCATGCACCCCTATCAATTCGTAGATTTGCAGAGACCGTGGGGGGGTTGCAGAGGGCGCGTCTCGCTTCACAGCCCCAAAATTAATAGGGGGCCCCTTATTATGGAAAAGCAGGAAAGACAAAGAGGTCTCGGTGAAGAACGGAGACCTAGAGAGGTGGATTCTTATTTAATGAGACTAGAGGAGAGAGAGAGAGTGTGAAGGAAACAGGGAGAAATGAGATGATGTGCATATGTGAAAGAGAACTCCAGCCTGAATGCAGCCCATTGGATCGCTCATATTTCCTTGCATTCATAGTGTGGGACTGAGTCCAAGCCGAGAGAAACCAGCAAGAGAAACAGGAAATTAGTTGCCCCCTTAATAGCAGCCCCGCTTTACCTTCTCCCCCTCTTATTTTCTCCCTCTTTTTCTCTCTCCATCCCTCAGGGAGATTGGTTAACAGCCAATCTCATTGAAAGGCAGATCAATAAAGAGATATATTGTCATCTGAGTGCGCCACCCTCTTCAATCAATTAATCTATAATAGAATCCATTCACTGGAGCCTCTTAAAGGGCCCGTCCTCCCATTACCAGCTATGGGTCAAAAAAGGCACAGACATATAGAGGGCTCATTACTACTAATGGGTGGAAAAACTGGAATAGGTTCATATGCCTGGCTATAGATACAGGTGATATGCATTTAATGGCATTTCAAGGAAACGGTGCTTATGTTTGGCCAGCCTACCAAGATCACAAGCAAAGTCTTAATGACTTATTATCCATGCTCTACTAGATCATCAGATATAGGGACACATGCATTAGACTGCATGTGACTCGAACTGTACTGAGTGCTTACTGCACAGTATGCTGTCGATGCTATCTTAATGCACTGTTATTTTCTGCTTCAAGCTTTGGCAATGGTGTTGCAGCGGCTATAACCACATAATAAATGTTCCATCATGGTCAGCCATGTGGGGATTGTAAAGGTACCTTAAAGATGAACAACGCACTGTTGAGCAAAAGCAGTGTTTGAGGCGTAAACCAGAGCTCATGGTTGGTGCAATACTTTAAGCATTTGCACAATTTATTGTGCAAACTTAACAAATTAATTCACAGAAAGCTTATCTTTGACATCAGCAGCCATGGGCGCACATATCTGTGGGACCTTTTCGCCTCTCAACTTTATCAGCTCTAATTGTAAGCATGCAAAATTACCTCTTGAATGCGCCCAACCACATCACTGTTGTTCATTCATGTTAAAGGGGATTTATACCCAGGAAGGAAGTGTTTCTGGTAAAGGATGTTGGCCATTTCTTTGTGGGTATAGTATATAATTTCAAATGGCATTCTCATTGTTTTTATGAGATTTTAGGCTATTTCAGCTAGGCTTGGGCCATGTAGCCATCCACATTTCCTCTTCACACCACTACTTTACATTATGGTTGCTTTGCTGATTTATGTTTAGGGTCATTTAGCACTATGTCTTATCATTTGCCAAACACAACATTGCTCATTTCAGCCAATTGTACATGCTATTAGGAAAATATTGTAGATGTTGTTTTTTATATGATGCACAGTACATGAAATCTGTTACTGAAAACATGTTCAAAACAGAAAACAGCAATAAATGGAGCCTTTTGTGCTTGTGCTGGATGGTCAGAACTCATCCTCTGGGATAGAACAGATTCACCACTCATCATCTATACACCAAATTAGAGTCTTTTTTTAAACCATGTAAACAACGGAACCATTTTTCATTTTCATTTTTTTTTTTCTTTTTTTGTATAATGAATCCCTCCAAGGTTATGTATTATTCCATCCTTAGAGGTGAGGAGGTGTGTCACATAGGTATCCCTGGACAGAAAATATTGATGGAGCTACAGGTTTAACCTAGGCATGCAGCTAAAAGGAAAAGGATTGAGCAAATAGAAATACACTTGCAGAGCTACTGGAAGCTCTTTCTAAGAAATCTGTTATGCTGATCACTTCTAGACATTAATTTTTCTTAAAACGATAAAGCAAGAGTGTGGCTTCTGCATGAGGAGCATGTGGTAAACAACTAAATGACTATGCATTTATACAAACAGAGGAGTGTCTCATCTTAAATTAATAACACTTTTGCAATCACTCAATTTTCTTTAATTATTTTTGGAGCTGACATGCAAAGTGAGGTGTGCAATAAGTCCAAATGGCATTCTGAGCTGCTCATTTGGTCTCGTTGGCAATTGGAGTTTGATTTCTGAGGGAAAATTGGACATTTGATATTGCTCTTTGTTTTTATGAAAGCATTTAATCAAATAAGCAGTGTGGAATAATGAAATTGCTTGTAGTGGCACCACAGGCTCAGCCAAAAGAAGTAAGCAATCCAGAGGTCAGGCATACATCATAGTCTCAATTCACT